>CM021106.1:574427634-574519430 GCA_007115665.2 Sequoiadendron giganteum | reverse complement strand
TTGAACATAAATTTTTGAATGGTTCCTTGGCTGCCTTTTCCCCTTCCTCTATTTCGTAATTGATTTCTTGCCAATTTTTTTTTGATGATACGATCCTTTTGGGGGAAGCCCCTTTAGTGGAGGCCAAGGGGTGGAAATATGTTCTTAAAAAAATTCTATGGCCTTTGGCCATTGTATCAATTTTACTAAAAGTTCCATCTTCTTTCTCAATGTTGACCCTTCCCTACAAGCAATGATATCTAGAATCCTTAATTTGTTGATCCTCCTTCTCCCCTCAATGTACCTAGGAATGTCTCTCACTTTTGTCAAGGGGTACAATGTTGGGATTAAGGTGTCTCAAACTTAAAGTCCTAATATTTGATTTAATTTGATGTAATTAATGCATTTATTTGTATTATTTAAATTCCTATAGTGTCATGTCACAATTTGGGACCCATCGGCTCGGTGGCATCCATTTTGGAAGTGACTGGATGACACATCATCATCCCAAGTGGACATAGACATTCCTCTTTGGAATCTATGACATGTGATAGATTCTATGATGCGTCATAAGGAATCTTTGAATGCATGGGTGAAAGTTGGCACCCAAGTTGGGTTATGATAGGATGTAAGAGAATCAATTATTTTTAGTTAGTTATGATAGGTTCTCTTATAGTTGTAAGTGCTATAAGTTATGAAAAATTCTATGGTAGTTGTAAGATGTGTAAGGCATCCTATTTTTTAGCATATTTTGGGCACCTAAGCTTGAAAGAAGACTATTTACATGTTTGACACTAGTCAAGGGTGTAATGGAATATGTCACATGTGTCCAAATGCATGCCTAAGGCATTGTAAATTGAGCCATGTGGATTTGGATAGTTTGTTTGCAGGCAATGAGGTGTTTCCAGTATTACTCTAGAACAGGTGTTCATGTTGAAGCACTTGTTGAAGAAGCTTGTACTTGGTGATATATTGTATTCATTATTTGAAATAATAAATATAGTATTGTGCTTTTGGAGGGTGGGAATTTTTACTTGAAAGGGTTTTCCCCACATATATTTTGTGTCACTGTTTTATGCTTTCTTTTTGTTTTACTTCCATCATTCTATGAATGTGCTTCTCTTATTGTAGCAATAAAAGGTGTTAAATGAATTTTTTGTAACTCTCCTCTTCTTAGATTAGTTTAGGAAGTTGTTTCCACTCACCTGGCTTCCTTTCAGTTGGTATCATAGCTTGGCTAGCCTTGGTTCCTTTGTTGGGTAGAAGGGTTTTTTGAGCTAATCTATGTTTCAATGGGTTTTGTAGAAGAGTGTATTTTGTGATGTTGTTGCAGGAAAGAGATGGACGACACATATGGGAGGAATGAGACTTATGGATTGCAATTTCTAGAACCAAACCTTCAAGCATGAAACAAGAGGATTGGGATCTCATGGATAGGAAAGCCAAGGGTCTTATTAGACTATGTTTGGATGATTTTGTTCTCCTGAATGTCCATGAAGAGAAAAATGATGCTTCTCTATGGAAGAATCTTGGTGATGTCTATCAAGCTAAATCCTTGGTAAATAGGATTTTCCTAAGAAAGAAGATGTTTTCTTTGAAAATGGAAGATGGAGGATTCGTTGCAGATCACCTGAACTCTTTTAACATGTTGGTTGCACAATTGGGTTCTGTTGGAGACAAAATAGATGAACAATATTGTTGCATGCTCCTTTTGTGTTTGTTGCTAGACTCTTGGAATCACCTAGTAATGGATATTGGAAGCACTACTTCCACCTTCAAGATGGATGAGGTTTTTTCTACATTACTATCTAAGGAGATGCGAAGGAAGTCTTTTGAGATGTCCAAGGAGGCCCTTGGATTCTGTGGAAAGATAAAAGAGAGAAGCAAAAATAAAGACAAGAAATATGAGTGAAAGTCTCTGAGGAGATCAAAGCCTCCAAGTAAGATTGTAAGAAGAAGAAGAAGATGAAAAAAAGTCTTTTTCCGATTCTGAATCTGAGAAATCATCCCAAGATTATGGAGAATCATTTATCATAGCATTGGTAGCACACGCATCAGATGATGTGTGGCTGATAGATTTAGATGCATCCTTTCACATGAATTCTCATAGAGATTGGTTCTCAAAGTATGATGATTTTGATGGTGGAGAGGTGTACCTGGGTGATGAATCTCACCTGAATATTGTTAGCCATGGAAGAGTCAAAATCAGATATCCTGATGGAAGAGGGAAGGGGATTGATGGTGTCTTTCATATATTAGGTTTGGCATGAAACTTCTTTTCTATAAGTAAACTGAATGATTCAAGAGTGCAAGTTGTTTTCTCTGGTGGAGTATGCAAGATGACTAGAGAAGCTATGGTGTTGGCCAAGGGGTTACATATTGGGACTCTATTTCCAGCTTGATGCATGCACTATATAGTGCAATAGTTCTTTTGGTGTACCAAAGAAGGGACCTTTGAATTCTTCATCCTCACCATCAAATTGTGCAGAGAAGAAGTTTGTTGCAGCTACATCTAATGGTCGTGCATTTTGGGTACCTAAGGGTGCTCATTCCATGGAAATGAAGCTTCTTGTAGAGAAGACAATTTTATGGCACCAATGACTTGGTTACATTGGTGAGAAGGGTCTTAGAACCCTAAAAAATAAGAGCCTTGTTGAAGGTCTTCATGATTGTAATATCAAGTTTGACTTTTGTGAACATTGTGTATGTGAAAAAAACATCGTGTTTCTTTCTACTCTAGTTCTCATAAGTCTTTTGGGGTTTTGGACTATGTTCATTTAGATGTTTTTGGTATTGTGAATGTTCCTTTGCTATCAAAATCTGCATATTTTGTTTCTTGCATAGAAGATTACAGTAGAAGGACATTTTTTTATTTCCTCAGAAGTAAAGTTGAAGTCTTTAGTCAGTTTAAGGATTTTAGGGCCTTGGTAGAAAATTAGACTAGTAGAAAGGTTAAGTATTTGAGAATAGATAATGGTAGAGAGTTTTGTTTCGTAGAGTTTGACAAGTTCTATAAAGAGCACGAGATTGAGAGAAATAAGAAAACTCCCTTCACTCCATAAAAAAATGGATTTGCAGAGAGAATTAATAGAACATTGATGGAGAGGGCTAGGATTATGTTGAGTGGTGCTGGACTTGAGCAAAAATTTGGGCTGAAGCGATAGACATTGCATGTTATTTGATCAATAGATCTCCTACATCAACTCTTGTTGGAAAGACACCCATGGAGGCGTGGTCTAGTAAAAATCTTTTGATGAGACATCTCAAAGTATTTGGTTGTGAAGCTTATGCTCATGTTCCGATTTAGAAGAGGTCTAAGCTGGAGAACAAGGTTGTTAAGTGTATCTTTATCGACTATGGTGTCGATGTGAAAGGGTACAAGATTTGGGATCCAAAAGCATAGAAGGTTCTCTACAACAGAAGTGTGATCTTTAGAGAGATGAAACCTTCCTTTGTTGAGATACAACTAGAGAAAGAGGAGAAACAAAAGAAGGAGGTGGCTCAGATTCCACTTATTCCAAAGAAAGAAGAACCAATTACTCTTGTTGGACCTAATGATGAGGAGAGTTCAAGTAGCTCTGAAAGTTATGAAGAAGAAGAAGAAGAACCTCAACCTCAACCTTTGAGGAGATCTACATGAATTAGGCGACAACTGAAAAGGTTTGGATATTCATTATTGGATTCTAGTTGCATATTTGCCTTGATTACTAATACTGATAGGCTTAGGACTGTTAGAGAGGTATTGGGTATGAATTATTCAGATTTCTAGATGCAAGCCATGGATGAGGAGATGGCTTCATTAAACAAAAATAACTTGAGATTTGGTACATTTTCCTACTGGACATAAAATTGTTGGTTGTAAATGGGTTTTCGAAATAAAATGTAGTCCTGATGGTAGTATTGAGAAGTATAAGGCACAGTTGGTTGCTAAGGGATATTCCCAAGTGAAGGGAATTGACTATGAAGAGATATTCTCTCATGTAGCGAAGCTGACATCTATCCAGCTTCTATTGTCACTTGCAACAACATATGACTTGGAAGTGGAAAAAATGGATGTGAAGACAACATTTCTTCATGGTGATTTGGAGGAAGATATTTACATGTCATAGCCAAAGCATTTCATTGAAAAATTTAAAGAAAATTTGGTTTACAAACTGAAGAAGTCTCTTTATGGTTTGAAACAGTCTCGTAGAATGTGGTATCAGAAGTTCGATACCTATGTGTTCTCATTGAGATTTCAGAGATCTAAATCTGACCATTGTGTATACGTTAAAACTAATAATGGTCACATTATCATTATTGTTCTATATGTAGATGATTTGTTGTTTATTGGGAATGGTAAAAGTATGATTTAAGATTTAAAGTTTTAGTTGTCAGCACAGTTTGAGATGAAAGACCTTGGTGTAGCTAGGTACATTCTAGGAATGGAAATAATGAGAGACAAAACTAATAGAAATATTTTGTTAAGCTAGAGAAAGTATGCAAGCTCGATGTTAGAGAGATTCAACATAGTAGACTGCAGATAGTTAGTTGTTCCTGTGATGCAAGGAACAAAGATTTTTGTGAATGATTGTCCAAAATCTTCTATTAAGATGGATGACATGACCAGAGTACCATATGCAAGTGCAGTTGGTATTTTGATGTATGCGATGGTGTGTATGAGACCAGACATTTCCCAAGTAGTGGGATTCAACCATTTTATGGCTAATCCTGGATGGGTGCATTGGGATGCGGTTAAGAGGGTGTTCAAATATTTGTGAGGCACTTCTAAGTATGCCTTGTGTTTTCATGGTTATCCTACTAGACCTCAAATTTTTTTGAGCATTCGAGGATATGTGGATTCAGATTGGGCAGGTGACATTGATAGCAAAAGATCCACTAGTGGTTATGTTTTTATGATGTTTGGTGGTGCTATCAGTTGGATGAGTAAGTACAGGCTATAGTTGCATTATCCAAAAAAAAGGCAGATTATATGGCAGCCACTCATGCCTGTAAGGAATCCATTTAGCTTAAGAGATTGTGTTTAACTATTAGTTTAGATGAAAGAAAAATTATTGTTTGTTGTGACAACCAAAGTGCATTTTTTTAAGAAAAGAATCCTACCTTTCATGCTAGAACAAAGCACATCGATGTTCAGTATGATTTTTTTGTGATATGGTAGAAGATAGAAAGGTGAACCTAGAGAAGTTTGACACTTTGGTGAATGTTGCAGATGCACTAATAAAACCAGTGAGCATGGAGAAATTCAGATGGTGTTCCAATTCCATGAGCTTTGGGGTCCTGAGTAGATGATTCTATATGACTCTTGGCAGGTCTTTGACAAGTGGGAGAATATTAGGGTTAAGGTGTCTCAACCTTAGAGTCCTAATATTTGAATTAATTTGATGTAATTAATGCATTTATTTGTATTATTTAAATTCTTGTGCTGTCATGTCACAAATTGGGACCCATTGGCTAGGTGGTATCCCCGTTGGAAGTGACTAGATGACACACCATCATCCCAAGTGGACATAGGCATCCCACTTTGGAATCTATGATAAATGATAGATTCTATGATGCATCATAAGGAATCTTTGAATGCATGGGTGAAAGTTTGCACCCAAGTTGGGTTATAATAGGATGTAAGAAAATTAGTTATTTTAATTCAGTTATGATGTAAATTCTCTGACAACTATAAGTGTTGTCAGCTATGAAAGATTCTATGATAGTTGTAATATGTGTAAGGAATCTGCCATAGCATATTTTTTAGCATGTTGTTGGTTCCTAAGCTTGGAAGAAGACTATTTGCATGTTTGACACTTGTCGAGGATGTAAGGGAATATGTCACATGTGTCCAAATGCATGTCTAAGGCATTGGAAAAGTTTCCATGTAGATTTGGATGCCCCTCACCTTCTAGCTGCTTCTTGAAGCTTGTATCACTCTATTTATTGAGTGCCTTGAGTTGTAGAATGCATAGTTTGTTTACAGGTAACAAAGTGTTGCCAATATTACTCTAGAACAAGTGTCAGTGTTGAAGGACTTGTTGAAGAAGGTTGTACTTGGTGATATCTTGTATTCATTATTTGAAATAATAAAGATAGTATTGTGTTTTTGGAGGGTGGGGTTTTTTACCTAAAAGGGTTTTCCCCATGTATATTCGGTGTCACTGTTTTGTGCTTTTTTGTTGTTTTACTTCCATTATTATATGTATGTGCTTCTCTTATTGTAATAGTAAAAGGTGTTAAACAATTTTTTTTGTAACTCTCCTCTACTTAGATTAGTGTAGGAAGTTGTTTTCACTCACCCAAACTTCCTTTTAGACAACTCAGTTTGGTCTAACCTCCTGGAAAGAGTGCAAAGAAAGACGGGATAATTGGAAGGGCACTCTCCTTAGCAACGTAGGTAAGCTTATCCTCCTTAAGATAACTATTAAAAATTTAGTTGTGTACCTAATTTATTTTCTTTTTATGCCCACTACATGGTCAGAGAAACCTAAGAAAATTTAGAGAAGATTCCTTTGGTCAGACACTGAAGAGAGGGTTCATTTTTCCTTGGTTAATTGGGATACTATGTGCTCTAGAAAATGTTATGGGGCTCTTGATTTGAGAAGGTCTGGGTAGATGAACATGACCCTCATTACTAAAATCACTTGGAAGGTTTTGAATAATCAGGTGGAATGGATTTCAATCCTTAAGGATAAGTATTTGCAGGGCAGCCATTGTCTTTTTCTTCTTGATTATTTTGTTCTTCCTTTTGGATCCATTATCTGGAATAACCTTATCAAACATAAGAATTTTCTCTCTTTGGGTTCTTTCTATTAGGTTCAATCTGGTACTTTGGTTTATTTTTGGGATGACAAATGGATTTCCTCGCAAGCCCTTGATCTGCATTTGATCTTGTCAAATGTGAATTTATACCTATGTGCTTGATTGGGGAATAAGGTTTCTAATTATTTGGACACCTCTTTGGACCCACCTCGTTGGAAGATAGATCCCAATTGGTATGATCCCCCCCTTCATATAGATATTGAAGAGCTTCTCAAAGTTGTTAAGAATCACAAGTTCTTTAACTCCACTTCACCTGACTCCTTGATTTGGGCTGACTCTAAGGATAGGAATTACTCTGTTAAGTTTGGTTACAATATTATTTGTTGTGGTTGGGATCCTCTCTTCAAATAGATGAAGATTTGGAGAAGGAATTCTCTCCCCAAAGTTAAGTTTTTTTCATGGATTGTCTACCATATATGGGATTCTCACTTTGGATAATTTACAGAAGAAATGTCTCCATCTTGGCAACCATTGTTTCCTATGGGAGGAAGAAGTAGAATCCATCCCCTACCTCTTATTTCATTGCACCTACTCTTGGTAGGTCCAACAAAGAATTCAATCTCTTTTCAACATCAGTTGGGTTTCGCAGAGGGATGTTATAGGTATTCTTGATAGTTGGCACCTGTCAATTTCTCACCCCATGCTCATCAAGCTATGGTGGAAATCCCTTTTTCTCACTAGGTGGGTGATCTAGAAGGAGCATAATAATAGGATATTTAGAGACAAAAAATCTTCTTGGTTGGTGGTTTCCAATAAGGTTTTCAATCAAATTATTGAGAATATAGCCATGACCTCCTACAAGCCTAAAAGGAATCCTAATAACTTGGAGAGCTCAATTAATTCAACCTAGAATCTGACTTAGACTCTTAATGCTATATGTTCTTGCATACCTATGGATAGGAGTAGTACTCCCTGGTCTCCCCGAGCTAGGATGAATTAATCTTAACTTTGGTGGCTCAACCAAACATAACCCAGGTTGGGTGGTTGGGGGTGGGGTCATCCGTGATCATGATGGGAAAATTATTCTAGCGTTTGTTATCAATCTTGGTGTCTAATCATTCAGCTTTGTTGAGGTGGCGGTGACGTTCTATAATATCCAAATTGCCACAAATATCGGATTTTCCAACCTGTAAATTGAGGATAACTCTAGAAACACCATTCTTTTGTTGATGGGAAGGCTAAACACTGTTGGTCCCTTTGGGACCCCATCCTATCAGCTCACAATCTCATGATTTCTCTTGGGAATAGTAGATCTTCTCATGTCTTTAGAAATGACAACAAATTTGTGGATGCACTAGCTAACCATGGTGCTTTTACTCCTAATTTAGTTATCTAGGATAATTTCTCACATATACTTGGGCATGTTGGTGAGTTAATTAAAAATAATGTTGAAGTAATACAAAAAAGAGATTGAGTTCGATCTTCTATCATCCCCCTTCATTATTTTCCATGATTTACCATTATGGAAAATTAACTTCTCTAATTGGTCTTTTCACAAGCCTTTTTATTCTTGTCTCTGGTCTTATTCTTAACATTTCTACATAACTATTTCTCTTGTTTGGTTATCTACAAATTTTCCATGGGAGGAAAGTTGGTATAGGATGAACCCACTAGTTGTGATATGTTGAAGCAAGATAAGGAGTTTTGGCTTATTATTGAATGAGGTAATCCAACCTTGTTCATGGAGGGCATGAAGGGGCATAACCCCAAACTTCCTGCTAAGTTCACTAATTCCTAGAAGGATGGAACCATCACCATTGGTGGGTTCTCCTTCACTGTGAATGTTGAGTTGATTGCGGAGGTGATGGGGCTTTCATTGTATGGTGCTTGCATCCCTCAAAATCCTAAAGGGCACTACTAGAAAAATATGGAGAGATTTTTGAAAGATGGGTAAAAGGTTAACAGACTTCAAAACAGATACAATAGAGTCGACCTTCCAGAGTTGTGGAGAAACATTGTTGAGGCGTTGATGAGGTACATTACACTTGAGGTTCATTCCCGTCATTTTCATGCCCATCTATTTCTCGTGCTCAACTATTTTCACTATAATTGTAAAACTAATTTCACTTTCTATATTTTTTCATCACTTGAATAATCTATTAAGAATGTCCAGGGTAAAGGTAAAAATATCCCCATTCACCAAGGTTTAATCTTTCACCTCTACCATCACCAATCCACTTTATTACCCTCCCTGGACACTATAAAAAAGAACACTTTGGTCATTCACAACCCCACTAACCCCCCTAAGGGACCCATATTGGAAATATGAATAAACAATAACCCACTTAAAGTTGTAGTTCTTCAATGGATCAACCAAGAAGAAAACCATCCACATGAATAAAGAAGTGTTGCAACATGAGAAAGAAGACAATATGATCAAATGATGATCTTGAATGTATTGAGATAAAACCTTTCAAATGATTTACAAATGTACGAGAGCCTTACTTATATAGGCAAGGAGAGAGGAGGCTGGATAACCACCTTAGTTGCAAACATTAAATGCCTAATTCATAATTTTAAATGCATGAGAGAAATATTAAATGCCTAGATAACTACATGCTAATTAATGAGACATGGCCTCATTAAATACTAGTTTCTAGAATTCCACCCAAGAAACTAACTCCTAATTAAACTTATTAATGAGGTGAATAGTTCCTCACTAATATCTAGTTAGGAAATAACCCCATTCAAACTAACACCCCCTATAAGTGCAATTTGGGAGTGTAGTTATTATGAAAATGATGCAAATGCAATATGGGTCCTAACTACTAGTCCATGTTAGGTACCCATGTACAAATGAAGATGCGATATCTTAAAAATGGAGAAAGGGAGAAAACCTCATGGGAAAAATCTCCTCTCCAAAAAAGAGATATAATGGAAAATCTAATGCTAATCATGTACAAGTAATGGAAGTGATTATGGAGGTCTCAACATGAATACCCCCAAAAGCTACATCTATCACAATAATACAATAATCAATAGGCCCCCTATAAGAGAGAAATAGAGAGACTATATATCCCCCCCACAATATGTAATCACCTGCAAAATGGTAAGTTTATGAAAAAAAAACGTGATCCAATGTCAACAAACAACTTGTCTCCCTTTTGGAAGAAACAAAACCAAGTACAAATGTAGGAATTCTTCCCATTCTAGATAGGAATTAGTAGGAAGAGGAATCCATATGTATGGCAATGATGATGATGTCTCTGAATACTTCTCATGTGTCTCCTTTCACAAGGAAGATGAAGATGCCATAATTAAATTAGGTACATGCCCAATCAATGAAGAATGTGACAAGCCAGAACTATGTGGAAACTCACTGAATAAGATCCAAAGACAATGATGGGTTGATAACAGTTGTGCAATGGTTGTCATCAAATAGGAGAGATAACCCCTCACAAGAATGCAATACAATGATCCCTCCATTGAAGGAATAGATGGAGACTAGATTGTCTACCCTGAATGAAACAACATCAAAACCATTGAAAAGAGTCTGAAGCCAAAAGAGTATCTAGTGACGACAAGCCACATGTCTCTCTCTAGGAAGAAGAAAATACAATGGTAGATGTTGAAGAAAATCCAACTCCATGAAGGAATGAGAGAGAAGAAGCCTCATATATGAAATATTTGAGAAGGAATCAAGTGCCTCCAAGGTAGTCTCACCATGATCATGATCTCCAATCAAAGTTCAAACAATGGAATGTTGAGACTCAAGAATACCCTCCAAAGTAGAATTTGCATAGAGGAGAGATATCCCCTCAAGAATGTCATCCAAACCTGTAGAGGTAGCCACTTGTCTGCAATACCTAAAATAAAGCCATCCTATAATCCCAATTATGTAAAATAATCAGATACTTGTTGTGATGAATCACCAAAATAAGATGAATGATCCTGTTGAATACGGATGATGGAAGCCTCAATCAATGACTCTACACAAGGAATCACTGAAGGTGAAGGTACATCAACTATCTCTAATGGGAAAGAAGAATTTGAATAACCCTTGACATCCTCATATGAAGAACCAAAGTATTCCATATCTATAAGCTCCTGCATAACATTATCATCATAGGGTATCATGTCTAAAGAATGAAGAGGCACATGGCATTCTGAATCATGATCATTATGGAATGGTGGAGTATCAAAATTTGCATATAGCTCCCAAATCTTGGTCCAAAGAATATGAGGACAATCGCAATGATCAATACATTTCAAAATATCATCATCAACATGCATTGCAATAACCTGTAAGACATCATACCTTTTGCAACTCCAAGTAAATTTTTGGATACATTTATCTAAACAGGGAATAAAACCATACAAATGTGGAAAAAATTGAAGTGATTGGAGATGGTTTATGATGCAATATCTCCATTGTTTATAGTTTCCCCTTTCCAACATAATCAATGAAGGATGGAATGAAAACCCGATAACGAATAAAGACAAACCTCCAATATTACAAAAATATTGACCTTCAATATCAAATAGAAACTTCCAAATATGATGCACAACTAAAAATGAAGCCTCCTAATGCAAATATACCTTCTCCAAATTGTAGTATGTCTAAGTTATCAAGTAAATGCTTCAAATTGCAAAAAATCAATAGAATGTACCTAGATCTGAATCTGAAAAAGTGGATGGACAACATGAAAGAACTCTAAATCACCTTTGCAATGTTGTTGGAATCTCCAAAATATGACAAACTGGTGAAAATAGGAGCTTGGGAGTCCAAAAGAAAGCATTGACTTTAGTTGGCTATAATTTGTACCCATAGCAAAATCTAGCAAAATACTCTTCATAGTTACAAAGTAAACAAAACCATCTTTCTGACAATATCTTGTTTGCAAAAATATGATACCGTGGTAAAAAATTATGCTTTGTTGAAAAATTCTACCCTATTAGAGGGTGCAAGCTAAATAGGTGCAAAATTCAAGCACCTAAGGCAAAAAAATCGGGCCCTTGGGCCACAATATGACCACAGTGCTAGTTTTAGAAGAGAAAAAGTGCACTATCAGGCACAGTGACGATGGGGTGGTAGGAGGGTGACGGTTGGGGGGTGCCGCTCAGAAGCTTCACCCAGTGGATGATCGGTCAGTGACATGATTCTGGTAGTTGGACGATTGTCATAATTTTTAACTCATCAAGAGCTTTGAATAGTGGTTAGCATGGGAAGAAAACTGACAAACGGTGAAATGAGGTGCAGTCATCGGTCGAATAAACGATATACCAAGTGGGCCAGCGTGTGTTAATGAACCTTGCAATGATTTAGACCTTCGAGAAGGGTACTCTACAGATTGTGAAAAAGACTAGCACTGATAATAAATGAAGATTTTAATATTATCATGGGGCAATCAAAATCTCATATATATACTGATTAAATTTTTTCAAACCTGCATTTAAAAAATTGTATGCCGATGTTGATAATAAATAATTGTGACTACCCATTGAACCAAGTCCGCTGGAAAATAAATGTGATGCCACCAAATATATATTATGTCAACCAATAGTAAATCAACCCTTATGAAATATTTTTCTGCAAACTATGGAAACTATAGCCCGAAATAAAAAAATTGAACCTGCAAATGGATATAATGCCAACCAGAGGAGGATAATTTTTTTGCAATAAGGGGGAGGAAATTTTTTCCTTTGCATTTGTACAATCCATACTTTCACCCACTAATATTGCTGCAAAAAACCTCAGATGGCCTCCGACTGACGAAGTCAAATTTTGACGAATGGGTATGCATTCCTAGGGCTTTCAAACTTTCTGAACCAAAAAGAAAACTATCCACATGAATAAAGAAGTGTTGCAACATGAGCAAGAAAACGATATGATCAAATGATGATCTTGAATTTATTAACATAGAGTCTTTGAGATGATTTACAAAAGTATAAGAGCCTTGAATATATTGACAAGGAGAGAGGAGGTTGGATAACCACCTTAGTTTCAAATATTAAATTCCTAATGCATAATATTAAATGCCTAGATAACTACATGCTAATTAATGAGACATGGCCCCATTAAATAGTAGTTTATAGAATTCCACCTAGGAAACTTATTCCTAAATAAACTTATTAATGATGTGAATAGGTCCTCACTAATATCTAGTTAGGAAATAACCCCATCACACTAACACCCTAGTACTACTTTCAGCCTAGATGAAACCCTGTCCACCACTCACCGCATCACCCATGCTCGAGGAAAACCCCCTACTAATTATGAAACCCCTCTCAACCCCATTAAAAGTGTGTCCTTTCTCACAGCTACTCCAATTTCCACCTTTGGCTCTAATAAATTGGATAACTCGGATGATGAGTCTTGGAATCCTACCCTTGGCAATTCTCCCACACATTCCCCTATTCATGTAGAGGTGTCTGATGTCCCCAACACCCCTCCTAGATTTAACCCTCCTAGTTCCCAAAATTCTCCTAAGCTTTTCATTAATCTAAATGGGACCTCTACTAATCCCAATGTGGGTAATGATAATTGTGCTTCTTGTGATCCCCTTGAGAATAAAATAAATGAAATCTTGGTGACTGCCAAAATCTAGAATGAAATTCTCAAGTGGCTTCTAGGTCAGCTTATTACTACTAAAGAAAAAATCCAGGTGCTGGAAAATAAGGTGCTTGAGCAACAGGCTTCGTGGCCTAGTGAGCTTGAAGACAATGGGCATTGGGATATGTTTCCCTCCCTTGCTAATTCATTTGATCGTTGGGCCAATTGGGACAAGGAGGTGGACAATCTCAAGGCTATTGTTGGCATGAAGGAGGATAAAATGAAATTGAAGGAGGAGATTGATACTATTCACAACAACTAGGAAAAAACCATGAAGTGTCTCCAAGAGATCACTGATTACAACAAGGAGACTATGAAGAATATTGCTCTGACCATCTAGGTTTTTCAACAATAAATTAGAATAATTCATTGTAAAAGGGTGACAGAGGGTGATCTTGATGATAACCATGCACATAAAAAAGGTAAGGTGGTGGGTAGTTCAACTCAATACACTACCATGGAGACCCGAGCTATTCAAAAGGGACTCCTATCATTCGAGGAGAAGCTCCACTTCCTAGCTAAAGAGTGGTAGAAAATTAGTGGTCTCAAGCTTTTGAGAGACAAGTGACTGTTTCGGTCCCCTAATGGTTTTTCTCTATTTTGTGTTCTTGTTGGTCAGTTAGTACTATTTCTTTAGCTTTTACTTTTTGGGCATTTCACTTCTCATGAGTCCCTCATTTTTCCTTGATGGCTATTTTATAAAAGGGTATGAGCCCTTCCCATCTTAATCTAATCAAAACCATTAACGACAACAACAAACAATACTTTTAAAAATGTGATGATTAATTAACTTCAAATTATCACTTTTATTACTAAAGAGATATATTTTTTTTAATAGAAGAGGGGTAAAAATTTATTCAAACCAAAAAAGAGCAATACAAAGCAAGGGTAATAGGTATTAAACCCCCATGTCAATCCTCACTAATTGGTCCAACTATTGAAACAAATTTGGGGGTAATTGACCCCTTTCCACAATATTCTAATTTTGCAAATGATCAGAAGCCCATGTAGCCAAACAATCTGCGACCCCATTCCATTCTCTAGGAATGTGACAGAAAGAAACAAATTCCAAGGAAGCACACATATGAAGAATATGTTTTATAATTAGAGCCAAATGCCAACTGGAATCCTCTAAATGTTGCCTCTTTAGTAAAGTCACCACCACTTGAGAATCAGATTCACAAATGATATGTCTCTGCCCCAAAGTGCACATGTGCTCCACAACACATAAAATGGCAAGATCCTCCATCACATTGTTAGTATACAAACCCTTATAAATAGAAAAGATAAACTCAACATTCCTAGAACTATTTTGCCCAACACCCCCAATACTAGCATGACCAAGATTTCCTTGAGAAGAACCATCTGTGTTGATTTTCAGCACACCCTGAGGAGGAGGACACCACCACCGCTCCCTATTTATCTTCTGAAGAGGATGTCGACACCTTTTCCTCATAATCTGGCCAACACCCTGAGTAACACCCTTGTGAAGAGGAAGGTTGAGACGAGAGTAGTAGGAAACATCTCCTGATTCCACAACCTTAGCCAAGTCACACTTAGCCAAAATAGTTTCTCCCAAAGAGTGAAGAATTTTTTACCACAAATGTTGGACAACCAACTTCACATCTTGAAAAATCCTACGATTCCTCTCTCTCCAAATATTCCAAATAATAAATGTCAATCCAAGAGTCCAAGAAACTTGAAGAAATGAGGTCTTAACAAGGGCCTTCCCCCATCAGACAAAGAACTCCACCAAACAAGAGACATTCCATCAAGCCTGGTTCCACACACCCCACCATAGGTGCCAAAGCCTCCTAGAGAAGGAACATTGGAAGAAGAGATAAGATACACTCTCCTCACTATTACCGCACAAAACACACATCGAGGGATCTTGGAACACTCGCTTGCACAAGTTATCCCAAGTAAGACATCGATTCTAGACCACCAACCACTTAAAAAAAATACACTTGGGCCAATAAAATTTGTTCCATACATGCTTCCACCAAGGAACCTCAATGTCTCCAAACAACTACCCAACCAACTCTCCATGGATCACAGAAACATAGTACTTACTAGATAAATCATTGTTATGCCAAGCCAAAACGTCCTACTCCTCCATGGAATTGCATTCAAATGATACAAGAATCTAAGCCATCTCTTGTGTATCCTCCTTTGACCCTCTTGGTGGCCAATCTAAGGATTGCTTCCATCTAAGACTAGCAGCCAGTCCAATATCCTAAACAGTCTTATAATTCTCAACCATATTCCAACCTACAATAGTAAAATGATGACAAAGAGGCTGGAGGTGAGGGTAAGAAGAAAGAATAGGAGGATGACCATCCCAAGAGTCCCACCAAAAAAGATCCTAAGAACTCGTATGACAAATCCAAAAAATCCCCTTCTTAACCAACTAATCCCTCGATTTTAGAGCATACCAAATCATAGATCCCCTTACTTCTAAAGGGAAATGAGGAACATCAAATGTGTTAACACCCTTAAGATACTTGTGGGTGAGAATACAAGCCCAAAGCTTATGCTGACTAGTACACCAACACCAATATAACTTGGTTGCAAGAGCTTTCCCATTCAAAATAGCAGAATGTAAGTTGAGGCCCCCTCTTTCTGCGGTCTGCACACCATTTCCCACTTAATAAGACTCCACTTAGCCGACTGCAAGTTACCACTCTAAAGAAATTGTAATGAGAGAGCATCAAATTCTCTTAGGAAATACATCAGAGACGCTTGCACAAAACACCTGTAAATAGGGAGAGCCTAAATAACAGACTTCAAAAGAATCACTCTTGCAGTAATAGAAAGCCAACGATGAGTCCAATGAGTGACTTTACTGTACAACTTATTGAGAGAATTTTGCCAAGAAGACCTGGGTTGCCTACCAATTGCAAGAGGTATTCCGAGATAGACAAAGGGAAGAGATCCATCCTGAAACCTCAAAATATTAGCAATCCACCGTTGAATAGCTTGAGGAGTATTTAAAAAGAAGATAGACGACTTGTGCTCATTGAATTTTTGTCCCGAAGCAGCAAGGTAAATATCCAAAGCCCGCCTAAAATAAACAACCTCCTGAAGGTGATCCCTCCCCATAAGAGAAGTGTCATCCACAAACTGAAGATGAGAGAGTTGTGGCAGCCCATTGTCCCAACACCAACCTTGGATCTTTCCCTTAGCAAGACAGGACTTAAGAAATATGCCCAGACCCTCAACCATAATAATAAACAGATAAGGGGAGAGAGGATCTCCTTGATGAAGATCCCTGGAAGCCCCAAAAAGCTCAAAAGATTCCCCATTCATAATAATAGAAGAAGAGGAAGAGGTAACACAACTCATAGTCCAACTGACCCAATTTGGACTAAAGCCAAAGCCTAAGAGAATTCGCTGCAAAAAACTCCACTTAACTCTATCATAAGATTTAGCCATATCCAACTTGATGAACATGGCCTTCTCCTTAGAAGTCACCATAGAGTGAATGATTTTAGAGGCAACCATGACCCCATTCAGGATCTGTCTACTAGCCATAAAACCTCCTTGCTCCTTAGAGATCACTAAAGGAAGAAAAAATTTGAGCCTCTTTGGAATCAATTTAGTAATAATTTTGTACACCACATTATAGAGAGCAATAGGTCTAAATAATTTGAGTCGATCAACACCTTCCTTTTTAGGAATGAGAACCAGAAAAGTAGAGTTCAAGGAACAAAGCATTTGCTTACTGCAAAGAGATTCCCGAGCAACCTCCAACAAATCCAAACTTATAATATCCCAAAACTCCTAAAAAAATTTAGCAGGAAAACCATCCGGACCTAGAGCCTTACCTTTATTCATCTCAGAAAAAACCTCTTCCAATTTAGGCAGAGAGATCAGGCGAATAAGAAATTCATTCATCTCCTTGGAGACCAGGGAGTGAATACAAGCAAGGATCAAATTCTCCTCATCATATGTAGGGGGAATCCTCATAAAAGAGAGAAAAATAAAATTGTCTAGCCTCACGGGACAAAGCCTACAAAGAAGATATGTGGATCCTATCTATGTTGACCAAAGAGGAGATAAAACTTCTATTTTGATGAGCCTGCACATAGTGATGGAAGAAAGCAGTATTCCTATCCCCTTCCTAAAGCCAATCAATCCAAGCCTTTTTCTTCTAGAAAATCTCCTCCTGAAGCTCCCACTCCTCCACTACTCTCGCAGCCTAGGATTTTGCTTGTCCTAAAGCATCTATGAAACCAAAATCTCGAATTTGGTGAGTAATCACATCAAGATGCGCCTAAGAATTCCTCTTCATAACCTTTAGATTTCCAGAACTCATCCTATTCCATCTCTTAAATTTAAATTTGACATACTAAAGCTTCTTAACAAAGGTGTACATAGTTGTAACATAAGCAAGCTTGCTATCATGCTACCACTAGGCCATAAGATCGTGCAAAGAAGACTCATGAAGCCACATAAGCTGGAACTTAAGAGGAGGATTCTTAGGAACTGTAAAAGAGGTTACTAAAAGTTTAATTGGCCAATGATCAAAACCCTTCCAATCAAGAATCTTAGAACCAGTAACCCATCTACCTCCCACCCAAAAACAACAAACAAGAAATCTATCCAGCCTTTTATGGATCACTTCTTTGGACCCAGTCCATCTATTATTCCAAGTAAAAAACCCATTAGAAGGCTTAACATCAATTAAAGCAAGAAAATACACATTTTTCCCCAAAAAAATAGAAGCAGGCCCAAGTTGAGGCAACCCGCCTCTTTTCTCCTCTAAGATCAACACAAAATTAAAACCACCAGCTAAGACCCAAGGGAGATATGAAGCACAAGATCTAACATACCTTTTATGAGCTCACAACTGGATTTTTCCACGAATATCAGTTGGGGCATAAACATTAGTAACCAAAATGGTCTCACTAGTTTCCAAAGAAGAGGCAACCATGGAAATAGTAGAGTGACTAGAAATCCACCATATTGGAGCAATCTTTCTTGGGTCCCAAAAAAGAGCCAAACCCCCAAAGATTCCCTGAGAACCAATGCATTGACATTGACCAAAGTACCAGATGTGAGAAGAACACTGGAGCATGAAATCAATTGAAATTTTAGTCTCCTGAATGCAAAAGATATCCAAAGAATGAACATCAACCAAATCATGAATACAATTTTGATGGGATGTGTTATTCATCCCCCTTACATTCCATTAGAGAACAATCATGGAGGAGATGAAGGAAAGTGAGCATCAATGGGTTTAACAGACCCAGATTCCACCAACAAATCTCCAGTACGCTTAATCATTTCAAGATCCTTCTTGTGGCCACTTTTAGAAGAGTGCTCAGACGATCCCTTCATAAGCGTACGTTGCTGCACCCCCAAGGCAAGAGAAGGCCCCTTGATTTTTCTATAAAATAACCTCTCCTTTGCCAAATCAGCAAACACAATATCCTCACCATCCTGCATATGACCATGCAAAGACCCCAGCTGATCTTTCCCACCCTATGAGAAATTAAGATTACAAGCAGACTCTTGTCCTTGCCCAACATCACAACCCATACCAACGACACCGGAAGGAACATCTGGCGTAATTCCTTCCTCCAAGGTAGAAGTGTCCAACACCTCAAACTAATTAAATTCCTCTTCAATCTACCCATCCTTCAACGATCTCTTTTGACCACGATCTTTAGCCCGAGGCTTAACAGGCACAAAGCCATCTTTATCTGACACACCCTCCATCATGGAAGCTTTCCCTTTATCCTCAACAACTTTTGGAGCTAAAGATGAGGGGGAGGAATTAGAAGGAGGATCTTTATTAATCCTAGGAAATTGCTTATGAAGATGTCCATACTCATGACAAATCTAGCAATGAAAAGGAAGGGATTCATAATCCAGATGTTGAACACAAGACAAAGAACCAAGATAATTCTCTAGAGAATCCGGTAAGGGCTTGTTCAAATCTATCTCCACACAAATCTGAGCAAAAGAAATCACCTTTTTCTCAAGGGTTTGTTGAGCAACTGCAACAGGCTTGCCAAGAAGGGCAACAATTTGTTGTAAAATTTCTTCTCTCTAGAACTCCAAGGGAAGCTGTGGCAAACAGACCCAAACAAGAACCCTCGACGATAATTCTTCAACTGAATTAAAACACATATGCCAGGGTTTGATAAACAATCCCACATGATTACAGAACTAAGGTCCTAACTCAAAGACCCGATTCCTATCAGCCATATTGGAAAAAACCACCACAAAGTAATTGTTTACAGCCACCATAAGCTCCATGTCCCCCTCAACCTATTATATACGCCTAGTCTAAGCATCCAAAATTGACAAATGAATACAAATCCCAAGAAATTCGTAGGTAAGGGAAAATCTACTTCAATAAGAGACATCATCAACAATAGATTCAAGAGAAATGACCAAAACCGACCTATCCTAGCTTCTAGGAAAACAACCATTCACTTTCTTCAATTTAGGACCCTCCCCCACATAAAATGATTATGAATGTTGAGCATTCAAACCCTAAAAAGATCCATTATGAGACACACCACCGCCAACCACCACCAAACTATAAGAAACTTGATGCTCCACCATAATCCACCAACCCACGAACCAACCAAAGGAAACCACAAGCAAACAAATGGAAAAAGAACCTCGTACACGAACAATGAGATAACCCCCCTGTACGTAGAAAAACTCCCCCCACAGGTGCCTGGAATACCCCTCACCGAACTGTAGCAATATATGATAGGAAATTGAAACATGCAGCCTCATAGGCCGCGGCCTGGAAGGCGCTTGCCCCAGACATCGTCACTCCTCCTCATAGATAATTATATGAATAATATTACACACCTCTACATCCTTTCACTAAAGAGATAAATTTTAAATGCATAGCTAAATACTTATTTTTATTTTATTTTTCTTTTCAACTTGTGAGGTAAACAACCATATTATGGGTGACTCTCTAGATGTCATAGTTAATTTGTTTTTTATGATATGACTTTGTTAGTTTTCTTGAGTTCTATTTTAAAATTTCAAATGGTTTAAACTTGGATTCATCTTCTTTTAAGAGGAGAATTACCAATTTTCATATAACCTCAAAAAATCAATTTAATAATCTCAACAAATCAATTTAATGTTTAAGTTTTAGCTATTTTCTTTTCCATGTAAAAGACAAACATCATTATGAAAAGTATTTTCTTTTCATTTATAAGAAGAACAATATTGTTATCCCTTCACACACACACATAGAGCAAGTACTCTTTCATAGGATCTCAATTAACATGTTTTTAAAGCTCTCATAAAATTGCACATACACACACACAAAGCAAGTACTCTTTCATAAGATCTCAATTAACATGTTTTTAAAGCTCTCATAAAATTATACAATATGTGTACTTTTACCTATTCCTGTTCATCCTAAATCTTAGTTTAAGAGTTTATAGTTAAATTGTGGTAATTTTATGATGCAATAGATGACAAAGTTTTTACCAAACAAGATCTATAAGATTGGCCTTGATTAATTTCATCTCTTTAAAAATTGATCTTATCAACTTCATCTATTACAAATTTGTAATTAGTTATCCACATTTTTTATATGGTCACAAAAAATCATCTATGTTATATTTATTTATGAGAACACTCAATTTATTATTTATTATTAATAACACACATACTCAACAAACCAATTTAGATCAAATTGCATTTAATATGCTCATATTGTCAAAAACAACATTCTACTACAAACTTTCAAACATTAAATTCAATGAAAATAGTGTACTTAAAATTTAAGTAGTCACACTATTGCAATCTAAAGTGTAGGGGAGTACCAATAACTGGTCCTACTTTCTTGAAATATGCCACAATATCTCCCTTTGTTACTACTTTATATAGTTGTGGATGCTCTTGGTCAATCATCTCTTTTGGACATCGGATTTCAAATTCATCGGGAAAATCAAAAAAATAAGCCATTGACAACCTATTTTTATTTGACTTTCCATACACAACACGATGTTCAGCACTACAATATCTCCCATTACTCCACATCTGCAACAATTTATACCAAACATGTTGTCACTTGAAAAATAATAAACCATTCATTCTCAAAGCTTACTATTGGATAATCTAATTAAATTGAAGCTTATTATTATAAAGAAATTAACATATTCATTTTTAAAACATACTAGATCATATAATCTAATTAAATTGAACCTTCAATTACATTAATATATATATCATTTTACATATTTTGAACATACTCAATGTATATCATTTTATTGCTAATACATTATTGTGTAAGAATTTGTGCACCAATTATTTGTGTTCAAAATGCCTACATATATAAAAAAAAAAAATGGCTGATTTAAAGTCTTCTTTTAAGAGGGCTACCTGGGTTTTTACCAAAAAAATCGTTAAAGAGAACATGTAATTGTGTGTAAAGAGATGAGGCATTTCGAAAAATCTACCTGTAAAATGTCACCGATGTTAATAACAAAAGATCCAGCCAAAGGCTTACTATTCATCCATTTGCCTTGCTTAGTCCGAATCTGGAGACCTCCAACATCATCTTGGTACAGTACTGTGAAGAACGTCATGTCTGTGTGAGCTCTGGAGATCATCTCCTTGTCGGTGCACTTGTCATAGTAATTTATCCGAACATTTCCAAAGGATTTCTCAAACAGTTCTGATGCACACTGGCTGGATATGTCCACACCCAGGCTCCAAACAAGAAGCTTCAGAATCCTATGACAAAGCTCCCTTATTTGAGCTCCATATGCATTCAAGTCTTCGCTGTATAAACATTAAGAAATGATGTAAAAATACAAGCACTGAATTTTTCAAAATAGAAGAATCTGCAAACATTATTATTACCAGAATGCAGGGTTTCCTTGTGGCCATAGTTTGGCAGAGAGTTTTTCAACTGAGTTGGGCAGCAGGTGATCCGATGGAAAGGTCATGCTCTCAGCTATGGAGCCTTTTGCACCATCATTTACTACAGATGGGGCATACCCAGTGTTGAAAATGGGGGAAGTAGCTCTGTTCTTGATTTCAGCAGGCAGTGCAAACATGTCTCTAATCCTGCCATCCACTGCTTGAATGAGAGTTGGATTAACTCCATGGTTGATCACCCGGAAGAAGCCCAACTCCTGGCAAGCCTGCCTGAGTTCATTAAACTCGTGGCTTTCCAACTGGTTTTGATCAACATTTTGTGAGGGAAAGAGAGAGAGATCGATGACTGGAAGATCAGTTCCATTCAGTGCCTCCATGACTGCTCGATCTATGCGTAGAAAGATTTTATTGAAGGTTGAATGATAAAGCAGTACTCAGTTTGTGTTTATATCATTCAGACGTCAAAGATTTTCTAACTTAAGTAGAAGTGAAGTTTTTTCTATAGAGGAAACGAAAGTCTCCGATTGACGCTGCCTTCATAAGAATGACAACTGAATAGTTTGAAATCTTCCATCAAAAGGAATAAAGTCGCCTTCTTAACGATAGTTGTAAGGCGCAGATTCATTCCAAGGAGTTTTGAGTGCATTCCACAGGGCTTGGGGTACATGTACACCGTCCCATAAAAAGGGAGTGGCAGGAAATTTGAGTGTCTTTGCGTAATTTTTATATTTGAATCTATTGCAGTGACAGCTAAAGTGAAGGAGTGGTTGTGCTGGGCCACTTTTTAATTAATTATAAAAATAAAGTCAAAGGTGTATTATAATGTCTAGATAAGGAGTAGTTGTGTTCAGCCACTTTTTAATTAATTATAAAAATACAGTCAAATGTGTATTATAATGTCTAGATTGGGAGTAGTTGTGTTTAGCCACTTTTTAATTTATTATAAAAATAAAGTCAAATGTGTATTATAATATCTAAATAAGGAGTAGTTGTCTTCAGCCACTTTTTAATTAATTATAAAAATACAGTCAAATGTGTTATAATGTCTAGATAAGGAGTAGTTGTGTTTGACCACTTTTTAATTAATTATAAAAATAAAGTCAATTTTTTGTTTAAATGTTTAGATAGACAATAATGTCTCCATTTGTCTTTATTGTCCCATCAATTTCAACATGTGTATTGAACCAATTCATAACACCTTGAATATATGCATTATATTTCAAACATTATATTAACTAGCAATCACATCTTGGTGTGCAATGGGTATGTCGAAGAGGTGTGGAAAGTCAATTAGGAAAAAAATCAGTCTATTTGTTACATATATTTGTGTATTACATGAAACCAATTGGTATGTCATTTAATAAATGATGTTGTTTGTGCAAAAAAGGTGTCAATGAAGATGTGATAGCTTCAAATCAACTATGCATCCACTTATACGGATCCAAATACAATTGAAACAAAACCTCTAAATCAAGAAGATAATCAAGATCCATTATGAACATGCCATAATTGCACAATATGGATTAATATTTTTTTTTTTTAAACTTAAAAAAAAATGTAATTGGCAGTTGTAAAAGCCAAATCTCATAATTTTGTGGAGAAATGGGAGATTTGGAACATGTATGATCATTTATCAACATTCTATCTGCGTGTGAAAAAATGAGAGCTTTGTAACAAGGTATAGACATTAATAGAAGAATAAAGTAAATATATTTTTTTTACATATTTACTATTCCCCATTTTCAACTTTTTGGCAACCACCTTTTGCATGTTTCCCTTGCCTTATGCATCACATGCCAAGCATATATGTAAGTAGATCTAAAAAGGAGTGCCTCAAAGTAGATGTTACAATCGTTCTTGCAAAGATGATTGATCCTCCTCTTTATTGTTGCTCTCTTGGTTATGGCTACTTGTTCCTCTGATCGTACTGTTTTGTTGTTGTCATATTGGAATCAACATTTTGCTATCGAGTTGTTCATTGTCTTTGTAATCAGGTTTTGCATTATGTATTTGGTTGTTGTTGGTGTTTTGTTGTTGTCCTACAGGAGTTGAATTTTTTTGGTCAAGTTGTTCATTGTCTTGTAATAAGGAGTTGACTGTTTCTTCACAGTTTTTGTTGCATTCTTTATTTGTAATTTGCATTATTCAATAAATAAATAAATAAAAAAAAAAAAAAACATAGCGAATCTAGTAAATTCTAAGGAAGAAACAAACCTTGCACTGGGAGTTACATGGGTTAAGAGAATTAATTCAAATTTATGGACTGAATGACCTTTTACAAATCCATTGCCTCTTTGATTTGATTGGAATGTGTATAACAAATCATAGGATTAAAATAATAAACTTATTAAGTTAATAAATAATGAATTAAAAAAATAAAAGTAAATTTTAATTTATAAAAGTTGAAATATTAATAAAATATTTACCTAGAATATAGAGTTAATATATTACAAACAATATTAACATTAATTAAAAAGTAAACTTAATATTAACAAATAAATAATTATTATAAAATTGAACATAAATTCTTAAATAAATTAAATTTAAAAAATTAAAATCATAAGTAAATTCATAGTTAAAAATAAATGAAAGGTAATATTCACTATATGAACTCTAAACATTTCTAATATAAAATATAAATATAAAAAATAATTTAATTTTTTCACTTTTTAACATATTGTTAATCAACCAAAAAAAAAAAAAAACTTTTGTAATTGCATACTTAAACAATTTATGGGAGTCTTTTGGAAAATATGGTTCCATATAAAAAATAAAAAAATAAATAATATCGGGTTGCGTGACATTTGTTCAAACCTTGGTGAAATAGTTTTTTTAATGGTAAATAATGCATCCAATGCCAAATAAACTAATTCTATACATCAATTTGTGATTGAATCTTGCAAAACCGTGTGCCATTGAAAATCACTTTAAAAAGTAGCAAATCAAAATTGCATGCCATTGGCTTTTGGCTTTTTTTTGTTGGGAAAATGAAGAATTTCTATATTTAAAAATAAGTAAAACTAGCACCTGCACCTAGGTCATGGTAGTTGGACATGGCATTCTAAGAACAACTCATGTGTCTTGTTTGTTCTTCCACATTTTGAAAGTACATGTCGACTGATGGTTTTCCTTATAATAAAAACCCCCCTTACTCTATCTTTTGGTGGTTGTCCATATTGTGTTCCAAATCTCACATTTCAACAATCCTTTGATGCTTTTTCAATGAATTGAATCAAGAAATTTTCTATGTCCTCCAATTAACTCTACACTTTTATGTGTTAAAGTATCTAAAAATCATCATTGAAGAGTTTAATTTGATTTTGATACCTTCATTATCTTGCACCTTATCCATTGTTATAGCTTCATTTTCACTTGTCAAGAAATGTGGTGCTATGAAAAGGCCAAAATGGGGGTCGTCAATCAGTCTACAGTCCTTGTAAGACCAAGTTAAAGAGGGAAATGGTGGTGTTGATGGCCAATAGCATTATGAATGAGGAGCAGAAGCAATCACATGTCATTGCAGTTGTGAGTAGCCTAGCAATGGCCATAGTAGCCATGGTGATTCCTGAGTAGAGTTTCTTTTATTTTCCATTTTCATTTTTATTGCAACACATTTGATTTTCTTCAAAATTCATGGAGCCTTTTAAAGTAGAGAATTTTAGGTAGTAAACCCTCACTTTGCATTTTACTGAGAGTGGATTTGATTTGGTTCCATTGTCCATGTTGCACCAAGAGAACACCCATGTTCCTGCATGACCTGAAATATGTGCATTGCATGCTCATGTTGGCTAGCCCCGCAGTGACAGTCTATGAAGTTATTCCATATGATGTCATTTGGAGTAGCTTTCAAGGTTTTAAAGTAGTTTTTGTACATATATATGCAAATTTCAATGGATAAATTGCAAGTTTGATGTTTATTTTTGCTGGCAATGTGTGGTTTTGAGGATATATGTGTGGTTTTAAATTAATTTTAATACTAAATAAATGTGTGGCTTCAGCAATATGCTCACAATATTTCACCTGAAAAATGATGATTTTACTAATAAAAACCCACGCTATTGACTTGGAAGATGGTGGTTTTCAAAATAATGCCTAGTTTTGAGATTTTTTAAGTGGATTTAAAAGTAAACGAATGGTATTTGTGATGTATGCACAGTATTGAATCACAGAGAGATGATTTTAATTTGAAACTTGGGGGTTTTGACCTATGACTCATAATTTTTTGCGATAGTTAATGGCTTTGACTCAGTAAATTCAAGATTTGTGGGATTAAAATAGTGGTTACTCCAGATGCAAATGTCTCCAAATGCTTGGCACTCCTTTAAACAACAACACTATGAACCTACATATCTACTAAACATGGTTGAGATGAGATGATTCTAGGGAGCCCTAACACATGCAATCACAACAATCAATTGGGTTATCCCACAATTACAATTTTTGGCCAAATTGGACACTAAAATCATTTTTTCTAACTAAATCTTCACTTTCGGGCACCTATAGAGGCTAAACCGTGAGGAATTTGAAGATGATGTAAACTAGTGATTTGTGACATTTTGTCTATAAATTCTAAATATATATTTTCAAAAAAATTGGAATCAGATTGCACTTCTTTTTCCATCTCTTTCAAAAACTTTTTTTTTTTCAGCAAACAACATTTTTAAGGAGTGATGCTCACCGTATACAAAATAACTTTTTTTCATGCAGGATAAAATTCTAATTCTTTCGAATTAAGATTTGTAACTACAATATCTAATGCTTACAATTGGTCTCATAGTGTTTTATTGAATATTTTTTCCTTAATCAAGTTTCGAAGTTAAACCAATTACAATTTAGACATAGGTGAACTGTATACAACATAATTTTTTTTGTATGTATCGAAATTCAATTTTTTTGGTTGGATCAAAGACTTCAATATCTGGTGCACTCATATTTTTCAAATTTTTTTTTTTGATAATCTGCTAATTTTCTACATGTGCAGAACATAGAGCTTGATTTTCGGTGAAAAACCCATGTTTAATAAAACCAAAACATATTAAAATTATATTCGTTGGATTAGCTTGTTCTGAGGACTACCATCATCCAGTTGGGTCTATGAAGTCTCCTCCATTTTCATCCTCAACCTGAGCTTCGAAGGGAAAAATTCTAGAATTTTTTTGGGCTAGAGGGTGAGAAGGTGGGAAAAGGGGGGTTCAGGTGAACCATGTGGGGTTTGAGCAAACCCATTTTCAAAAAGGGTTTTCCTTTGTGTTTTTTGCGGGAATGGTGGGTCTAGGGCATTTAGTGGGTTCACTCGAAGCTGGGTTCTAGAAAACCCTCTTCTGGTTCGCTCAAACCAATGAGTTCGTTCAAACCCCCAAAACCAAAATTTTTGGCATGGGGTTGATTTTTGCAACTTTTCCTTCCTCACTTGAATTGTAAACCACTTTTGTGGGTTTACCCAACTATGGAAATATGGCTTCTTTTAGCTCAAATCCCACAATAAAGAAGAATTTGTAAAAGTGTAAAGGATGAAAGAAATAACGCTCAATCCAACATATGTAAAAATAGGAGGATATTAAAAAGGATGAAAGAGAAATGGAGCTAGGTACACACCTGGTTGACGACAAAGTGCAACAACGTCTCCAATGTTTGAAGTAGCAATCTATTACTCTATGTGATTTCAGTGTTGATAAGTATAGCAGATGGGCCTTATTGTTAGGTGGTGATTTCAATATGATTCTATCTCATACGACAAAATATAAATGATGTGTAGAGGATTGGTAGATCGTGAGACTTTAACAAAGAAATTACTTGCTGACAAAAAAGGAGTAGCTATGAATAAAGTTTGACAGTTGAGTAGTTATTACGAAAAGACTTGAGAAAATGTGTCCAATGGGTAGCTACCATATGAAAGCCGTAAAAGACATAATTTATCTTTTCTCAAGTAAAAAATGCAACGCGCATCTTTTAATGAATCATCCCTTTTGTCGGTGAATGTGAATGAGCCTAGTTAAAAAGAAAAAAATTCCACAATGAAAAGAATCTAACGATTCTCAAGCCTT
Source organism: Sequoiadendron giganteum (assembly GCA_007115665.2). Lineage (NCBI taxonomy): Eukaryota > Viridiplantae > Streptophyta > Pinopsida > Cupressales > Cupressaceae > Sequoiadendron > Sequoiadendron giganteum. The sequence goes on along the minus strand of CM021106.1, from coordinate 574,491,173 downwards.
CAACCTACTTGGAAGGGATATCATCGTTTGTCCATCGTCCATGGAAAAAATGAGTTCGTGAAGCTCAAATAAGGAAACACATTCGGCGTAGTTATATAATTGTTCTATTTTTATTGACCATTTGAAATTTATTTTTCAATGATATTTCAAATAGAGTTAAATTTATTCAAGTAAGCTTCTTGTGTTTGAATTTTCTTTTATCATAATATGTTTCTACTTCTCCATAAAATTTTAGCATATGCATTGAACCAATTCATGACACCTTCAATTTATATACTATATTCGAACATTGTATTAATTATTTTATTATCCTATTTTTATTAACCAAAATTTATCTTTTAATGATATTTATAAATTTATGATGTATAATTTTTCCTTTAATTTTATTTTTTATATAATAAAATGTAAACATCAGTCGCATCTTATATTCCACCTTCTACATGGGATATTACCAAAGGGTGATCCCACAATACTGGTTTACAATTTTTGGCCAAACTGGACATTGAACTGATTTTTTCTAGCTAAATCTTCACTTTCGGACACCTATAGCGGCTAATCCGTGGGGAATTTGAAGATGATGCAAACTAGTGATTTGTGAAATTTTGTCTATAGATTCTAAATATTATTTTTTCAAAAAAATTAGAATCAGATTGCTTTTCTTTTTCCATCTCCTTCAAAAACTATTTTTTCAGTAAACACCATTTTTAAGGAGTGATGCTCACAGTATAACGCATAACTTTTTTTCCATGAAGGACAAAATTGTAATTTTTTTGAATTCAGATTTGTAACTACAATATTCTAGTGTTTCCAATTGGTCTCATAGTGTTTTATTTAATATTTTTTCCTTAATCAAGTTTTGAAGTCAAACCATTTACACTTCAGACATAGGCGGACCGTATAACACATAAAATAAAATTTATGTATTGAAATTTAATTTTTTTTGTTGGATCAAGGACTTCAATATCTGGTGCACTCATATTTTTCAAAAAAAATTACAATAATCTTCTACTTTTCCACATCTGCAAAATAGAGAGCTTGATTTTCGGTAAAAACCCTATGTTTAATAAAACAAAATAAACAAATACATAATAAAACCAAAACATATTAAAATTATATTCATTGGATTAGCTCATTCTAAGGACTACCATCATCCAATTGGGTTTGTGAAGTCTCCTCCATTTTCACCCTCAACTCGAGCTTCAATGGGAAAAATTTTGGAATTTTTTGGTGCCAGAGGGTGAGAAGGTGGGAAAAGGGGGGTTCAAACGAACCTAAGAGGTTTGATAAAACCCCTGGGGGTTCACTCAAACCAGGGTTCGAACGAGTCGCCTTTCCACAACGGGAAAATGTGGGTTCCAACATTTAATGGGTTCGAGCGAACCCCTTTTGGGTTTTCTCGAACCTAGAGTTCGTTCGAACCCCCAAAACTATTTTTTTTTTTAATGGGGTCATTTTTTGTAACTTTTCCTTCCTCACTCGAATTGTAAACCACTTTTGTGGGTTTACCCATTATCTAATATAGATTTTATAATTTAATATTAATTTCTTTTTCAACTCATCATTTTTCATATATAATCTATATTGACATAAATTATTTTTTAAATATTTAGTTTTTCTCAACAATACAAGTATCTTACATCTTTAATCTATTATTCTATTTTAAAAAGGAAAATAAAAAACATGAATTCAAAAATATTAAATTAGTTATAGATTTAAGTAAAAGATTTTTTATTTTGCTAAGTAAACAAGGATTATATTGATTGGTGTGAAGATTTAGCCTAGCCTACACTAGGTGAGATCACAAAGGAGGGATCTGATGCCCATGGATTGAAGATTACAGCTGTTTTATTCCAAAGAATTCCCAAAGCCAAGACACCTCCAAATGGACAATCAAAATTACCCTCAAACACACGTAACAACAAAGGTTAACTTGTTGTATTCCCAAAGTTACCCAACACTAGAGATTTATTTTCTTGGCCACCATTGGCCCCTTTTGAGGTTGATCTGAGCACCATGTTGTGTTTTCTTGAGGAGGATTTCTTCGTCTTCACCTCATTCCACTCTGACTCTTAAGGAGAAGAAATCAATGAATTAGAATCAACTTCTATAAAAGGCTTCATCCCCCCAAAAGACCTTCATCCCTTGGTAGATCTAAAGATATAGTAGATACCTCTAAAGAAGTTGTAACCATAGAGAATAGAGAGGGGTTGGGATCCTCCAAGGATTGGACAATCCGAGCAAAACAATATTGTGCTTACTTCTCTCAATGTTGATCTCATTATGCACACTCACCACTGGCACATAAGGGACTGGAGAAGTTTGAAGAGGGGAGTGCTTTGAGTCGAGAACCCCTATTGAGTTCTCTAAAGGTGAAAGGTCATGAAGTAGTGATGTGGTAGGGAATTGACCTACCAAGCACCGTGATGATCAACTCCAAACTTGGATTTGGAGCAATTTTGCGTAGTATGACTGATTTCAAAGCATCTACGACATCTGAATAGTAGCCCTTCATAATCCAAAGGTTGAGACCAAATTTGATCAGCAACCTTGAGGGTGATATCATCAAGGAGATCCTTGGAAGTATCCACCTCCACAATAATGTGAGTGAAGGTAGTATGAATGAAGTTGGACCAGTATTAGTATCAACAACAAGAAAGTTACCCAAATAATCTTCGATGACTTCAAAGAAAGCATCAAACCTGAAGTGAAGAGGAAAGTTTAGGAGTTGAATCCAAATAGGTTTAATAGAAAATGTTTTAGTGAGAGAATTGAAATCAGGGAACCATGGTCTGAGGAGGAGCATGCTTTGTCCCCAACACCAATGATCGTAGAGGATGGAGTCTCGATCTTTCTTGCAATCAAAAACCACAATGAAGAATCCTTGAGCACAAGGATAAACTTCCAAATTACCTTTCAACATTGGTTTCCAAGAATCAATGATCCACTTGTGTAAATCAGGTAGAGTAGGCTAGAACCGGTTAAAATGGTTGATCACGCCATTGGCTACAAAAAACTACTTGCAACCAATAACTTGTTTATGAAGATCCTCAGAGAGCCTCATTACGGGTTGAGAAACAACTTGTTTGAGAGGAATAACTTATTTTTTCCCTATCCATGGGTTGCATTATAGCAAGGTGCTTGTGGTGAATTGCTTCTTACCTGGCCACGCATCTCAGGCTGAGGGTTTTGGTCTCATATTCCTTGCTTCCCCAATCACAGATCTAGAAGGGGGCCACTTCTTAGCCTCAAACTCCTACTTAGACTTGGACTCAACCCTAGCTGCGCCCTTCAAAGCCTGCACATAATCTAAAAAGTTGGGGTGAATGAACAAGCCCTTCGACTAAGAGGCACCATCTCTAAATTTTCCATAGACATGGGGATCAATGCATGCATCATTCCTAGCCGCTGAGAGGATATAAAAAATTCACCTATCTAAAAGATGTAGAAAGATATCAAGGCACCCATCTAACTTATGTGACAAGTTACTTGACAAGTACATTGAATAATGAGTTGGGCATTCTATCAAGCTAAATGAAATTTTGACTTACAACACTTAAAGTGTTATATTAGGTATACTACAAACTTTTTTATACATAAAGTTTCTTATAAAAAGGTGATAAGAATTGGTTTCATGTAATATTCTTCTTCTTACATCTTTGGCACCCATCCCCTTGTAGGCACCTAAAACCTACTAAAAACAAGCAAACATGCGGAAAAGGAGAGGTTGTGTTGTTGTAAGCAACTCACACAACCTCTATAGAGGTCTACACACATGTTACAGGTCCAACAATTAGTTTTGGAAGCATAAAAAATAACTACAAAGGCACAAACTAACTTCCTGAGAAAAATAGACTACTACTGCGAGTAGTTGCAACAATGGTTGTAGGTGATTGTTTACCATTTAAGCTTCCTAAAAGACTTTAAACTTGCAAATAACAACCCAGACTTCTAGAACAAAAAAATTATATAATATTTCATGCAAACACACACTCAATATCACATAACGAAGACTTGGAAAAAGAAAACAAGTTTTCATTAACTTAGTCCTGAATTACAAACTGTTGCAATAAAAATTGAGGTCTATTGTCCTCCACTTTGTCTTCTTTATGTCTGTTATGGGCCTCTCTAGATACCATCAAAGCATTCCTTCTTCTACCCTATGATATTCTTTGTTGCCTTCTTCTATTCTCCTCTATTTTGTTGTTCTAACCTCTTTTTTCTTTGTTTTGTCCTCCTCTATTTTTTTGTTCTATTCTTCTCTTCCAAACTCCAAAAATCTAAAAGTTTCTTCCAAAAATTCCAAAAATCTCACCAAAAATAATTGCAACATTCAAAAACCTTCATAAATGCCCCCAACTACCTATTTTTAAACTCAAAACTCTCGCTCAAATTGCCCATATTCATTTTGTTGTTGCTCATTAAATGAGCACATAGGAAGGTAGTTTCTACCTACATATAAAAAAAATTCAAGTTCAAAATTTAAAACTCAATAGAATAGAACATTGGAAATGGAGGTAGGTAAAAGTCGAACAAAATATTTAAATGCCCCTGCATCAGAATCCAACTGAAATCGTGCACCAATGTGATGTGTAATACTTTATTTCAGAAACTAACACCAACTAACGTCAACCACCTCTGCTCCATCAGTGCAAAGCCCTTCAGATCATATTTTTAATGCTTTACCACTTCCTCAAATATTTTTAATGCAGTCATATTTTTAACACATCTACCTAAGTGGTTCATGCCACCAAGATGTGGTGTCCAACACATACCTATGTGCCACTTCTCTTTTCTTGAACTTTCCATGGTATTCCTGCTACCCCATAATCAAATTTTCAAATAACTCTCTTGCTATTTCAGATTTCAAAAACTTGAAAATGTAAAAAGTATTTATGATCAAATATAACCAATCAATAGCCCTGAAGATTTTGAAAACACAATATTTGGAATCAAGCCTTACGGTCCCAAAACCACTATTTAACACAACTCTAACAGCCCAAGATCTGATTCGAAATTGCAATTAAAAAGAAGAATAACTAAATATTTTTTCTTGCTTTCCACACCACCGGTTGTGGAAGCAAGTGCGGATTTCCATATTTATGAATATTTTTTAATTCTAGCTAACATTTCACTTTGGATCTCACCAACACTAGTTGTCCCAAGTTTCAAATTATATGTACTGGCCAACCATCCTGACCTAATGAAGAGTTAAGAAACTTTTCCAAAACTGATTAAACCGATAATACGAAGTCAAGCTTTCCAAAACTATGTTTGTGGAAAGTTGCCCCACCCAACCTCCAATCAAAGAAACCATATCTTTTTAGTTTCACATTTGATATTTTTTTGTGCACTATCAAACCACTATGTTGATCATATAATCTAAACGCTTGTTCCTTATTCCAATTGTGATGGCATATTGAATAATTTCTTTAATCAAGAGTCCATCAACTCTCATATTTGAGAGCTCATCCGCTTCCCGATTGCCCTCCCAAAGTATGTGGTTTGACATCTAATGTTGAAATCCATTCAATAACTTTAAGGAATTTTCTAGCATATCCCCAATCTTTCAGTTTATCATTGGTATGGAACGTGAGGCATTAATAAGCAACAATGAATCTCCCTCTATCACCACATTAGGTGACTTTATCTCTAAACAAAATTTGAGTCCAAGTATCATTTCTTACATTTCTACTGCATTATTTGTCCCAATGGGGAGTGGAGCTGTCAACTTGCCTAATACTTCCCCATTCTATTCTTTGATGAGGCATCCAACCCCATAAATTCCAAGGTTTCCTCTTGTAGCCCCATCAAAATTTACCAAAAACCATCCCACTTTTGGTAGTTTCCATTTCACTTTTTTCCTATCTTCATGTGTCTTCAAACCTCCTTCCCCAACATATGGTGGGATTTTAAGGTTGTGTCAATTCTTCCTCATGATTGTGTCCCATTTTGTAAAGTTAACCTAATTTTTGTTTGTATCCCCAATTCTAGAATTAATCACCTCCACAATGTCTGCCTCTAGTTTGTTCAAGGATGAGTGAATGAGAATTTCCTTATCTTGGAAGATGTGTTTGTTCCTTTCCTTCCATACTTCCCATAGTAATAGCGATGGGCTTGCTATCCAAAGGCTACAAAACATTGTGTTTTTCTTTAGAGGGGGATGAACATTTAGCATATTTAGTATGCCATTAGAAAAGGTAGCCTACCATTGTAGTTTAGCATAAATCCACTGCCAACATTTTAGAGAGAAAGTTCAGTTTAAGAAGAGACGATTCCCTGTTTATTCCTCTTGTTTACACAATACACATCTTGATGAGCCATTGTATCCCATTTTGATTAACCTATCCATTGTAAGTACCCTTCCTTTCAAACTATTTCCCATTTGAACATCCTAGCCTCCAGTAGACAATATTTATTTCAAAAAGTATTGCTAGGTAACTTTGCCTCTAACTCTTGATTTCTTATCAGTGGTCTATATCCATCTTTTTCATTATAGTTGCTAGTAAGAGAGCTATGCTATCTTAACATGTCCTTCCCATCTCTAACGTAAACTATTCACTCATAAATTGCCACATCATAAGCTTCAACCACCTCATTATTCAATCCCAGAGCTCTCACACTCTTTTGCTAACCCTTGTAGCAATCATTTTTGGTAGAAATGATCAAATAATCCTACAAATGGCTTCACCAAGATTTTTTGGTGGAGACCCTTGCTTGTTCTAACTCCTCTCTTCCAACCAAATTTTTGATAACCCCCCCAAGAATCCTCCCAAAAGAGGGTTGGGTTCCCATCCCTTATATCCCATGTTAAATCTAGTCTAATATCAAATCAGAGATGTTTCTTAAGAAATTCCATATCCTAGATCTGGTTGGAAGTGTTCTTGAGGTGATTATGTGTGTCTCAACCTCATCCAAATATTTCACCTTCAAAAATTTTACCCATTTGAGCTCTTGATTAGTGTATATCTTCCGCACAAGCTTCGCCCCCATGGATTTATTCTAAAGAAACAAAATTTTTAACCCAACCCCATTAGCTTTCCTCAATTTGCATATTTTCTCCCAGCTTACCAAAGGATACTTGTTTTCTTCTAAATTTCCTTTCCAGAAGAATTTCATCATTTTCTAATTGATACTTTTACTAGCTCTAGCTAACAAAGGTAGGGAATAAAAAAAAATATAGTGGAAGAGCTACTATTACAACCTTTAGCATGGTTAATCTCCTAGCCCAAGATAGTCATTTACCTTTCCAAGATGCAAACCTTTTATCGACCATATCCATCAAAGGATCTCACATTTTTCTTGGTTGTAGCCCCGTGGATAAAGGCAATCCAAGATATTTACTTGGAAATTTTTCTTTTCTAAATTTTAGGATCCTTAGTATCTGATTTTATCTACCTGAGTTTGTGAAAAAGAAGAAAACTTCAGACTTCTCTTTACTAACCTCCTAACCAGATGCAACAGAGTAGTTGTCTCATATTTTTTTGAAGTTTTTGGGCTCTCTTTCCCATGCAACCCCAAACAACATAGTATCATTTGCAAATTGATGGCGAGTGGTCACTAGAATGCCCCATGAAATCGAAGTCCCAACAATATTTCCTTCCACAGATGCTTTCATTATTAATCTCCCAAGAGCCCCTACCATGATAATAAATAAGAATGGAGAGAAAGGGTCCCCTTATCTTAAGCCTGGCGATTCTCCAAAAAAAACTTCAGCTTTTTATGAGTACCAAATATCTAGGGAAAGAAATCCAATTCAACCATCCACTATGAAAACCAAATGCTTCAAGAACTTAAAAAAAATAATCTCTAGTTCATACTTTCTTAATATCTAGTTTAATCGGCATTTTTTGTTTCTTTTTCTTTTGTATAGAGTGAATTGCCTCTTTAGAAATTATTACCCCATCCAAGATTGATCTCCCAGGAACAAACCCTCTTTTTTCTTCATAAATTATATCAAGTGATATCTTTTTCACCTTATTTTCCATAGCTTTTGCAAGGATCTTGTAAATTATATTAGAAAGGGCTATTGGTCTATACTCTAAAGATTCTCATTTCTCCTTTGTTGGAATTAACACAATGAAGGTTTTATTCAATTCCATGAGCACTTTTCTAGATCATCTAGAGTCCTCTATGGCTTCAACTACTTCCCTACTAACAATGTCCTAGCATTTCTAGAAAAAGGTCGCTTTGAGTCCATCCAGGCCAGGGGCATTGTCTAGATGAAGCTGGAATAGAGCTTCCTTACCTTCTTTTTCTATAAATTTTTAGTGAGTATTTCATTTTGATCTTTAGTTACAAGTCTTGGAATGCAATCAAGGATTTGTTGTTTCTCATGCAAGTTGGAACCATTCCAATCATTTAAGTAGATTTTGAAAGAAGTCAACATCAACCACCTTTATCTCTTCAATTTGGTCTAAATTTATTCCTTCAAAGGTCTTGATACTTGATATTCTATTCATTTTCCTCCTAAATTTAGTGAAATTATGGAATAAATTAGTGTTTTTTATCCCCCACATTTAACCACAACTCTCTAAATTTCTACTTCCAAAAGATCTTATCTTTAGCAAGTAAATCACTCATCTTGTTTAGTAGCACTTTTTCTAAGAAATAACTCAAATTATCCATCCCATTTCTTATTATTTTCTCATTCAATTCCTTTCGTTCTTCTTCCATTTTCCTTTTTTCCTCAAAGATTTTTTTGAAACTATCTTTATTCCAAATCTTCAAATTTTGTTTGATCAATTTCAATTCAGTGACTATGTTGCACATTTTGGACCCACTTGGGTTGCTCTTAGTCCACCACTGCCTTATTAAGTACTTGAAATGGGGTTTTTGAACAACTCATTCTAAAATTTAAAAGGGCACCTTACTAGTTTCTTTTCCCCTGATATTTCTAAATTAATAGATCTTGAAATAGGTAAGATTCTACTCTCCAAGGTGAAAGGAAAGATACTTAGGTCACCTTCAAAAAGAAACATGTCCAACTTTTCAGCTATGCTAAAAAATCCCTTATGCCTTTTTGTCCAAGTGAATTTTCCATTTCCCATTGCAATCCCCACCAACATATTCCTTTCGAAGTATGTGCAGGATCATCATGGAAAAAACATGCCCTTAAGTGACGATGAAAATTCAGAAAATCAGAGTTAGGCAGCTTGACGTAAAAATTTGAATAATTTATCTATATTATTTCAAAAATATGTAAGAATAGAATCTGTAGAAAATTGAATGTAGTTTCTAAACTACTTGGTTTATTTTAAAAAAAATCTATTTGGTGAAAATTTAAAATTTCAATGCAGTAGTACTTAGAAACTTACTTTTTTAGGAAAAAAAAAGTAAGTTTCTATCTAACCACCCTAACCACAATAAAATGATAATATTTTTTTATAATATTTTAGATATAAGTAGAGGACTCATGTCCCAATGTGATGCATATTTTTTTGTAATTTTTTTCCAAGTAAATAATTTATTATGATTTTTTTATTACAAGTTTTAAAAAATATAAAAACTTGTATGTCTGACCACCTTAACTTGGTCAAAATTTCATCGAATTCAATTTTTTTTTAATCATATTTCACGTGAATCATAGAATGTGACGCATGTTCTGGATTCAAAAAATGTGATACCGTTTGAAAGCTATAGATTTTTATCAATCAACCTATCAATCATGACTCTAGTCATAATTGAAATAGAAAATAAGTAATAATTATTTATTAAATTCAAAGTAAAGCATAATTTAAATTGGTGGAAAGTTGAGAATATCCTTTAAAACCCTTTTCGTTTCATCAATTTTGGGTAAAAAAAGTCATCAGCCACATGGGTCATCATATCACTTACATTTCGCCACTTTTTGGCCCATCATGATCATGCACATACCCTTCCACAAAATTTTCAAAATCTATCTGAGATTGTAATTTACTTCCCATGCCTCCCTTCTTGTTATCTAATCTCAAGATAGCATTGGAGTCCTTGCTAAGTAGGATGAACTCAAATGAGGGATTGCTACAAACTAGGTCTAGTTCCTCCATTTTTCTCTCTTTTGAATGCAAATAATTGGGCCATATACATTAATAAGAAGAAAGTATAGATCAAAAGCAAGACTCCTTACCTTGCATGATATCTAGTGTTTATTCGAGTCAAATTTATCCACTAATACACTTTGTGGTCTCCAAATGGTTATGAGTCCGCCTGAAGAACCTTCTAAGCTTACCACCAACATCTTCCATAGCTTCAAAAAAATTTCAAAGTGCTCGATTTCTTGGTGACTTAATTTGGATTCTTGTAGGAGACATATATCAGCTTGGAACATCTCCAAATGGTGCCTAATCAGGAACTTCTCATTAAGGGTGTTTAAGCTCCTAACGTTCTAAGTTATGATTTTCATTATGTTTTAGGAAGGGCCTCACCCTTCCCTACTTTTAGCATTTCACCAATCTTTAGCTAGCCTATAGCTTTGCCATCCACTTTGAGTTTCTCCTAATTAGGAATTTTCCCCCTTTTCTTACTCTCTTTGTAGTTAGGGGAAGTCTTAATATAGATGCATTTTTTTGATAGATTTCTAATTTTCCAAACTCCATATGTCCTAAGAGCATGATTTTCATCTTTTACTTACTTTAGGAGTTACTTCTCCTTCTTCTGATTCTTGGTCAACCTCCTCTAGGTTTGGACATATTTCCCAATCTTCTTCCAATTCTATTGTCTCTAGATTCTTTATCAATGGACCACTCTTAGCTTATTTATCTAGCTTGACTAATTCATTACCTAACTCAATTAAGGAGTTGAAGTCCTCTTCATTTATGTTGTTGCCAATTAAGTCCAAGACTTTTGATAGTTTCATGTCCAAATCTTTCCTTTGTTCTATTGAGCTCTCTCTCTATTTGATTGGTTCTTCTACCTTTTTCTTTATTACTGGCTCTAGCTCTTGTCCCTCATGGTTCAAGATTGTTGAATTTAATTTTGCATCAATCTTTGAAGAATTGGAAGCATTATCCATTTCCAAATGAGGCTCCATTTCCATTGTCTTCCAGAAATGGCTTTTTTCATAGGACTTCTCCATCTCAATGCCTTTACTTAGTTATTGTTAGGGCTTGGATCCAGTATTAGAATTTTCTGCTAATTACCCTAGTTGGTTATCAGCTCGATCTCCCTCCAATGTGGGCTACTAGGATTATTTTCCACACATATCCTAACATTAATGTTGATTTAATCTAGATTTAGTCTTTCCTCTATATAAATGTACTTGCCCAAATGGTTGCTAATGTCCTCCAAAAATTTTAGCTCCCAAAAATCTAAAGGAATATTGGGAAGCTTGAATCTTGGATTCTTTCAATGTTATGCCAAAGAGGATCAAACCCTACCTCTCATCTACGAATGTAGAAACCACTCCCATCCATAATCCAAATTCCATTTTCAATTTCTTCACTTATTGTTTGTGATGGATAGACCATAATAAAATAGCCATTCCCCAAATCCTTGAATTGCATGTATTGACCCTACCATTCTTGCCACCATTTGATCAATCTATCCCAATTTAGATCCTTTCCATACCATTTGATCAATAAACCCTACTTCTCCAATCATAGTATTGAAGGTTGCAATTTATTTGTTTCAATCGTCATAGTCTTTCTATAGCCATTCCTTGTTTTAACCTTCCTCAATTCTACCTAATCATTATTACGATGATTCCCATTGTGCCAATTTTGCGAACCTATTGCCCCTTGATGCCCTTTCCATTGTTGGTGATTTCAGCGCTCGAGTAAGTGCAAGAAGTTGGGTCCATGAAGAGGGGAAGTTTTAGCCAAAAAAATGTTGATATAAATGAGTACCGATTTTGAAAAAAGTGGGTACCTATTTAAGAATGCCAACCTGAGCCTAATAAAACAATCACCCATTTTAAAATGGGTACTCGTTTTAAAACAGGTACCCGTTCTAAGGACAAAACGGGTACCTATTCTAGAGACAGAACGGGCACCTATTTTAAAATGGGTACCATTCTGAAAAAAATCAAAAATAGAAATTTTCTAGAATGGGTACCCATTTTAAAAATTCCAAAAATAGAAATTTTTGAAAACAAGTACCTATTCTTAAAAATTCTATTTTTGGAAATTTTTAGAGCATGTATAGGTGTTTTATAACGGGTACACGTTTTTACAAGTTTGAATCTCCAAACCACTTAAATTTATTTGGTTTTACGCTTGGGAAAGGTTTGGCAAGCCAACCCTTAGCCTTTGACCCACAACTAAAAAACTAAGGTAGATTGAAGAGAAATGTCCAACTTTGGCATTATAATTGATGGAATTTTTTTCAGAGTTAACCTATGAAATTAAAACCCATTATAGATCATTACGTCTAGTTTCCAAATATATATTTTTTGGTAATATTGGATTATTTTTTCTATTTTTTAATCAATTTCTAAGTAAACTGGTCCATAAACTTGAAATATTTGACTTTTTTGTTTTTTAATATTTTTTTTTTTGTTAAATCTTTTACAAAATAAATTATATGACATCAATATTTAGAAAATTATCTACACAATGAATTTAAAAAAAAAAAAATAGTTTAGGTTCAATTATGTTGTTAGTACACGTTGATTTTTATAAACAACAATTAGGGGCAGTAAAAAAACAAAAAATACAAAAAAATATCCTCATCAATCTTTAGGTTATTACATATTTTTCCCCAAAAGGAAATAGAAAAATGATTTTATTTAAGTCAAAAAGTGGTGTTTGTAACATGGATGGTATAGTAAAAAAAGTGACTTTTAAAAAGTGGTTTTTATACATGCCTATTAAAATTTAATTTGTATCATCTCATTATTAGAATAAATTACATATTTGGAAACTAGTGTAATCAGGGCTAAAATTATCAAGGTTAGGCAATAATGCATATAAATCAAACCCTAATAAATAATGAAGTACAAATAAGCATAAAGACATAAAACATGGAACAATATTACCAAAAGGCTTCATACCACCGTTGATTCATCTTCATTGCACTTTTCTATTTTGCTTGATATAATAATTTGCCTCAAATTTTTGAGTATACAAATAGGCCTAATGACAATGACAAAGCAATTATTGAAGATTCTAATTGACTATGAATGCACTTGACTTGATGTTGATAGACTTGATAGCAAGATGACTCAAGATAACTTGTAGATTCTCCAAGATGTCTAAGATGCAAGATGTCTTAGATGAAGAATTGACAATGATAGAGGTGTTTTATAGAAAAAACAATTTTGAATGAAAGGCTAAGATTGAATGTCAATAATCAATGGTCAAGAATGAAAGATGCAATATGAAATAGGGTTAGGGAAAATGATAAGGATTAATAGTCAAGATTAAATTATAAATAATTTAATCAAGGGTGCAGATTAGTTGAGACATGGATAGATAAAGACTTGATGTGAAAGATAATATTGGCACAAACAAAGAGGTGATAGGAGATTAAATAATAAAAATTATTTAATCTAGGTGGCCAATGAATAACTAAATAATTAAAAATTATTATTTAATTATAGAGGAATGTGACAAAGAGGACCTTTTAAATTAAATAATGATTTAATTCAAAATTTAAGAGAGTGGACCTAAATATAATTTATTTAATTTATGAGAGAAGAGGCTAATGAATGATTAAATAATTTAAAATAATAATTTAATTATAGTGGAAAGTGCTATAAAAATTAAATAAATAAGAATTTATTTAATTTTAGAAAGAAAAAGACTTAATTAATTACGTAATTAAATAAATATAATTTATTTAATTAATCAAAGAAGAATAAAGATAGAGATGAATTAATTAAATAATTAAAATTATTTAATTAATAGAATATTTGTGACTTTAGAAAATAATTAAATAATTAATTATTTAATTATCAAAGACAAAAGAGGAAAATGATGGAGAATTTAAAAGTCGCGGGCCTAGGACAATTTTTAGTGTCTATATTTTGCCACTCTTTGATACAATGCAGTTTATTGCATTGTGTCAAAGAAATTCAATCAAAAATATGCCCCAGTGTAGAAAAGGTAGATCTACGCCCCCTCAGAAAATTTTACAAATTTAAAAAAAAAATCAAAAAATTTGAAAATTGTTTCGAAAATCTTGTATGTTTGACCATCGAGCTTGCGAGCTCCATTTTTTAGATACATTTGGACATTGTATTGTGAAACATTTTAAGTGATATATATGATATGATTTTTGCGGCGATTATATGATATGTAGTTTATTGTCATGCATTTATTATGTCATAGATGATATATGTGTTTATGATGTTTATGCAGTCTATATGATGAGATGCAAATGTCATTTTATTTTTATGTGATGCAAATGAAAATATATATGCAATATGATAAATGGTCATGGATTATGATTATGGATGCTTATATGGATTGTAATTATGAATGCAGTGGATGCTTATATGGATCCCCATATGCCTATATGCCATGAATTTTTATTTTTTTGTATTTTTTGATGCAATATGTATGGTTTAATATGTATGTATGGTAGTGCCTATATAATGCTTCTAACATGAGTATATATGCAGGATATTTGTTTTTTTTGTGTCACGAGATGCTGTCAAAATGTAGATGGAAGAAATGTTAGTGTGAAAGACATGGATGTTTCCAATTAGAGGTAAAAAAGGTTTGGAAGGGGCCTAGAACCCTTTACAAAAAAGATTAGCTAAAGCAAAAAAAGCACATAGCAGCCAAAAAACCACACACCATCAATGTGAGAGTAGCCAAAAAGGAGGGACAAAAGCATCAACACTACATGTTCTTCAAGATATCAGCAACCTCCATGTCGCATGCCACAACCTTCTAATAGTCATCCATGACTTTAAACAAATCTTTAGCAGGAGCCCCAACCTGCACCTTAGCCTTGTTCCTCGTTCTAGCCTCGGGCCCACCCATATTCACCTCACTAATCAAAACATTATGCACCCCACCATCCTTCTCCAAAAAACCTCTTCCTCTAGAAGCCTACCACCACCACTAGTATCCTCACCTGGAGCAATCTCCTTGCGTTTCTTGGCCATTTCAAAAGGAGTTGAAATGCCAACAAATTCAAGCTTCACAACAAATTTAGCTCCCTCCCCACCCTTCTCCAATTCAGCACACATTTTCTCCATTTGGTCCTCAAGGGTGAGAATTATATCCTCAAACTTCTACTTCATCTTCAATGTTTCATCAAACACAATTTTCAAAGATTCAAACAATTCATCAATTTAATTTTAGATCGAAGACTCACTCGAGACATGGATGTTAGTATATAAGAACTTCAATATTTTGCTAGATACATAATAGGCCTTGCATTTAATTTTCATTGGACGGTAAAATATGACAAATGGACAAAAAATACCATGGTATGACATAAACCAAGGTGTGCAAGGTCATCCACTTGTAAAACAAATAGTTGTAGGGGTGATCCCACAATAGTGGTTTACAATTTTTGGCCAAACTGGACACTGAAATTATTATTTTTAACTAAATCTTCACGTTTGAGAACCTACAACGGCTAAACTGTGAGGAATTTGAAGATGATGCAAACTAGAACCTCATCAAATTTTGTCTGTAGATTCTAAATATATTTTTCAAAATGTTTGGAATCAGATTGCACTTCTTTTTCCATCTCCCACGAAAACTGGTTTTTTCAGAAAACAACATTTTTAAAATGTGATGCACACCGTATAACGCATTAAATTTTTTCCATGAAGGATAAAATTCTAATTCTTTCAAATTCAAATTTGTAACTCTAATATCTAGTGCTTACACTTGGTTAGATAGTTTTTTATTGATTTTGTTTTCTTTAATCAAGTTTCAAAGTCAAACCAATTACAATTCAAACATAGCGCATCCGTATAACGTGCAACTTTTTTTTGTATATATCAAAATTCAATTTATTTTTTTGTTGGATCAAGGACTTCAATATCTGGTGCACTCCTATTTTTCAAATTTTTTTTTGATAATCTTCTATTTTTCCACATGTGCAGAACAAAGACCTTCATTTTTGATGAAAAACCTATGTTTAATAAAAACTAAAAAAAAAATACATAATAAAACTAAAACATATTAAAATTATATTCGTTGGATAGCTCGTTTTAAGGACTACCTGATTCCAATTGGGTTTGTGAAGATTCCTCCATTTTCATCCTCAACCCGAGCTCTGAAGTGCCAAAATCTAGGTTTTTTTTGTGTCTTAGGGGGGGGGGGGATAAGGGATAAGGGGGGTTCGTACGAACCCCTTTCCAATGCATTTTTTTTGTTATTTTGGAAACCAAGATTCAAAGAGGTTCACTTGAACCCTGGTTTGAGCGAACCCCTTATGGGTTCAGTCGAACTAGTAGGTTCGTACGAACCCCCAAAATCACATTTTTTGCCTTGGGGTCATTTTTTGTGAGTTTTCCACTTGAATTGTAAACCACTATTGTGGCTTCACCCTGTAGACAAGGAATGTCCTGAGTCTCCTAACACATACTAAGGAGAAAGTTGCCCCAGTATTTTTTTCAAGATAATCTACAAACAATAATCAAAGAAAAGAGTCATGAGACATCATCGCTCCTCTAAATCCTTCATGGGACATCCTCGAGGAATCTAGTAACCTGAATCAAAGATAAATCAAGAAAAAGATAAGACAAAACACAACCACAAGGTCAACAACCATTTAGAGTGTTTTCCAAAATATGATTGTTTGATGTTTAGTTGACTAGGTAATTGACGGGTTGATTGTTTGACAAGGCTTGGTTTTACAAGAGGAAACATGTCAAGTATAAGACGTCGAGTCTAGTTTCGATCATGTGACCACCTATATAAGGTAAATGACAAAAAATTGAGTAATGACAATGTCTGGTTTTAGGAGGGACACGTCCTGTATAAGACATAAGTTGATTGGTTTGATGATTTGATTGTTTGACTATCTGGCAATTTGTTTGGTTTGACTAAGTGACCTTGTTGACTTGTTTGTCTTGTTGATGTGTGACTTGTCTAATGTTTCGACAACTATTTGTGTCTAAGTTGACAATACCTAATTAATTATGACTGATGCAACAAACCCTAAAGGACTGACCTAGGTGGCCTTGGGGGCTCATCGATAAATGGCCTTACCTACGTAACAATGTGTAGAGACCTCATTGTTTGACATGACTTGAATTTGTTTTACTGACAAAGGATTGAGTCATGATTTTATTTGAACAAACCTATGAAGACTAACCTAATGCCTCGGGGGCATATCGATAGATGACCTTGCCTATGTTAATCACAAAGGCAATAGTTTGACAATGACATGGACTGGCAGGACTAACTTTGACTCTAGTTTTTGAATTTT
The DNA here is from genome assembly GCA_007115665.2 of Sequoiadendron giganteum. Taxonomy (NCBI): domain Eukaryota; kingdom Viridiplantae; phylum Streptophyta; class Pinopsida; order Cupressales; family Cupressaceae; genus Sequoiadendron; species Sequoiadendron giganteum. The sequence goes on along the minus strand of CM021106.1, from coordinate 574,473,857 downwards.
TTCTCGTTATTTGGATCTTTTTGTGTTTTTGACCTATTTTGAATTTTTGAGGTTTTCTGATTTTTTTTGTCTTGTTGGGGATATTTGATTTTTTTGTCTTTTGATAGTTTTATGATTTTTTTGCCTTTTTTGAGTGAAAGCGACCTTTGATAGGAAGTGTAGGATCCAATGATGTAGGTCTAGTATTTTCCCCCAGTCGAGTATAAGACCAATTTATTAGGGGTGAAATGGAAGGGGATAGGAAAAAGGTAAAAGGATGCATGATGTCAATCGTTCCAAGTTATGGAAAGGACAACCAATCATTATTATGGGTGATATGGGAAATACAAATGACAGGGAAAAGGTAGATTGGAATTATGGTAGATGACAAAGAAAATTCAACTACACATGGTGCATGTTTGCCAGGTTTTCACCATGGTACTTATCCAAAGTGCCACCGAAGTGGTTTTCACTATTGGACAAATTATTTCTCTTTACTATTTTCTTCACTTTTTTTGGTGTTACCAAGACACCTATTTTCTAGGTTTTCATCAAGGTAACAATTTTTTTGATTTTTCTATTTTTTTATATTTTTTATAGTTATGACAAGAATTTTGGAAGCTATGTGTAGAATCAATAAGTCGTGACAATGCTTGACCTTGTTTAAATGACTCTCTTGGGCGAAAGGACCTGATTTGGATGCAACATTCTAGTGGTAAATATGAAGGGTGATAAAAGTGGTGGACAAAAGAGGCTATGGTATGATCCCTAATGTGCACACTACGTGGGCCACCAGGCTTCATATGGAAAGGATTTTGGGCGACCAATGAGATAGAGCACGTGAAGGGGTCATCATCAAAGACACCTTGAAAGACATCACCAATGGAGGTGAGATGATAAGCAAATACAAACGGATTAAATGGAATGTATGAGATGAGTGAAAGTGATGGAGATGAAGATCTTGGATCAACAAGCTCTTTGTTTAAATTTTTGCGTTGATAGATGCCCCCAGTGATTTTTGGTGGAGGAGCATTCATGGAGACCAATGCTTTTTGATTTTCACTTTTGATTTGTCCAATATCTTTTTATTTTGGCTAGAGTACTTTTCTTGACTTTTTTTTCTTTTCATCATGTATTTTGATTCATGATCTCCTTTTAAAGAGGGAATGGCTAAGACAAAGGATAATGAACTATTCAACTATAGATTGCTTCTATCCATATTTCATGCTTATTGCATTTACAGAGAAGATCATGGAGAAATGTGTGGCTAGCATTTCAACTGTAGAGTAGATTATCTGAAGGTTACCTAGGTAAAGTGGCGACATCGAATGTCAAAACTAATAGTGTAAAAAGGCATTCAAAAGAAATGAATCATTTGGAAAAAACAAAGGGAGACTTGCAGCCAGAATCAAATGGTTTAAAATTGGAGAAATGACTAAAGAGCAAGCTGCATAAGGAATCGCACCTCATCAAACCCAAGGTGCACTTACTGAAGGAGAGGCACTTATTTTATTGTTGCCTAAATATGTTTATTTGGTGTAGCATACTTATTACCATCATTAACTATTAACTACAGCATGGGCGTGCATACTTATCAATATCAACTGTCAAGAACTTTCAAAGAATCGAATATCTAAACTTAATGTTGAGGCAAACATTTAAAAAAATGAAATCGCAACACTTCAATGTGTAATGCCTTAACTACAAACACCAATCCCTTCAAAATGAAGTTGAACTCTCTCTAACAAAAAATGGGAAATAAGTAAAAAGGCTTCCATTCTCATAAGAAAACCACATGCACCGAAAGGATGGAATCCAGTGAACTCAAAAGTTAGAACATATAACCAACAGATGCTTCATATAAAATGGGGTTTTAAAAGAATTTTCTATACAATGTTATTGCTAAATGGTGCAACTTAGAAATTACCAGGTTAATGTTTTGCTTCCTACAACACAACCATTCAGTATTTATTTGCAAAAAAAAAATAGAATTGAGAAAAGAAAACAATGGAACCTGGTTTGAACTGGTAGCTTAGCTGAGGATTGATACCGAAATCCACCTCCTCAATCACTACTTCAACTTCTTCAAGATTCAACACACACTGCAAAAATCCCCAAATTCAAAAACCTCCCCCCCAAAAACAAAGAAGAGATTTTTCAAGAACAAGAACATTCATGGGAGAGGTAAACAAAAAATTTGTTTCCAAAAAGAATGCAAAAGCCCCCTTTATTTTAGTCAATTAACTAATTTATTTACTCTCCCTCAATGCTCATTACTCCATCCTCTTTTATTTCTTTAATTATTTTGTTTAAATTTTCCCACTCCCGACAACTACCACAATTATAATTATTATTTTATAATTTAACCTTTCCTTTTTATTTGCACACAATTAAATCCACTTTTTAATTATTTAATTTATTAATTTAACCTCACTTTTAGATCCATTGCACTTTAATTAATATATTTATTTTAATATTTCAATATTAAAGTGTAATCTTAACTTATTTAAATCAAATAAACATTAATAATATTTTATTTTATCACTACACAATTATATAAAAGCATTTATTTTAATTATACCAATACCTTTTTAATTCCAATAATCTTTAATTTTAATATAATAATCAATCAAAGTACTAACTATTCAGATAAATTGAATGCATTGAATACCAAGCAATACCTGACCTTATAGTGACACAAAAGGCAAGACCACAACAATGAAGACAAACCAAAACACAAACAAACAAGACTACTAGGATGACAATGGATACTCATCCTCATCAAGGATGATGGCTCAACATAGGGGACTCGATGCTATCTCCAAATCAACAATCTCCATTGGGATTAAGGAGCGTTCAAACCTGGCAATTCAGGTGGAGTTGATGCTTGGTACCTACAAATTGCAGCAAACCACACTGTCGAGCATGTACATAACCAACCAGTCAAACACACCGTGAAGGGAAAGTCATAGCGCTCAGGGAACTCACAAGTGAGTGATGCGACATTGTTTCCCTTCACCAAAATACATCAACATACAATAATCAAATACTAAAATCATTCAATAAGAACTTACATCAAATAATCACACAATAATCATAGAAATAATAACCAACTCAATCAATTAAACCATAAATAGTTATGACATATACATAAACATCAGTGATAAAACAATATCAACTATCATCATAGTAATGAGTCCAAAATATAGAAATGCATCATAATGTCCAAATACATCAAGTACTGACATAAATAGAATGAAAAATGGGGGGCACTACATCCTCCCCCATAGAACCAGGCTTACTCCTGGAAGCCTACAAGCAAATATGGGTAGAAATCACGCATCTGAAACATCCTCCTAGTGTAAGAAGCCAAAAAATTGTTATAAGGATCCCACTGGACCCTCACCTAGACCATGACTCACCTCCCAAGGGTCAATCCTCAATGTTGTAGGATGAGTATGATTTTCCAAGAATGTTGTATGTCCCCTTCCAGAAGTCTCAACAATTTTACCCTGATGTTTGGCCTGGTGGTTACTTACTGTTGCAAACACCCTATGGGACCTGCCTACATCACCTACTATCATCTCTAAAGTCATCGACCTCTAAGAAAAACTACTTGTGCCCTTTTGAGGACACTATCTGGCAATGTGACCTTGCTGGCCACACGAAAAAACATCTCGTGCCTCTACCAAATCTCCAACCACCTGAGGGTGCACTAGACTACAAGAAATTACCTCCACTAATCGTAGACTATGAGCTTTGTGTTGGCTGATCAGAACGATCATGCTAAGCTTGCCGCCAGCTCCTAGCTTTTCTTTTCTAGAACCTATTACCATGCTGAGACTGAGAGTTCTCAGGTCTCAACTAAGAATGTTGTTGCTCACCCTTAGCGAGTGCTTGATGGCCCTTAGAAGAACCCGTTGCTTTAGTCTGGCTGCCTTAGGACTCAAAACCTGCTAGAAGTGTACTACCAATCTGCACGCCTTACAATGACCACCTAATGCCATGGAAAAATTCTCCTCTACTATTTGAGCCTTCTCTACAACTACCTCCATGGTTTTTGGCTCAAACACCCAAACACCTCCACTGATAGAGGCATTCAAGCCCCTGATAAAATGTTGTACTAACATACCCTCATCACCGCCTATGTCAACGTATTGCTTAAGCTCATAAAATCTTCACTCATATTGCTCAATTGACATCACCATCTGCCTCAACTCATGGAACTCATCCACACGACGCTATCGCCAATGATCAGGCAAGAATCGAGCTCTAAATCTCTCTAAAAACATCTCCCATGAGATATATCCAAACAAAGCTTCTGCTCCTCCAAAAGCCACCACGTGGAAGAAAAACCTCAAAGATGCATGATAGTGCACCTAGCCTTGGTGTTGCTACCATATGGATGCATAGAAAAACACCTGTTCAGATCAATTAACCATTTTTTCAGCCTCCAAACCACTACCAGTCCCATCAAAAGTAGGAGGATGAGCTCTCAACAGGTCCCTCATGTGCCCAACTAAAATTGCCTCCTGCTCTACAGTAACCTCTTTTCTCCTAGGAGACCTCTCCCTCTCTCTAATCACCAACTGTTCACCCTCTTGTCTCAGACCAAGACGGGCAAGAACCTCCTCAAGTAAGTGACGCAATTGTGTGCCCTCCAACCATGGCTGACTCGGATTCTGATCTCCACCTCCCTAATTATTTTGGAAATCCTGATGTTCCTCACGATCAGACTTGTGGAAACTCTAAGGAGTGAGTCTTGGCAATTAGCCCCACGACCACCATCATGACCTCTACTGCATCCCAACCTCAACCTTGACTTCTAGGCATGATCCTACACATACACCACCAAGGACAAGTTTAGGGTGTTAGACGAGGTCAACAAGGGAAAACATAAACTTCATAACTCTACACAACTAAGACAACCTAATGGGCTCTTGTATATACCCAGAGTACCCAATGTTAGAACTTTGGCTTTGATACCATGTGTAATGCCCCGCCACGAAACCCTAGAGGGCAACATGCTACTACACTTGAAAATGGAACAATTTTTTTTGAAAGTGTAATATACACAAGATTGCAATTACTACAATAACAAGTTGCATTTTAACCTACATCCTCTAAGGTTTCCAAACTACATTACTAGAAACCCATTAACCAAACTAACTATATTTATAATTCATCACATTAAACAAATCCATCTAATAATATGTGTTTCCTTTAGCCTATATCCTTAAAAGATCAACCAATATGAACTATCCATGCCATAACAACAATAAAATACATCAAAGATCATTATATTATCCATAGTTATATACAATATCATCGATTACACTTATCATTACAAGAGAGTGTTTATAATCAATTACAACATTACATAATTACATCAATGATTCCTCGAATAAGAGGAGAGTACATCTGAATTTCATTGCATGATACAACTGAATTTTGGTACATTACAAGTACATGAAAGATAGTACACACAAGTTGAACAAGTGCATAAGTCTTCATATCTAGGAGTAATCACCATGAGCATGAACAAAAGTGAGGGAACCCAATGGAGTAAAAGGTACTTTCCACCCAACCATGTGGAACCCTAAGATCCACCCCTTGTGCTAGGAGATATCATTTAGGTCCCACCACAAAATAGTTAAGAGACAAAGACAACACAAAGGCCAACATGAATCCAATGCACACATACAATACAACATCACCTAACAATGACACCACTTCCAGAGACACATAAACATAAAAGGGAGATGAAAGGCAAGGGAATACTAGGTTGTCGTAGGAGGAGTGTCATCATATAGTTTGCTATGGGTTACCCTGGCGTAACCTTCCTAGGCTATCGGACCCCCATCCTAGGTTACCCTGGCCACCTCTACTGGTCGTCAGACCCCCATACAAACTCATGCGGGATCAACATACCTTCCAAGAGGGAAAGGCAGTTGATCTTGCCATTCCAAGCCTTCTCAACTCATCTCAAGACTAAACGAGCAGTTGAGCCATGAGTGAGGCATTCACTTATCTTGATTAGTGTGATTACTATCCAAACCCCTAATTCATTTTAGGTTATCTCTTAATTACGAAACTCCCACATGGGTTACCTTGGTGCCACTTTGTGCATTGACCCCTATTGAGAGCCACTCCCCTACTAACAACTAGGAGACCCAAGGAAATTAAAAGAGCAAAGCCAACTTGCACATTCACAAAATCTCACTAACATAAACAACGAGGCGAGGCATAACCCTTCCAGCACACAAGTTTCAACCACATTGGTGAATATACTGTGCAAGGCTAATGACTCTGTGTACTAATTCAATACATAAACAACCATCCCAATTTGAACAATCATAGAATCATCAAGTAAAAAGCCTCCCCCTAGCCTCTAGAAGACAAACTAATCATTTACACAATTAATCTCATAGAAACAATAACCATGAGTACCCATATTCAAATAATCAACACAAACTTCAACTAACAACAAATCCACATGGAGAGTTTACGACTAGAGTAACACACAATTTGGCAAAACATGCAATAATTATGATTGCCAATGAAAAGTCTAATTTCACATTTAACAAACTCATTATTATTTAAATGAAAATAAATCAATCTCTCCTTATCAAACCTCTCAATTAAATATTTATCAAAACCATTAAATTGTAGAGGTAAAACGTATTCCATTCAATCATTTTTCTAACACTATGTTTCATATATGAGAAAGCATATTCAAATATATATATATATATGAATAAATTCATAAAGTTGATTACAATAATAAGTCAGATGCTAATGAAATAAACACGGTTATTTAAATGTACATACATTTAAGTAAATATGTATTGCACATATACAATTATAAATAAATATATATATATATATATATATATATATATTCAGGGGTACTCTCAAGCCAAGCTCTATTTTCAAATACAGAATGCAAATTTCTTTATGAAAGACTATAATACAAAACTATATTCAGACATGAATAACAGATATGTATCAGAAAATATATATATATGTATTTGAATTCTTACTGATTGCTATTACAATGAAATCACAAACCAGCGAGCACTCCACTAAACTCATGTGCCACAACAGATAATTACTTGAATTTCAATAATAATGCTAATTTATCAACTTCCTCCAAGTCTGGGTTCTTCAAAGTCTGTTCATTGTAACTAATTACATATCATGTTTCAAAGGATATGATAGGTAGCATTCCACTATGACCAATAACTAAATCTACACCCAAGCACCAATAATAAATGAAAGCTAAACATACAATTGTAAACAAGAGGGTGCGACTAAGACAAAGGTTAACAGACTATTCAGCTACAGATTGCTTCTATCCATATTTCATGCTTATCACATTTACAGAGAAGATCATGGAGCAATGTGTGGCTAGTATTTCGACTGCAGAATATATTATCTGAAGGTTACCTAGGTAAAGTGGTGGCATCGAATTCCCAAACTAATAGTGTAAAAAGGTATTCAAAAGAAATGAATCATTTGGAAAAACCAAAGGGAGACTTGCAGCCAGAATCAAATGGTTTAAAATTGGAGAAATGACTAAAGAGCAAGTTGTATAAGGAATCACACCTCATCAAACCCAAGGCACACTTACTGAAGGAGAGGCGCTTATTCTATTGTTGCCTAAATATGTTTATTTGGTGTAGCATACCGATTACCATCATTAACTATTAACTACAACATGGGCGTGCATACTTATCAGTATTGGCTATCAAGCACTTTCAAAGAATCGAATATCTAAACTTAACACTGAGGAAAACTTAAAAAAAAATGAAATTGCAACACTTCAATGTGTAACACCTTAACTACAAACAACAATCCCTTCAAAATGAAGTTGAACTCTCTCTAACAACAAATGGGAAATAAGTAAAAAGGCTTCCATTCTCATAAGAATACTACATGCACCGAAAGGATGGAATCCAGTGAACTCAAAAGTCAGAACATATAACCAACAAATGCTTCATATAAAATGGGGTTTTAAAAGAATTTTCCAGACAATGTGATTGCTAAATGAGTTAATGTTTTGCTTCCTAAAACACAACCATTCAGTATTTATTTTCCAAAACAAAATTAGAATTAGAAAAAAAAACACAATGGAACTTGGTTTGAACGCATAGCTCAGCTGAAGATTGATACTGAAATCCAGCTCCTCAATCACTGCTTCAGCTTCTTCAAGATTCAACACACACTGCAGAAATCCCAAATTCCAAAACCTCCACCCCCCCTCACCTCCCCCAAAAAAAAAACAAAGAAGAGATTTTTCAAGAACAAGAACATTCACGAGAGAGGTAAACAAAAAATTCATTTCCCAAAAGAATGCAAAAGTCTCCTTTATTTTAATCAATTAACTAATTTATTTACTCTCCCTCAACGCCCCTTACTCCATCCTCTTTTATTTCTTTAATTATTTTCTTTAAATTTTCCCACTCTCGAACAACTGAACAACTGCCACAATTATAATTATTATTTTATAATTTAACCATTCCTTTTTATTTGCACACAATTAAATCCACTTTTTAATTATTTAATTTATTAATTTAACCTTACATTTAGATCCAATGCACACACTTTAATTAATATATTTATTTTAATATTTCAATATTAAAATGTAATCTTAATTTATTTAAATCAAATAAACATTAATAATATTTTATTTTATCGCTACACAATTATATAAAAGCTTTTATTTTAATTATACCAATACCTTTTAAATTCCAATAAGATTTAATTTTAATATAATAATCAATCAAAGTACTAACCATTTAGAAAAATCGAATGCATCGAATACCAAGCAGTACCTGGCTTTACAGTGACATGAAAGGCAAGACCACGACAACAAAAATGAGCCAAAACACAAATGAACAACACTACTAGGATGACAACGGATACTCATCCTCATCAAGGATGATGGCTCAACATAGGGGATCCGATACTATCTCCAAGTCAACAATCTTTATTGGGATTAAGATACGTTCAAACCTGACAATTCAGGTGGAGTCGATGCCTGGTACCTGCAACTTGCAGCAAACCACACCGTCGAGCATGTACATAGTCAACTAGTCAAACACACCATGAAGGGAAAGTTGTAGCATCGCAAGGCACTCACACGTGAGTGATGCGACACTATTCCCCTTCACCAAAATACATCAACGCACAATAATCAGATACTAAAATCATGATAAAAACTTACATCAAATAATCACACAATACTCATAGCAATAATAACCCACTCAATCAATTAGACCATAAATATTCATGACATATACATAAACATCAGTGATAAAATAGTATCAACTATCATCATAGTAACGAGTCCAAAATTGCTCAGCAATGCATCATAATGTCCAATTACATCAAGTATTGACATAAATAGAAAGCAAATTGAGGGGCACTACAATTGCAATCTAAAGTGTAGGGGAGTAGCCATGTTTGGTCCTACTTTCTTGAAATATGCCAGAATATCTCCTTTTTTTACTACTTTATATATTTGTGGATGCTCTTGGTCAATCATCTCTTTTGGACATCGGATTTCAAATTCATCTGGAAAATCAAAAAAGTAAGCCATTGACAACCTATTTTTATTTGACTTTCCATACACAACACGGTGCTCAGCACTACGATATCTCCCATTACTCCACATCTGCAACAATTCATACCAAACATGATGTCACTTTAAAAATAATAACTTATTCATTCTCAAAGCATAATATTGTACAATACAATTAAAATGAATCTTCAATTAGACTAATATATAGATTTTGTTATCTATGCTTAATATATATCATTTTATGATTGTTAATTAGTATAAAGAAATTAGCCTATTCATTTTTAAAGCATACTATTATATAATCTAATTAAATTGAATCTTCAATTACATTAATATATAGATTTTATTATATAATACTTAATTATGTTGAAGGCGTGTCTTTATTTGAGATTCATGAGCTCATTTTGTCCATGAATGGTTCAAAAGCGCTAAGAGGCCTTGTAAGATAGTTAAATGAATCTCAGTCGTTCATCAATTTTTGCCATTTTTTTGGTTGTTTTTCGCTGCTTTTTATTGCTTTCGTATCACTATTGGTTTCTACTCCTCCAAAATCTTCCTCACTGGTATTGACCTTTCACTCCTCCAATTTGGTGGGTTATAGCCTAAGAATAAGGCTTTAGTACAGTTTTAGAGTATGTTTATTAATATGAAAATTACGACCAAGATCCTAATAATGAGCACATTTAGGTTTTAACATTATGACATCCTTTACCCTATGTAGTTATATATATATTAGTATAATTAATATAATGTAAATTTTATGTAATAAAAAATAATTATGAGTATAATTATACTATTTATTATTATATATTATATGTTTATTAAAATGAAAATTACGATCAAGACACACCAAGATACAATTGCTAGTATATATCTTTTTACAGATTATGAGCTCAATCTATATCATTTTATTGCTAATACTTATTATGTAACGAATTTGTGCACCAATTATTAGTCCCTCCTATATCTGGAGACTTATGTTTTCACTTCACTTTTACCAAATAATTTTCTTCTCACAAATATACCATTTTTACTAATGTTTGCTAAGTTTTGATTTAAAATATTTTTTTTTTGCTAGTTTTTTTTTTTCTGATTGACCCCCATATTTTTGCCAGGGATTTCTGATTTTTCAATTAAAAATAGGACAAAAAAATTATTGTGACCAATGAGCAATGAGCAGGGGAAAAATCTAAGCCATTTAGATTTATTTATTTTAAATGAACTGTGAGAGTGCCTGGTGTGTAAGGAATTCTGCAAGCCAGCTCACGTGTCTTGTCTCTGCTTCACATTTTGCATACATGTATGATAGGGAGCCCAAGAATCTAGTAGCTCTAAAACCCCAATATTTTTAGATCTACATTTCATTTATTCTGAATAAAATGAAGCAGCAGCTGTGGAGAGACTGTCTTGCAAAATCTGCCCATTAATCTTATTGGAACTCCATGAGAAAATATTGAGGTAAGTCGCTTGTCATGGTTTCAGCAAGCTTCTTTTATGAATTTGTACACAACTAGATCATTTGTGTTGCGTTTTTATTTCTTTCTAAAACAATTCTGTCACTATGTGCTAAATGAAGATGGTTTGACCTCTACTAAAATAGCTCTGGCAGTGATTTCTTTTACAGCAGTAGCTGGTATCCATTCATGACTGGTAGGTGCTAAGAATTCTGCTTTGCAATGTTCATTTTTTTGTTGTCTTTTGTTTGATTCATATATGTTCAATACATTGCTTTGTGTGCAGCAGATCTGTAAGCCTCTTGTGTGCCGTGAGAAAGTCACTTCTCTGTTTCTATTATTTTTAACATGGTCAAATCCAAGGTGCTCTTTGAAATGTCAGTTCAAAAACCCGCTTCTCTCCTACATTCAGATATAGGGTTGGCTTTAAATTATCAATTTTTGTTTGTTTAAGTCATTTTAGCATGATTGGGTCTATCTATGTGACGAGCCCTATACTCGGTCAGATGCCTATGCTACCATTGAACTTGTTCTGGATGCTGTTGTGAAGGCTTTTACTGTAACAAGCAGTCCTAATTATTTTGAAAGAAAAATTACAGGATCTGGTAAGTTTTAACTGTTTATGTTTTGCAATCACCTAGTAGTTGCCACCTATGCAGTAGCCTATTCTAAAACTCTAAGATCTTTTTACCTCTATGACATATAGTGCTTATCCTTTGTCCTGTCAGGTGACCACTGAGCTAGTCACCAAAACAAATGTTTTTTCATCAGAATGTGATTAGGTCCTGGTGTGCTAGAGGGGAATTGTAAGGTTTTCACTGTTCTGTATTCAGATTTGAAGCTAAGCGTTTTGAATATGTAGTTGAAGCAATCTAACATTTTATATAAAGCATTTGCTGCATATATGATAAAGGCTGGAATTATGAGTTGGGCATTTCACAGATTATCAAATGCTACCTCTGGCTTTGCACTGACAATTGCATTTGTTTAAAAGCTTCCGACGCCTTTTCAGCAAACCCATTTTGTGCATATCCTGCAATCATAAATATTCCATGAGATCGAATCTCTTCGAGGCATTTTGTCAAACAGTTCACGTGCTCTTGTGCCAAGATGAGAGCTCTAGAAGAGGCTATGGACATCCATCAAAAACTAATGGAAAAGGGTTTTTTGTCAGATGTTGTAGTTGCTAGTGGCCTACTAAATATGTGGAAGTATACAAATTGATGAATATCCACACCCTGTTTTAAAGCTCCCATTTTGGCACAAGCAGGAAGGATGCTAACAATTTAACAAAGGTTACAGAATCTGGTTTTACACTTGCCAACTGCATTTTTAGTTCCCGCCATGGAACTATAGCTGAGGCTCAAATGTTAGCACTGCACACAGTGATGTAACAATGAAACTTATGAATTTCTGAGTGCTGCATTTTGCTTTCTTCACCAGTTGCTTTGCAAACAGTTTCCTTTAATGGAAATGTTCTGCAGAATAAGACATTCTATTTAAATATGATGTTTGGCATCTTATTCCATGGATATGATATCCTTTTAAGAAATATTATCTTCTATGGAAAAGTAATGGCGTATAGATTTAAAACTGAAACTCTTTTTTATAATATAGACCTTAGCACATATTTGCCAAGTGGCAAATTTCATAGGCCTTTTGTGGTGGATGGAGATCTATATTCAATTCCCTAAGGATAGACTTGTTTTTCCATTTCTCCCCTGTAAGGTGAGCAGTCTACCACAGACTTGTTTTTCCATTTGAGGAATAAATTCTTAGATTGTCTCTAGAACAGGACTTGTAAATGAATAAATGCTACACCACTGATTTTCAGTAGGCTTCTTCAGCCCTCCTTTTCCCATTTGACAGGGACTCCAGCTGCACTGCAGCACTTGTTTGTGTTCAAAATACCCATATAAAAAAATGACTGATTTAAAGTCTTCTTTTAAGAGGGCTGCCTGAGTTTTTACCAAAAAATTGTTACAGAGAATATAATTGAATTTGAAAAGATGAGGCATTTGCGAAAATCTACCTGTAAAATGTCACCGACGTTAATAACAAAAGATCCAGCCAAAGGCTTACTATTCATCCATTTGCCTTGCTTGGTTCGAATTTGGAGACCTCCAACATCATCTTGGTACAGTACTGTGAAGAACGTCAAGTCTGTGTGAGCTCTGGAGATCATCTCCTTGTCGGTGCACTTGTCATAGTAATTCATCCGAACATTTCCAAAGGATTTCTCAAACAGTTCTGATGCACACTGGCTGGATATGTCCACACCCAGACTCCAAACAAGAAGCTTCAGAATCCTATGACAAAGCTCCCTTATTTGAGCTCCATATGCATTCAACTCCTCGCTGCATGAACATTAAGAAATGGTGTAAAAATACAAGCAGTGAATTTTTCAAAATAGAAGAATCTGCAAACATTATTATTACCAGAATGCAGGGTTTCCTTGTGGCCATAGTTTCGCAGAGAGTTTTTCAACTAAGTTGAGCAGCAGGTTATCCCATGGAAAGCTCATGCTCTCAGCTATGGAGTCTTTTGCAACATCATCTACTATAGATGGCGCATACCCAGTGTTGAAAATGGGGGAAATAGCTCTGTTCTTGATTTCAGCAGGCAGTGCAAACATGTCTCTAATTCTGCCCTCCACTGCTTGAATGAGAGTTGGATTAACTCCATGGTTGATCACGCGGAAGAAGCCCAACTCCTGGCAAGCCTGCCTGAGTTCATTAAACTCGTGGCTTTCTAGCTGGTTTTGGTCAACATTTTGTGAGGGAAAGAGAGAGAGATCAATAACTGGAAGGTCAGTTCCATTCAGTGCCTCCATGACTGCTCGATCTATGCGTAGAAAGATTATTGAAGGTTGAATGCTGAAGCAGTACTCAGTTTGTGCTTATAAATTCACTTCATTCAGACGTCAAGATTTTTTATGGATAATTTAACATCATCTAGAAGTGAAGTTTTTTCTATAGAGGAAACGAAAGTCTCCGATTGACGTCGCCTTCATAAGAATGACAACTGAATAGTTTGAAATCTTCCATCAAAAGGAATAAAGTCGCCTTCTTAAGGATAGTTGTAAGGCGCAGATTCATTCCAAGGAGTTTTGAGTGCATTCCAGAGGGCTCGGAGTACATGTACGCCGTCCCATAAAAAAGGGAGTGGCAAGAAATTTGAGCATCTTTGCCTACTTCTAATATTTAAATCTATTGCAGTGACGGCTAAGATGGTGGAGTGGTTGTGTTCGGCCACTTTTTAATTAATTATATAAATACAGTCAAATGTGTACTTAATGTCTAGATAAGGAGTAGTTGTATTCGACCACTTTTTAATTGATTATAATAAAAATAAAGTCATTTTTTATTTTTTTCTGATGTCTAGATAGACAATAATGTCTCCATTTGTCTTATTCCATCAATTTCAACATGTTTATTCAACCAATTCATAGCATCTTCAATTTATTCATTATATTTGAACATTATATTAATTATTTAATTGTTCTATTTTTATTGACCAAAATTTATTGTTCTACTTTTATTGACCAAAATTTATTTTTCAATGATATTTAAAATATAATTAAATTTATTCGTCAAATAAACATGTTTGACTTTTCCTTTATTACAATATTTTTCTACTTCTCCATCATATTTTAACATGTGCATTGAATTGGTTCAATTCATGACACCTTCAATTTATATACTATATTTAAACATTGTATTAATTATTTACTATATTGAAATATTGTATTAATATTTAATTATCTTATTTTTATCAACCAAAATTTATCTTTAATTATTTACTATATTGAAAAATTGAATTAATATTTAATTATCTTATTTTTATTAACCAAAATTTATCTTTCAAATGATATTTATAATTTATGATTTATAGTTTTTTCTTTAATTTAAATTTATATATCATGTAAATAGCAGTCCTATCTACATGGGACATTACCAAACCTTTGAATTCGTGTGTTTATTCTCCATTTTTTAATTTTCAAATAAAATAATAGATGAAAAATTTAAGATACTAGTAATGTTGAGAAAAATATATAGTTAAAAAATATTTGTAAAATAATTTATATTAATAAATTATATATAAAAATGATGAGTTGAAAAAGAAAATATTAAATTGTAAGTTGTATACTAGATAATATTAAATTAGTTGTTATAGATTTAAGTGAAATTATTAATTTCAAAATATTAAATATTTTTATCTTTTTAAAATAATTTTTTTATTGATATTATGCTTTTAAAGATAGACTAAATTATTGTTCTTATTCACATTTAAAATGTTTATATCAATTTTTATCTTTCATCGTGTTCTTATAATTATAATCTCTTTGGAATAAAAGGTAAGCTTACAAAATTTATATTAGCATAGGTTTCTTAAATTCAACACTCATCTAACTTATGTGACAAGTTACTTAACAAGTACATTGAATAATGAGTTGGGCATTCTATCAAGCTACTTGAAATTTTGACTTCCAACACTTAAAGTGTTATGTTAGGTCTACTACAAACTATTGCATGCATAAAGGCTCTTATAAAAATGTGAAAATAATTCGTTTCATGTAATATTATTCTTCTTACATTTTTGGACACATTTATAGTGACAAGATTTTACCATTTTCTATCTTACATTTTTGGACACATTTATAGTGACAAGATTTTACCATTTTCTATAAAAAATTTAAGGATATTCTCAAAGTACTTTTCCAAATAAAGATGAATTCATTTCTTCTACTTGTCTCTTGTATATTCTCAAAGTACTTTTCAAAATAAAGATGAATTCATTTCCTCTACTTGTCTCTTGTATATTCTCAAAGTACTTTTCCAAATAAAGATGAATTCATTTCTTCTACTTGTCTCTTATAATTTGAAAATATAAGTGATAATTTGAATCTTGTTATAGCTAGTCATTTCAAATTTAGTGAATAATTCATATTTTTTAAAATATAGTAATTTTAGGTCATTTCTCATAGCAATAACATCATCAAGATTTAATGTTAAAACTATAATTGACTCGCTAATATTCTTAAGATATACATTTTAATTAGCATAAAAATAAAGATACTCTTTATTTTATAGAAACCAATTGAACCTTTTCATACCATACTTTTGAGGACTACTTCAATGGACTTTCCAATTGTCTTTCAATAAAATATCTAATGTATTTAACATCGCTAGTGCATCTAAGTTACAAACCTTCACACACTGCTAACTTGACTACTAATGGAAGATCTAAATATTCTATGAGCTTCTATTTTCATCAAATTTTACATGTCACTATTGCTAAGTCCAAAGTTACTACACAACTTACACAAATCTTCCTATTGAATGATTTTTTTAATGATCAACCTCTTTACATATTTGAAAATATAGGTGTTATTGTAAAATTGTGCTTGCATTCCTAGTCCAAAGTTACTACACAACTTACACAAATCTTCCTATTGAATGATTTTTTTAATGACCAACCTCTTTACATATTTGAAAATATAGGTGCTATTGTAAAATTGTGCTTGCATTCCTACAGTTCAATAATCTTGCTAAAATTGCTACAAGATTCTTAGCTAATGATGGAACATTCCATACATAATTGAATTCCATATATGCACCATAAGACATTTTTTAATGAAATTTTTCCTACTCTAACCATATCATGCCTATAGTTATCACCAAGAATAACAACCTTACAATATTATTGTACTTTGTGAAGAAAACTTTTTTTGGGTGTCATTTGTTGTGTTGCTTATAAATTTGAAAACCAAAATTCTATAGAGTATGAGCTTGAAATTGTGGTAACTAAAAATAATTTATATTTCTCACTACATGATTCTACCTTTTTTTTTTAATCTCTTAAACATGTATGCTAACCATTTTCTAGATTTATTTTAAAAATATCCTTGAGTACCATACTGGAAACATTTTTTGGACTTCTTTTTCTCCTCTTTTTTTCCTTGACTATTGTTAGAGGCATTTTAATAATTATTTTATGTCTTATTTTTCAATTATTCTTGTT
This sequence comes from Sequoiadendron giganteum, assembly GCA_007115665.2. Lineage (NCBI taxonomy): Eukaryota > Viridiplantae > Streptophyta > Pinopsida > Cupressales > Cupressaceae > Sequoiadendron > Sequoiadendron giganteum. The sequence goes on along the minus strand of CM021106.1, from coordinate 574,456,814 downwards.
TCCTATTCAAAATAGTGTTGTAGAGCTTACAATATTCAATCCTACACCCTTCCTTCTTCTTTTAGAACCTTCTTCTTTTAGAAGTGGTGATGTTGATACATCCTACCATTATAAATTTTCTTGAGTGTTAAGAGCTACTACCAATCCTAAATAATATTTTTGCAAGCTCTCAAAAGCCTCATCACTACATCTTCCTCTAAATTTTTTTGCCCAAACTTAAGGAAATATATGTGTAAACCTTTTAGCAATTAAACTAAAAATAAAGCCCAAAAACTAGGCATGTGATTATTTCCACATTAATTCTAAGAGGAGAATATATTAACAAAAATATATATACATAATTTTTAATTCCATTCCAGAATGTAAACAACACTTTAAAAGGAAATAATAAGAGTAGAAGGATTGAAGCAATCGTTAGAACAAGAGTGACAAATCTATATCTTAGGGAAACACTTTGAAGAAAAATTAAGCCTCCAAAGAGCATCTGATATATTATTCAATGGTTATAAGACATTCTTAGAGTCGAATTATCTATTAGGAGAAAGTGAGGGTAAACGATCTTTAGTATCAGAGAAAAATTAAAAACATAGCACCTAAAAGAGATAATCTATAATTCCTCCATATAAATCCCTCAATATATAAAATTAAGGAGGCACATAAATCACAAAAATATACCACAATTCCAAAAAATTCCAAAAATACCATGGTAAGAATTATCATGAGTGACTCTAAAGAAAGTGGCATCCAAAATTAGAATATAACTACTCCACAATACTTTTAATTACATCACTCAAGTTAAAGTATATGCATAGCTTTCGAGAACCCCTTCATAAGGCATTAATTACATCTTACACCCACTAATAATGAAAGATGTTCCAATTACATTCATTTGACCCTCTCATCAATGCCTCATTACAGTAAAATTTCTAAGTCCTTAGAGAATAATAAAACCATCAAATATGTCTCCAACTCACATGGGCATCCCATTTCACCCTCCATAATTATTTTGAGATACATAAATTATTTAATTTCCTATGAAAATTTATGCTACAAAAAATATTAGAATATTCAAGGTGGATATTACACTTAATATTTTTTTTTGAAAAAGAGGGGTAAAAACTTTATTGAAAATCAAAAGAGAGAGTTACACCAAAACCAAGGGCTAGCCCCAGAAAACCAAAGAAACACCAAAGCAGGAACTAAAACAAAATCAACTGTCTTCCAATATCTTTTTATCCTCTTCAAGGACTCTATCTAAGTCCTGACGTAACTCAGGGGAGACCTGCATCCAATCCTCAATTTTCCAGCTAGTATCATGCTCAGAAGCCCAGTTAGCCAAGCAGTCAGCAACCCAATTCCACTCCTTCGGGATATGAACAAAAGAAACTGCCTCCATCCTGGAGCAAACCTGAAGAATACTTTGAACAACTGAAGCTAATTGCCAATTAATATCAGACATCTTTCTCTCATTCAACAGATTAATCAAGATTTGTGAATCAGCCTCACAAATAACCTTATGCCATCCCAGAGCAAGGGCTCGCTCCATAGCATAAAGAATCGCCAAGCCCTCCATGAGATTGACTGTCTTCTCCCCCTCATGAATAGAGAAGATAAAAATCACTGAACCCCCTGATCTCTGCCAACCCCACCAATCCCAGCAGGCCCAGGATTACCTCTAGAAGATCCATCAGAGTTGATCTTCAAGACTCCAGCTGGAGGAGGAAGCCATCGACCCAGCCATTGCACTCTCTTAGCCCCAAGTCTGCATCTCCTAGAACCCCCAGAAGAAGAATGTCTCCCCTGAAGTCCCAATCTATCAACCAACTCAGCATCCTCTTTCCCCAGGGGGAAAGACAGTTCGCACTTGGCCACAACCGACTCCTGTATCATACCTAATATACGAATCCACACCTGCTTACCCACCAATTTAACACCACGAAAAACTCTACGATTCCGCTCCAACCAAGTCTACCAAAGAAGAAAAGTAGGGACCGCATACCAGACATCCTGCAAAAAGGAGGCCGACGAGGGGGGTCTTCCCATACTATCCCAAAACTCCACCAAAGAAGAAGCATGAACACACGGTTTCTTCCAAACCTCCCACCACCAATGCCAAAGTTGGACAACAAAGGGACATCGAAAGAACAAGTGTGAGGATTCCTCTTCCGCCTTTCCACAGAGAACACAAACTGAAGGCCCTTGGAAACCCCGCTTACGAATGTTATCCCAGGTCAAGCATCTATTCCATGCTAAATTCCAAACAAGATAGTTACATTTAGGCCAAGATAGCTTACTCCACACCCTCTTCCACCACTGAACCTCCGCCCTATCCAACTTTTGATCCAACAACACCTGATAGCCCCAAGCAACAGAATAAATCCCCTTGGGATTATGAGCCCAAGCAATAATATCCTCTTCCCATAGAGAACTACAACACCTACTACAAAGAATCTCGTTAAGCTCGGCCCTACCTTCCTCCTCACCCACAGTCGGCCACAGGGTGGGATCCATCCAACAAGCCTTTTCCAACCGCCCATAAGAAGAAAATGATTTGAAGTCACTCACCTTCGACCAACCAACCGCAAGAAAACTTTGGCTCAACAAAATCAGGTGAGGAAACTGAGAGATAAGCGGAGGGAAACCATCCCAAGAGTTAGACCAAAAGAGAGCTTTCGAACCCTGATGATAGATCCAAAATAAACCCTCCTTAATGAGCTTTGCACCCTTCTGAAGAGTACTCCAAATCACCGACCCTTTCCCCTCAAGAGGATACCTAAGGAGATCATGCCAAGGAACGCCAGAGAAATACTTATGAGATATTATCCTAGCCCACACCTGATCGTGCTCCACACACCAATGCCAGAAAAGCTTAGCAGCCACAGCCACTCCAAACAAAGAAGATTGTTGAAGTCCCAAACCACCATACTACTTAGGACTACACACCTCTTCCCACTTGACCAGGCTCCACTTGGAGGACGACAAGCACCCAGCCCATAAAAATTGTCTCTCAAGAGAGTCCAACTCCTTGAGAAACCCAACGGGAGCCACTTGTAGCATACACCTGTAAATAGGGAGAGCTTGCACAACTGATTTAAGAAGCTGAACCCTTCCAGCAAAAGACAACCATCTATGAGTCCAATGGTTGAATTTCACATGGAACTTATCAATGATATTCTGCCAAGAACCCTTGGGAAGACGACCAACAGAGATTGGAATACCTAAATACATAAATGGGAGAACCCCTATCTGAAACCTCAAAATGTTAGCAATTCTTCTCTGAATGGGGGCAGGCGTATTGAAGAAGAAGATGGAAGACTTATCTTCATTAATCATTTGCCCCGATGTCACCAAGCAAACATCCAACAACTATCTCAAAAAAGTAGCTTCCCTGACAGTAGCCATCCCCATCAAGGCAGTTTCATCCACAAACTGTAAATGAGACTACGGAGGCAAGTCTCCACCCCAATGCCAACCCTGAATGCTACCTAACCCAACATTTCTTCTCAGCAAACGCCCAAGACCTTCAGCAAAAAGAAGAAATAAGTACGGGGATAGAGGGTCCCCTTGGCGAAGACCTCGAGACGCTCCAAAAAGTTCAGAGTGATCTCCATTTATCAGAACTGAGAAGGATATTGACGTAACACAACTCATAGCCCATTGGATCCATTCAACACAAAAACCAAAAGCACGAAGAATCTTTTGAAGGAAGGACCATCTAACCCTATCATAGGCCTTAGCCATATCCAATTTAATAAACATAGTCTTCTCTTGGGAATAGGCCATGGAGTGGATGGTCTCAGTAGCAATAACAACCCCATCCAAAATTTGTCGACCAGCAACAAACCCACTTTGTTCCTCCGAGATCAACACTTTAAGCCACTTCTTCAATCTCTCAGCCATTAACTTCACAATAATCTTATAAGCCACATTGCAAAGGGAGATAGGCCTAAACTGAGTTAACCTATCCACGCCTTCACACTTGGGAATGAGGGCAATGAAAGTGGAATTAAGAGCACGCAACATCTGCTTGTTCCTCTGGGACTCCTGAACAACCGCTAGAAGATCCAACTTTATGATTTCCCAAAAATCTTGGAAGAACTCTATTGGGAAACCATCCGGGCCAGGAGCTTTACCCCTCTTAATCTGAAACACAATCTCCTCCAACTCCTCTAGAGAAATCTCCCTCATCAGATCCTCATTCGCCTCCCTAGAAACCAATTGAGGGACACACGAAAGAACCTGTTCCTCCTCAACTGAACCTCCTTGAGAGTCCTCTTTGAAAAGAGCAGCAAAATATTGTGAAGCTTCATTCATGATTTCCTAAAATGAGACAACACGATCCCCTCTGTCATTAACTAACACAGAGATAGAGTTGCCATGCCTCCTAGCCTTCACAGAATTAAAGAAAAAAGCAGTATTTTTGTCCCCTTCCTGCAACCAGTCAATCCGAGCCTTTTGCTTCCAATATATTTCCTCACGTAACTCACATTCCTTGACCACCTTCAAAGTTCTAGCCTCTTCTTTCAAAAGATCCTCCGTAACCCCAATATCCCAAATCAATCTTGTAACATTATTTAACTCTTCTTGGGCAGCAGCCTTATCATGAAAAATATTGCCAAAACATCGACGATTCCACCTTTTAAGCTGATACTTGACAAATTGAAGAAGCTTAGCAAAGGTATACATTGCAGTACCAAAAGCAGGTCTACCAATCCTCCACCACACTCCCACTTGGTCAAAAAGAGTAGACTCCCATAACCACATAAGCTAGAATTTGAAGGAAGGAGAACGAGGTGCACGAGTAGAGATGATGCTAAGCTTGATAGGCCAGTGGTCCGAACCCCTCCAATCCAAAATCTCAGAGGAGGTAGACCATAAGTCACCAACCCAATAATAGGAGACCAAGAACCGATCAAGCCTCTCAGCAACACAGTCTTCACCAGTTCGCCTATTATTCCAAGTGAAATGACCATTACTAGGCTGAACGTTAATAAGATTTAGATCAAAAATGCTATCCCTGAGAAGCAGAGCAGAAGGCCCCAATTGAACAATTCCACCTCTTTTCTCAGACAACTCCACAATAGTGTTGAAATCCCCAGCCAGAATCCAAGGGTGGAAAGGAGCCAGGCTACGAACATATCGAAGATGAGACCAAAGAAGCTGTTTACCCTGATACTCAACAAGCACATACACATTGGAGAGGAGAATACATTCTCCAGTCATAGAGCAAGAGGCCACTAACGAAATAGCCGACCTTGAAGACAACCACCAGAGAGGGAAAATCCTCTATGGATTCCATAAGCAAGCCACCCCCCTAGACACACCGTGAGCTCCAACACACTGACACTCACCATACTTCCACAACTTAGGTACCATATTCACCATACTCTCCATGGAAAGCTTAGTTTCTTGAAGAAAAAGAACATCCAAAGATTGATTCCTAACCAAATCACGAACAACTTTTTGTCGAGGGCCACTGTTCAAGCCCCACACATTCCAAGATATAACAATCATTTTTGGGTACACAAGAAGTGAGAATCCAGGGGCTTAACTGCCCCTGACTCCACCAAAGTCTCCCCAGTTGACTTAATCTTTTCTAAATCCTTTTTCCTACCCAGCTTGGGGTTCTTCTCACCCACCCCTTTCTTTAGGTCCTTTTGCTGAATACCCATGCGAGAAGAGGAATTGGAGCCCTTTCCAACTTCCACACCAGTCTTTATAGGCAAAGGAGAACCCTCTCCCCCATTCGTCAAAGTCCCATGCACAGGATCCGACCCAGCCGAAATAATCAATTGCTGATCCGAGTCCATCTGCCCAACAACCGAGTCCTGCACAACCTGTATAACCTCCAAAGGAGGCCCATTCTTTCCTAAACCCAAAGCTCCTTGATCCAATTCCATCAAACCTGGACTCACTTCCTGTTGGTTGAGATCATCCAACACCTCAAACCTGTTACAAGAAACATCATCTTGCCGCTCCCCCAGAGTCCTCTTCTACCCCCGATTTTTGTTGCGAGCTTTGACAGGAATAAATCCATCCTCTGCCATATCATCACCTGGAATAGACCCCTTCCCCTTCTCCGCTCCAGGTGGGTTGCAAGGAGTTTGGCCAGAATGGGTCCCTACAGGCTTAGCCTTAGGGCACCTGCACTGCAAGTGTCCATACTCATGACAAAATCGACACCAAAAAGGTAGAGTTTCATAGTCTATCTGTTGCACCCATGTATATGATCCTGCACTTACCTCCACAAAATCTGGCAATGGCATGCTTAAATCAATTTCTACACAAACACGGGAAAAAGTCATTACCTTTTTAAACTGCATCTATTGTGAAGACCCAACTGGTTTACCAAGCAGTGAAGCCACCAAATGTAGGACATCCTCTCGCCAACATTCGACTGGAAACCATGGCAGATGAACCCACACTGGAACCCTATTCGGGAGTTCCTCAGTTGGATTGAAACCCGCATGCCACGGCTTCATAAACAAACCTACTTGGCTATAGAAATAGGGACCCCCCTCAAAGATCCTATTCCGATCGGCCATGCAATCAAATGAAACCATAAAGTAATTATTAGCTAGGAGTCTAATCTCCATTTCTCCTTCCGGCAGCCAAGTCCTCTGAGCCCAAGATTCCAAAAATTGCAACGAGACCCTTAAACCCATAAACTTACAATAAAAGGAGTGTTTTGAATAATATTCAATATCCTCCGCCAGCAACTCCATCAAGATAACCAATTTTGGTCTCTCCTTACATCTTTCCAAACATCCATTAATTTTTGTAACTCTAGGTCCTCCAGACAGTCCAGAACTATTCATCTCCTGATCTGATGCAAATAGATTATTATCAAAAACCTTTGTCCCCTGCGTCGATGGTTTAGATCCAAAGGCAAGACGGAAATCCATCCCAGGTCTAACCCCAGATGAATCCCCATGTGACATGAATCCAAGACAAGAGCTCAAGAGGGCATGCAAGCCCCCGAGACGAGAAAGCACAGACAACAACTTGCACAAGGAAAAGCAAATTCCCTCGGGCACCAAACCACAGCCCACCAAAATTCAAGAAATATGGATAAAAAGATAGCTCCACCCCAGACCGAGGCACCACTCAGCACGAAAAACAAACGATGCCCACCAAACCCTACTCTCCTCACCTAGCAAACTAAGCCCCACACGGGTCTTACCAGTAGACAACACTTACCAGAGAAATGGCACACCAAAACTCGCCACCACACCACCCGTTGCAGAAAGAACGCCCGACCACACCCAAATGACAAGCAAAGAACCCCTCCACCACGCAGCAAAGGAACCTGACCCCGCAGGAAAGGCAAACCAGGCCCCCACTTCACCCCAAACGCAGACATACCCCCCCTCCAGTGCACAGTCAACAAAGCTCAGAGAGCGAGCTAGGGCATGGATGCCCTAGCTCAGTCGGCGAAGCACAGATCCGCCTTCATATTTTTCTTCATCTCTAATTGAATATTCATTACACTTAATCTTAACATTATCCACTTTATATTCACATAAAAAATATAGAAGGATCTCCAACAAAATAAAATAGTGATGAAAATAAATTTTAATAACATCAACCAACTTGTCTATGGTCATGTACTCAATAAATAAACCTAAAATATTCATTAAATGAGAATCATCTCAACCACAAAAATCGCATCCCCCATCATGTTCAAGTATGAAATGCTAGAAATCCATTCCAAAACCACACTTTATATATCACATAGAAACCACTATATCATTGTGTTTTGTCTCATCAATAAAAGGATTAATTATCTACCATATACTCATCTTAAGAATACAAATAGAAATCATAAATTTTCACAAACATATCTTGTAATACCTCGCCACGCAACCCTAGAGGAAGTTTCAATTCACTACTAAAGTGTACTAATTTTTTTTTTTAAATGAATTAAACATACATGTTCACCTAAAAATTGACAACCTCCCCTAAGGCTACATAATCAAGATTACTTAAATTCCCATTAACATACATCATCTAAATTGCATTGCATTAAATAACTCAAGTAATGACATTCATTCAACATAAGTAAATACAAGATAAGAATAGATTATCCATCAATTAATTCCATTACATAAACCATTACATAATTATAACCCTCATTCCCAGAATGAGTCAAAATACATAAGTATAATAATTACAAGATCCACCTCATAACAACAAGAGGGGTAAATACAACTCATAACAAGTAGAATTACAATAGTGCTAGAAAAGAATAACAAGATCCGCGAGCTGTCCAACTGGATGTCTCGCTTCCACAAACTGAAGAACAAGGGGGACCCAACGGTTTTGGTGCATGTTCCATCCAACCTAGTGGTACCCGAAGGCCCACCCCCAATGCTAGGAGATAGTAAAAATGCAACATGGACAAGAAATCTACTACCTCTACAAAAGGCAGACTTATACTGACACATACTGACTCAACCAAACATATGCACAATATAAATCTAACACTAACATGGTTACATTACTTCCAGACATATTATAATCAAGTGTGCTAAAGAGACCATACACACAACATAAACTCAAGGTTATCCTAGATAGAGTGTCATCGCAAGGTGCATCATGAGATCTCCTCTGGGCATTCTTCATAGGCTCCGATAATCCTAGTGACCTCAACCAAATCCCGGCCCTCATACTCACTCATGCGGAATCAACTACCTTTCGTATGGACAAGCTAGTTGACCTTGCCATTCCAGGCCTTCTCACTCACCCCAAGTCTAAACAAGCCCTTGTGTCTGCGAGTGAGGTTAATTTATCTTGGTTAATGTGAATGCATCCTAGTCATCTAAGTACTTTACTTTAATTATCACTTATTAAAAACACTTTTGAAGGTTACCCGATTTACCTCTTTGGGCTCTAGCCCCTAACAAAACCCACTCCTCTAATGGATAAAATGCTACACAAATCTAGACTCCAAGGGTGACTCAAGTGTTATAGAACTAAACTACACAATCTCTCCTAATCTAGGAGACGACAATAAAGAATCCCACTCCAACACTTGGAGGAAAACAAACTCATACAACACTACCCAAGGAAAAATGAACATTAACTAACATGGGAATGACCCACATTCACTGGAAGACTTCTCAATGCATAACGCGATTACCCGTTCCCAAAGCATTCACTAAAAGGGATAATAATATAATAATGCATTGATAAAGAAAACACTATGTTTGGATACCTTAAATCCATATTTCTACTTAATGCTTTTCGCAAAAAATAAAATACTATCTTTCTAAATCTTCATTAAAACACAATAATTTCATCACTAAAATAAATACTTTCACAATGTTAACCTATCATGCTCGACGAGAATTTCAATTTAATTAATTGTCTAAATACATGCATGTGTTAATGTGCCAAAAATTGATCATAAAATACATATATATATATACTCTTAAATATATATATAAAGTAATATTCCATCAAATTAAATATATTCACGTAATTTAATAATACACTTAATATTAAATTCATGCTTGCAACTTTTACAATTAGAGAAAAAGAAACTCAGTTAAAGAAAAATTACCAGTCTGATAAATAATTTATCTAAATTTCAATAGTCTATACTTATTTCCTAAAATACAATATAATAATATTCATTAGTATTCCTATTAACAATTAAAATAAGTAGAAACCTTTTCTTTTCAAAACAAATAAAATTTTTCAATAAAAGATCTAATGAAACTCCAGATTAAAAAACTAAATTTAATAACACATAAAATTAAATAAAAATAATATAAAAAAAAAAAACAAATTAAAAATTAAAAAATTAAAAAAAATAACAAATTGCAGGTCCGGACGGTACACGTTCGGTGAACGGTACCGCCGGCTCCTGCGGCCTACCTGCGCCTACTGTACATACGTACAACGGTCGGTGCCTGGGGAGTCCGCACCTCCCATGGTGGGTGCGTCCCCCAAGGGTGGCGCACTTCCCATGGGAGGTACGCCTCCTTGTGAAAGATGGCAGTGGGGATTTGACCTCCCCACTTGCCATTAATATATGTTTTTTTTATAAATAAATTTTTATTTATTATATACTAAAAACAAAAACCCCAATTCGAAAATGGTCTATCCCCCATTATTATAGATGCATTTTTTGAGACGAGAATATTCAACATCAAAAATTTTACAGTTATATGATTTAATATATGTAGATTTGTATTTTATATACAATATACAAACCCATATTATATATAAATATATTTATATATTTACCAGAATTTCAAAAACTGGTTAAATTGAGAAAAATATTAAAAAAACCAATAATAAGAAAATTAATTAATTTTTTCTAGAATTTCTTTCCAAAATTCAAAAGATTAAATTTTAATTTCCCTCAATCTATTCTTTCAGATTTTTCAATAATTTAAACAAAAGAACTTTGAATAGATCTAAATTTTGTTTTATTTTCAATGTAGATTTTCTACGGGGTTTGAATTTGAAATACAGATTTAATTGTTTTCAAAAGTAGAATTTCCATAATAAATCCTAAATGTTTGAAGCACATCATAAATTGAATTGCAACAATGGATCTACGGGTTTTGTTTACTAAATAATTTCCTACAGTAAGTTTATAAAATTTTCACAAACCATTAAATTGAAAATTGAAATAAACAACAAGTACAAAACCTGGAATATGAAGCTACAAAAGAAGATGAAATTTCTTTGATAGAAGCCTCTTCCAAGATTTTCCCTCAAACGTGCAACGAATCCAATTCCAGAATCCAAAAATTGATTCAAACCCTTCTTGTGCAAATTCTTCAAAAATTCCCAATCCTCTGAAAAATATGAATCCTTCCAAAACTTCTCTCTCCAAAAATTGAAACATGCATTCACATAAAACCAAAAATATCTAATCTAACCCTAATTCCCTTTTGCACGCAAAGTAGAGAATTAGATATATTTTTTTTTTCCCATTTCCGAAAATCCAATTTGAAATTAAAATACAATTCCAATTTCCTTTCAATTTCTCATGATATAATTTAATTTAATTTAAACCAATAAAATTAATTAATCAATTTTAATTATTTAATAACTAAATTTAACCCTTTTGAGATTAAAATTTAATTAATTAAATAAATTAAAATTTCATTAATTAAATAAATTAAAATTTAATTAATTAAATAAATTAAAATTTAATTAATTAAATAAATTAAAATTTAATTAATTAAATAAATTAAAATTTAATTAAATTAAATTTCATTATAAACTTTTAAACAAACATCAAAGCATAATTTTAATTTAATACTAAAATAATCACTACTCTTTCCAATGCAATTATTCTAAACATTAATCTAACAATAATGCATCTACTAAAATCATATAACATTAAATCAAGTAAACATGACTCACAAAATAGGACTATCGATACACTAAGGCTAGGGCGTAGACCTGACACATGTTACCTAGCTACTATCTCCCTTTCAACCTAACCGTTGGATCGACACGCTCAAACCTGTGAGACCAGGTGGAGTCGATGTCATGTACTTGCAACCTGAAACCAAGTAAACAACATAATACAGTATATCCAGTAGATAATACACACCGTGAAGAAGAAATCACGGATTCATAGGGTGCTCGCAAGCGAGTGATGCGAAACCGTCCTCTTCACCAATCCACTCATCAAAGACTGACATTACATCATAATCAATAATCACATAATAATAATATCTCATACTATCTCTACTAACATCATAATCCATAATGCATGTGAAACAATAACCAGATAACCACATCACACAATTATCATTGTCGCTCAATAGTAGCAATCAAAACACAAACAACAAGGTGTGTCCAGTATAATAGTAGTTGCATCCCAAACATAGCATAAAGCAAAACAACAAGAAGAAAAACGGAGGGGTATTACATATCTAATTAACTACACCTTAAAATAGTGTAAACACATATCACAAGAAAAAATTATAGTATTTACTTATCCAACCCAATGCACAATCATTGTAAGTCCATATATATACATTTGTCTTCTATAATGTAATCCTCTAGGTGGCACACATACATGTAGGATAAAAAGACTTTTTTATACTACAATCTAATAAAAATTATCCAACAATAAACACATATACATCCCAAAAATCCCACTACATGGGCAATGTCTAATCTAGAACCAACCATATCATCTACAATTATTCCAATCACACTCACATAAAGGCCATGGCCCATATCTTCAATAATACCTAGTGCTAAAAAACACCAACTAATATACAAACTTACAAACATCATTTGCAAAAAAATATTTTCCAACCAAAACATGTCCTCCTACAATATTGACACATTCTCTTAATGAAAAGTAAAATCTTCACCTATCAAACCTTAAAAAAGGTTGTCAATGTCCAATTATTCAGCCTTAAGGTCAAAGATAATAATAGTAGATGTATTTATTTATGAGAATACTCAATTTACTATTTTATTATTAATAACACACATACTCAACAAACCAATTGAGATCGGCACCTTTTTGTCGCTTGTTTTATCAAAAACAAACCAATTGAAATCAAATTGCATTTAATATGCTCATATTGTCAAAACAACATTCTACTACAAACTTTCAAACATTAAACCCAATGAAACTATTATACTTAAATTTAAGTAGTCACACTATTGCAATCTAAAGTGTAGGGGAGTAGCCATATTTGGTCCTACTTTCTTGAAATATGCCACAGTATCTCCCTTTGTGACTACTTTATATAGTTGTGGATGATCTTGGTCAATCGTCTCTTTTGGACATTGGATTTCAAACTCATCTGGAAAATCAAAAAAATAAGCCATTGACAACCTATTTTTATTTGACTTTCCATACACAACACGATGTTCAGCGCTACGATATCTCCCATTACTCCACATCTGCAACAATTTATACCAAACATGATATCACTTCAGAAATTAAATAGTCTATTCATTCCCAAAGCATACTATTGTATAATCTAATAGAATTGAATCTTCAATTACACTAATATATAGATTTTGTTCTCTATTCATTTTTAAAACATACTATTGTTTAATCTAATTAAATTGAATCTTCAATTACATTAGTATAAATTTTGTCATCTATACTTAACATATATCATCTTATTTATCGCTAATTATTATAAAGAAATTTAAACAAAATTTGTTTTATACTATGAACATACTCAATGTAAATCATTTTATTCCTAATACGTTATTGTGTAAGCAATTTGTGCACCAATCATTTATGTTCAAAATACCCATGTAAAAAAATGGCTGATATGAAATCTTTTCTTAAGAGGGCTACCTGGGTTTATACCAAAAAATTGTTAAAGAGAATATATAATTGAGTTTAAAAAAATGAAGCATTTGCAAAAATCTACCTGTAATATGTCACCGACGTTAATAATAAAAGATCCAGCCAAAGGCTTATTATTCATCCATTTGCCTTGCTTAGTTCGAATCTGGAGACCTCCAACATCATCTTCGTACAATACTGTGAAGAACGTCAAGTCTGTGTGAGCTTTGGAGATCATCTCCTTGTCGGTGCACTTGTCATAGTAATTCATCCGAACATTTCCAAAGGATTTCTCAAACAGTTCTGATGCACACTGGCTGGATATGTCCACACCCAGACTCCAAACAAAAAGCCTCAGAATCCTATGACAAAGTTCCTTTATTTGAGCTCCATATGAATTCAACTCTTCGCTGCATAAACATTAGAGATGAAGTAAAAATACTAGCACTGAGTTTTTCAAAACAGAAGATTCTGCAAACAATATTATTACCAGAATGCAGGATTTCCTTGTGGCCATAGTTTGGCAGAGAATGTTTCAACTGAGTTGAGCAGCAGGTGACCCCATGGAAAGCTCATGCTCTCAGGTATGGAGTCTTTTGCCTCATCATCTACTACAGATGGGGTATACCCAATGTTGAAAATGAGGGAAATAGCTCTGTTCTTGATTTCAACAGGCAGTGCAAACATGTCCCTAATCCTGCCATCCACTGCTTGGATGAGAGTTGGATCAACTCCATGGTTGATCACCCGGAAGAAGCCCAACTCCTGGCAAGCCTTTCTGAGCTCATTAAACTCGTGGCTTTCCAACTGGTTTTGATCAATATTTTGTGAGGGAAAGAGAGAGAGATCGATAAGTGGAAGATCAGTTCCATTCAGTGCCTCCATGACTGCTTGATCTATGCGTAGAAAGATTTAATTGAAGGTTGAATGCTAAAGCAATACTCAGTTTGTGTTTATATAAGAAAATTTTACATCATTCAGACGTCGAGATTTTCTATGGAAAGGTTAACATCATCTAGAAGTGAAGTTTTTCTATAGAGGAAAGGAAAGTCTCCGAAACACCAGATTTGACGTCGCCTTCGTAAGAAAGACAACTGAATACTTTGAGATCTTCCATAAACAGGAAAAGCAGTCGCCTTCTTAAGGATAGTTGTAAGGTGCAGATTCATTCCGAGGAGTTTTGAATGCATTCCAGAGGGCTTGGAGTACATATACGCTGTCGCAGACAAAAGGACTGGCAGGAAATTTGAGCCTCTTTGCCTATTTCTAATGTTTGAATTTATTGCAGTGACCACTAAGGTGAAGGAGTAGTTATGTTCGGCCACTTTTTAATTAATTATAAGATACAGTCAAATGTGTATTATAATGTCTAGATAAAGAGTAGTTGGTTCTTCCATTTTTTAATTGATTATAAAAATATAGTCATAATGTCTAGATAGACAGTACTCTCTATTTTTCTCTATTGCTCCATCAATTTCAACATGTCAATTGACCCAATTTATGGCACCTTGAATTTATGCATTATATTTAAACATTATAATAATTATTTAGTTATTCTATTTTTATTGATTAAATTTTATTTTTTCATTGATATTTAAAAAATAGTTAAATTTATTTTTTAAGTAAATTTGTTGTGTTTGGCTTTTTTTTTATTACAATCTATTTGGGTGGGATCATGGGCAAACCAAAAGAGTTCATTGCAAACAAGAATGTCATTGATAAGGTGTCCTAGGAACTCTACAACCCTTCGTCATCACCACTATTATGGTCATCAAAGTTATATGTAGAAGAGCTCATGAGAATGAAACATAGACTCGATGTTTTAGAAACAAAGGGGATGTACGATGACAACAGGTTTAAACTAGTTATTGAGACAAATTGCAGGCTAGAAAAGGATAATAAAATGTTGTAGGAACAAATTTTAAATTTGCAAGTTAACATGGAGAGGGGACAACAAGAATTAATCACTCTAAAAAATGAGCTAGACCAACTAAAAATAGTAGAAAACAAGAAATCAAAAGTGGGGGGAGGAGAAAACATAATGGAATTAAAGGTGATCTAATCAACATTGGTAGACTTGGAGATAAAAGAGAATCAGTTAAGGGACCAGATAGAAGAGGCCAAATCATGGTCACAAGTGGTTAGTGGATCATCAAATGAGCGAAAAGGAATCATTGGAAAACAAGTTAAAAGATAAACAAAGGTTACAAACATTATTATTAAAGGTTTGAGAGACTTTGGTGAGGAGAGAACCGACATTCTAACAACAGGATTCCTTAAAGACAAGTTGAACTGGTTAGGACATATTCAACAAGCTAATAGATTTGGAAAAAAGATAGATTGAAGAAGAGATAGACATGTAAGAGTCACCTTGAGAAATTTAGAGGATAAGAATAGGATTCTAAAAAATAGAGGGTTACTTAGAGGCACTCTTATTTATCTAGATGAATATTTGACCTTCGAGCAGCAGGAAGAACAAAGCAAAGAATGGGAGAAGGTGAAAACAATAAGAAATGAAGGAAAGTGGACATGGTTTAAGAACGCGAAAGCCTAAATCAGTGATCATTTTTCAAACAAGAAATAGGAAATAGGGGCCCCATAGGAATACTTACATGTTGTAAGTTGGAATTGTAGTGTTTATCCATGGAGAAGAGGACTTTGATTGGGGCCCATAGAAAAAGGAAAGGATATTATCATTCTTACAGAAACACATGAACATGATGGTTGCAAAGTTCCAGATTTTGAAGGGTATAGGAAATTTTTAGTTTGGAACAAAGGGAATGAAACGGGAAAAAGTCATGGCCCCTATTTGTAGTGCTAATAGATGAGAAGTGGTAGGGAATTATAGAATTTGTAAAAGAAGACACAAATAAATAATATGTATATAGCTGCAAATAATAGAGAATGGGATAACTTTTAGATTAGTTGCTTGTTGTTATTTTTATGATCAGATGTAATGCACAAAAAAATAATTCAAAATTCAACACAATGACACAACAGATATCCTGGGAAAACCCTCCACTTGAGGGAGAAAAACCCAACAACAATATATCACTTATATATTGAATCACAAAGAGAAACTCCTTTACAATAGAGGTCGATAATGAGGCCCAAAATATGCACTACAAACTGATGTAAACCCGGATATAATCAGATGTAGTTCGCTGAAGATGAATCTCATCCTACAACAAAATTGAACTGCTCTTGTATATGACTCGATCTGCCTTGTAGATGAACTCGCACTTGAAATGAATAAGACTGGAATGAATTGATGATAAAACAATGAAGGACATCAAATATATATACAAGGTGATGGAGAAGGCCTTGACCTTTCAAGACAAATCGACCACAAAGAAGAACACATCCCTTCAATAAATTATGATCCAAAGAAGCATGATGTCGGCCTCATTAAAAAATACATCTCTTAATTAAATTGTGCCTCTTGAATAATTAAATGTAATTAACATGGATCGACCTCTTTATCAAATCCATGAATCTATAAATTATATAGCCCTTGGCTATTATTTAATTTATCATGAAGGAGATCATTGGAAGTATACAACCGACACTGCCAAGAACATCAACACTCCCTCTCAGCTAGGGAGGATATCTCCAGTTGCACAAGACATATCACCTCATCATGGTGTCTACCATAATGGCTACACCCATATGTGGAAAGGAAAGATATCACCTCATCGTGATATCAACCATCATGGCTACACCCATGTATGGTATGTACAAGTGCTCATCACTCAACGTGATGTCACCTCATCATGGTGTTCACCATGGCTCTCCCAGAGGGTGAAACACAAGTACAATTAAATCATCACAGACTCTCTCACATGATTTTGTCATGGAGTCACACACATGACATCCACCATGGCTCTCCCAAAGGGTGGAAACAAGGGCTTTCACCTTAAATCTCTCTCAAAAAAAGAAATGCATTAACAAGGGCTTGCACCTCAAATCTCTCTAACAGAGATAAATGCATTAAAGCAACTCTGAAGTTCACTGATGTTGAGACTCCTTCTCAGCTAGGGCTTCATTCTCCACAATACCAAGCTTGTCTTGAAAGTACACAAACTTTATCTTGGAGAGAGGCTTGGTGAGAATGTCTGTCGTCTGCTCATCAGTATTGATATACCTCAACTGTATTGCTTTCCTCAATACCATATCTATGATATAGTGGTATTTCATCTCAACATGTTTAGTTCTTTCATGAAACACAGGGTTGAAAGAAAGCTTCACACAGCTCCGGTTATCACAATGAATAATAGTAGGCTCCATTGATTGTCCAAACAGTCTTGCAAGGAGCTTCTGAAGCCACATTGCTTCTCGAGATACCACACAAGCTGCAATATACTTGACCTCTACTATACTCAGTGCCACAAAAGACTGCTTCCTGCTACACGATGATATCATAGCAGACCCCAAACTGAAGCAACATCCAGAGGTGCTCTTCGGA
Organism: Sequoiadendron giganteum; assembly: GCA_007115665.2. Taxonomy (NCBI): domain Eukaryota; kingdom Viridiplantae; phylum Streptophyta; class Pinopsida; order Cupressales; family Cupressaceae; genus Sequoiadendron; species Sequoiadendron giganteum. Next base: position 574,439,052 of record CM021106.1, on the reverse strand, counting down.
TTAGTAACATGTCCTACCCAATCAGAAACATCATAACCATGCAGCTCCAAGTCCACACCAGAAGAATATCTCAAGCCATACCCAATTGTGCCACACAAGTATCTCAAGATATGCTTTGCTGCAACTAGATGTATTTTCCTTGGTTCACACATGAACTAACTAAGTGTACTCACTGCATAGCAAATATTTGGTCTTGTATTGACTAGATACATCAATGATCCAATCAACTGCCTATACAAAGTAGGATCCACTAGATTTGAACTAGTTGCAGCCTCCTTTAACTTCTACAATTAGAACTCCATAGGCGAAGACATGGATTTGCAATCCATTATACCTCCAGAAAGAATTTAGATCAACATAAAGAACTAAGATCAACTAGGTTACCATCTTCTTTAGGTTTAGTAGGCTCCCTCTGAATCTTCAAGCACTTGCATCAACCTTCTGACCTCATCGTCCAAGATTTTATGCAACGCTTACCTTAGAGAAATGGTTTCCAACGCACACCTCAATAGATATTCAAGGCTATCCTCTTCAACCTCATCCCAGATCACTCTATTTTGAATAGGTTTGCAGAGCTACCAATGTTAAATCGAGGTTGACTGACTTGAGAAATTTTGATCTCAACTGCTGAAGAGGTACTTCAAGGATTTAGCATCTGGCCTTGCAACACTTCAACCCTTACTTATTCTTAGTGAGTCATAGAACTCCCTCTGAAGGTTAATTCTTCCTCTTCGAAGAGATGTCTTCAGACTCAGTCTCATGGCTGCAAGCAGTGTCTCCAATCTCTTCTTCTTTTGAAAGAAATCTCTTGGTCCGTCGTAAGGAGATCACTGGAAGTATACAACCGATGCTTCCAAGAACATCAACACTTGCTACTTTGCTCCAAAAAATTCAAAGTTCTATAAGAAGAGAAATTTAGATAATGAAGACCCATATGCCTCACTAAAAAAAGATATCTCTATCTTCAGCACACTTGGAGATGTAGTATTGATGGGTGACTTTAATTCAAGGACAACTAATAATCACTCTTCAGTTGAGCCATGAAGAAAAAGGGGAGAACAATGCTTTATGGTTTGGAGGAAGGTGGAGGTCATCTTTGGGAAAGAACATCCCAAGATGGTAATGGAACTGTGAACCCGTTTGGGGCAGAATTACTAGGGATTTGTAGTTTGTTTGGTATGGTTATTGCAATGGTATGAAAGATTGGTCAAAGTTAGGGGGTATCACTTGCAAAACTTGTAATGGTCAAAGTGTGGTGGACTACATGGTTTTTTCTAAGAGTTTTATTTCTAGATTGTTGGAGTTTGATATTGAGGACTACCCTATTGAGATGAAATCTGACCACTTACCTCTTCAGGTTAAGCTACACATTTCTCCAATTAGCCAACACAATAAACAGGTTCAACACATGCAAAAAAAATCCCTTCCCAATGGTAAAATCCTTATAAATCAGGAAAATAGAGAAATATTTAGTGCTATTCTTCAGCAACATTTCCATGATTTAAATAATGGAGAGTTTAAAGCAGAAAAAGAGGTTGATGTCCACATTCATAGAAATTCGTTGATCCCATTAATTCACAAGGCTTTAAATGCATGCAAAAGGTCTCACCCCAAGGTGGGGACTGCAAACACTTTTCTAGCAAATCTGTGGTATGATAAAGAATGTAAGGCGGTTAAGAAATCGCTAAAGGAGAGAGGAATAGACAAAGAATACAAGAAAAATATGAAAAATTAGTGCAGTCTAAAAAAGCAGAGTATGCAAATGAAATAAGGAATGATCTAATCTCTCTTGGGAAACATAATCCTATAGGTTTTCGGAGGGAACTGAAGCAAAAGAAAAAGAAGTTGGAAAACAATATTATAGATGTCTAATGGTTAAAGTATGCTAGGCTCCTTTACGAGTGGGTTAATGAGAAAGACTACCCTCATGTTGTTAACACATCGTTGGAACTATTCACTATGGACGATATTAAACAAGGAATAAAGAATTTAGAAAGTGGTAAAGAACAGGGCATAGATGGGTTACAGGTTGAATTTTTAAAATGGGGGATTGAAATTATTGCCCCTCACATAAAAAGAATTTTCAATAATGTCAATCAGGAACTTGTTTTCCTATGGAGTGGACTACCAGTGTGGTCATCCCTTTATTTAAAAGTGGTGATATCAATAATCCATCTAAATATCGCATGATTATGGTCAATCATATCTTTGGAAAGCTTTTTGGGAGCATGATTGAACAAACGATCAACAACTAGGCAAAAAAAGAGGGAAAAAGGGCAAAGGGGCAAGCAGGCTTTAGGTCCAAACACTCTACCATTGATCATTGCATCACCCTCAAACACTTGATTGAATTTTTTTGGGACACTCAAGGTGAGGAAGCTTATTGTTGTTTTGTAGACTTTAAGAAAGCTTTCGACATGGTACCTAGAGACAAACTATAGAATAGAATGGAAGAATTGGGCATCCAAAATGTGTATACAAAAGTTGTTCACAGGTTGTATGAGAAGGTTAGAGCTAGAATCAAAACAAGTGAAGGCATGTCAGAGTGTTTTGGTAGTGACATTGGAGTTAAGCAGGGCTGCCCTTTATCCCACACTTTTTGGTCCATACATCGATAAGTTGGAAGCTTGGTTAAGCAAGGAAGATAGGGATGGTATTCAATTGGTAGGTTATGCAGTGAAATTACTTCTTTACGCTGACAATATTATTTTAATTTCTAAAATAGCTCATGGGTTAAGAGAACATATGAAAGCTCTAGAACACTTTTTTTAGGAATTTGGGATGCAAGTGAACACCACCAAGACCAAAATCATGATTTTCTCATTGAATAGAAAAGATAAACAACATACCTTTCTTTTTGAAGGAAGCCCACTTGATATAGTGAAAGAATACAAATGTCTTGGGATTGACTTTCACTATAAGCTCAGTTGGGAGACTTGTAGAATGAAAAGGATACAGGAAGGTTGCAAAGTCTCTTACCTACTTCAAAATAGGTGTAGAAAAGCCAAAATTTGGGATTGGAAAACCAAGAAAACCCTTTTTGGGTTACTTGTCACACTAGTGGTACTTTATGGGTGTGAAGTGTGGGGAAGCAATATGTCAACTTAGTGCAGTTGGAGACAAATAGAAAGAATCCAGAAACACCTAATAACAAGCAATCTCAAAGTTAAAGCCATAGTCCCATATGAAATTCTTTTAGCGAAAGTGGGGGCTTTTCCTTTGGAAGCATAGGTGATAACCCGGATGATAATTTATTTAAAGAAGGTTGAAAACATGGATAACCACCATTGGCCAAAAATGGTTATGGAGGAGATGCTAGATCACAGAAAGAAAACTTGGATGAAACAAAACAACAAGTGGTTGAACAAGTGGGACATCAAATTACAAGAGTTTCCTAGCACCAATAGTGAAATAAAAAACAATGTGATGGAAAAATTTAGGACTGTCATGTGGTCAAAACAAATTGGGCGGAAAAAATCATACTACATCAAAGAGTTTAACCCGACAAAAGATCATGGTGAAAAAAATATTTAGTTGTAGCTAATAAAGGGAAAGCGGGGTTGTTAGTTGCACAATTGAGGACGGGATCACATCATCTTAGGTGCGAGATTGGTAGGTGGAAGATAGTCAAAGAAACTTGGGAAGAAAGAACTTGCATATTTTGCAATAAGGGGTTAGTGGAAACGGAATGAAACTTCATCATGGAATGTATGGCTTATGAAGATACCCATACTCAACATGAAAATAGATTGGTTGTGGACAATATGCATCAGTTATTTAAGGAGGATCTAATATTAACCAAATGGCCAACCTTCTAGTCAAAATTAATAGCAGGAGATCTGACTTGGAAAATATCATGAAGACAAATTAACTTTGTTTGTCTCGGTCCCATAGGTTGTTTAGTCTCGTGGACATCATTAAAATTTTCATTTCATTTTATTTCATTTCTACTTCTCCATCAAATTTTAGCATGTGCATTGAAACAATTCATGGCACCTTCATTTTACATACTATATTTAAACATTGTATTAATTAAAATTATTATACTATATTGAAATATTGTATTAATTATTTAATTATCCTATTTTTATTAACCAAAATTTATCTTTTAATGATATTTATAAATTTATGATGTATAATTTTTCCTTTAATTTTAATCTATATATAATAAAATGTAAACATCAGTCCCATCTTATATTCCACCTTCTACATGAGACATTACCAAACCTTTGAGTTCATTTTTTTTTTCTATTTTTAAATAGAATAATAGATTAAAAATTTAAGATACTTGTATTGTTGAGAAAAATATTTAAAAAGGTATTTGTAACATAATTTATATCAATAAATTATATATAAAAATGATGAGTTGAAAAAGAAATTAATATTAAATTGTAAAATGTATATTAGATAATATTAAATTAGTTGTTATATTTTTAAGTAAAAAAAAAAAAATATTAATTTCAAAATATTAAATATTCTATCTTTTTAAAATAAATTTTGTTATTGATATGAAGTTTTTAAACATAGACTAAATTATTGTTCTTATTCGCATTTAAAATGTTTATATCCAATTTGTATCTTTCATCATTTTCTTATAATAATCTCTTTGAAATAAAAAGGTAAGCTTACAAAATATATATTAGCATAGGTTTCTTAAATTCATCTATCTAAAAGATGTGGAAAGATATCAAGGCACCCATCTAACTTATGTGACAAGTTACTTGACAAGTACATTGAATAATGAGTTGGGCATTCTATCAAGCTACTTGAAATTTTGACTTCCAACACTTAAAGTGTTATGTTAGGTCTACTACAAACTATTGCATACATAAAGGTTTTTATAAAAATGTGATAACAATTGATTTCATGTAATATTATTCTTCTTACATGTTTGGACACATTTATAGTGACAAGGTATTACCATTTTCTAGATAACATACCCATAGGCTTCTATTCATCCATCTTAAAATTCTTGGGGATATTCTCAAAGTACTTTTCTTGTAATAACCAATCCTAAATTATTACTTAATTAATATTATCGCAAATGACACATGGATATATTCAAATTAAAAAGACATAACTAAGTAGTTATAGTCATTCATAGCAACACATTTCTAATTAAAATGAGTCAAGATTTGTATATTTAATTCAAAAGTTAAATTACAGTATCAGGTTTGACTTGGCTCATAAGGCTACAAATTCATTACATTGTACAACTTTTACATCAAGGTACATCAATTATTACATCAAGGTTACATCATAGACTAAATATCCTTGTGTACATCTAAGGTTCCTCTTGGTGCTTGCCTCCACTAGTGGACAAGAACATGGTTGAAGTGCTTTACCGCCCAACCATGAAGCTTATGCTTCCTCAAAATTATTCCAACTTGAAGAATTTCCAAGCCTGCACAAAATTTTTAGCAAGAGAACAATTTGCAAGGTGGAATCTGGTGCATGCCCATACATATCAACATACAATTTCTATCTACAAGTTAGAAAATAAAATGCAAGATCTATGCTAGCAATGGCAACAAGTTTTATCACTGAGTTCATACATAAAAAATGAACTATATTGCTTGGCCAAGCATAAAAACTTTGTTACAACAACAAACAATAGGTTCTAGTAAAGCAAACCTATACTCTTTGAACTCCATTTCAGAACCCATCTTGGAAGGTAACTTTATACAACACAATATTTTATAACAACTATCTACCCTCTAGCAACATCTACCATGAGGTGCTTTAGTCTACTTAGGTATCACTGTTCTATTCAAGTAAAAGAATATTCTTCTCACATATGTCTACAAAAAAGAAAATCATATTACTAATTTCCTTACTAAACAGAAATTAGATTCATTATTCATATGGAATTGTACATCACATTATTCAATCATATCATTCATATGACCCATGTTTACTTTCAACAATATGCATTATCCTTTTAAAAATGAACTAAGTGAGAAACAAAAGAAGGTATGTCACAAGTATGTGTATGTGCATAGATGAGAGTCTATGTGCATACACATATATGTGTCTACCTAAGTTATTGGTTTTTGCATACATTCTGAAATAAAACCATTAAATCAGACTTTTATCACTTAATAATGTTCCGTTTTGACATTTTGAAATGTAAGAAATTCAAAAAATAGTTGAACTAGAACTAGATCTGCATTAACAATTTCTCACATACTGTTTTTCTGTTTGTATCACACAAGTTGTAATATTCAATTATGGTGTTTACATATAAACACTTTCTTTTATATAAGTAGAAAAATATTGTTTCCAACTATACAATTACAAAACAAGTTGTTTCATTTAGAACATTCATGGTTTGTATCTACACAATGTTGTTTCATTTAAATAGTTACTGAACAAGACTATTTTCAGCCAAGAATACACTTTCACAACAAACAATGTCATTTCCAACATAACATTCATTGTTCACAATAATACAATGTTGTTTCTAGCTAAATAGTTATAGTTTATGAAAAAAAATGTCGTTTCCAATAGAACATTCACTATTTACAATAATACAATGTTGTTTCCAGCTAAACAGTTACATAATAATAACGTTACAATTAAGCGTTCACTATTTTTAATAGAGCGAGGTTGTTTACAATGAACAGATAATGACCAATGTTGTTTGTTCCATAAAATTTATTGTCTATAGCTAACTCAACTATCAATATCAAGGCAACTCCATTAAAACTTATTTAACAAAATCAAGCTAACCCAGCTTCATTCATAAAAATAGAATGTCCATTATTTAGAACTTTGAATACATAAACAATACTGAAAAATTCGTTGTGCAACTATATATATAAATAAAATCAATCAAAGAATGACATGCTCGTAATTGTGAAACCTAAGCATTCATTCAGTTAGGAAACAAAACTCAGAATTTTTCGGGATTCTTTGACAAAACTCATGCTTTCAAGGTTATAAGCAAAGCATTCACTACTCGCTCTAGGAACTTTTACTCGTTATATGACTGATACATTTCTTCTTAGCTAATCGAGGGTCGTATTCGAGAATTCCCATTAAAGGCATGTTATTTTTAAACCTTGTATTTCAACATGCAGACTTATATCTGTAATACTTCGAAAGAAAATAGCCTATCGATCTTGTAGATCAAACGTACAAGGGTTTAATGAATCTCAACTTAATTCCTCCATCATTCCTATTGAACAATGGTGACATCATAAAACAACAGTATACATACATATGACGTATTCTTATAGCTATTGATTTAATCCTTTTACCATTAGCATCCTAGCCAAAATGAATATCGATACATTGGAATATGAAATACAAAGGTATTATGCCCATCCCATAGGATCGATAGCCGGTCCTCTACAATGTTTTAATATGTTAAATACATTGCCAAGCATAATGGAATTCTAATAGCCATAGTTTGGCTAGCACCATTGTGTAAGATCAAAGTGATAGTTGATTCAATAATGGCTTACAAGCCTTGACCTAGCTCTACTAGTTAGTCGATAAGGCAGTAAACTTAAGTATCATCCATGAAAGGCAAGTCGATTGGCCATGCGACCCAAAAGGTGGTCGAAACTACACAAACATGCAACTCAAGATCGTAACAAACACATATAGAAAAATACATTTTACTGTGCTATTGGGTAAGTGCACCAATCTGTGACACAATTTTGATGCCAAATTGCAAAAAAAACCTGTAATAGGCCATATTGCGCTCGCGAAATTTGAAAAGTGTCACATTCAAATTCTAGTTTTTGGAAGATCTTAAAAATTTCAGACTTAGTCAAATTTCAATAATCAGCAATTCAAATTTCAGTAATCAGGAGGTCAAATTTTAGTAGTCAGCAAGTTGTATCAACTTTCTCTCTCCTTCTCTCTACTCTCTATCTCTCCACTCCCTCTCTCTCTCACACCCTCTATCTCCTCCCTACATCTGCCTCCCCCCTCCCCTCTCTCTCTTTACCTACCTCTCCCTCCATCACTTTGTATCTCACTTATGTCTCCCTCCCTACCTCTTTCCCTCTCTACTCTCTATCTCTCCTCTCCCTCCCTCTACCTACATCTCTATCTCACTCTTTATCCCTCTCTTCTCCCACTTTCTCTCTAACTCTCTCCTCTCTATCTCATAGTTCTCTCTCCCTCCCTCTCACTCTCCCCTCTCTATCTCACCACTCTCTCTATCTCTCTCTCTCTCTCACACACAAACCTCTATCTCCCTCTCTAACACTCCCTCCATCCATCCTTCCCTCTCTACTTCTCTCTATCTCTCCTCTCCCTCCCTCTCTTGAACTCACCCTCCCTCCACTTCTTTTTGTCTCTCCTCCAAATCTCTCTCACTATTGTCCCTCCCTCCCTCCCCCTCTTTCTCTCTCAATCAATATTTTTCTCTATCTCACCATTCTCTCTCTCTCTCACACACACACCTCTATCTCTCTACCTCTCCCTCCCCTCTTTACTCTTTATCTCTCCTCTCGCTTTCCCTCTCCATACATACCTCTACCTCCATCACTCTCTCTCAACATCCCTCTTTATCTCACTTATGCCTCCTTCCCTACCTCTTTCCCTCTCTACTCTCTATCTCTCCTCTCCCTTCCTCTACCTACCTCTCTCTTTGTCTCTCCATCTCTCTCTTTCTCTCTCACTCTCTCCTCTTTATCTCTACCTATCACCCCCTCCTCTCTAAATCACCATTCCCTCTCTCCCAATTTACCTCCTTCCCTCTCACTCCCTCCTCTCTAAATCACCATTCTCTCTCTATCCCACTTTCCCTCATTCCCTCTCTATGTCTCACTTATCCCTTTCTACCTCTCCCTCCCTCCAACCTCCCTCTCTCTCTTTATCTCTATTTCTCATTCTCTCCTTACCTCTCTACTCTCTATCTCACCACTCTCTCCATCTCACTCTCCCTCCTCCTCTCCCTCTCTCCTTCCCTCTCTACCTACCTCTCACTCCACTACCTACCACTCTCTCCCTCACCCATCTTTCTCTCTTACTCTCTCCTTCCCTCTCTACTCTATATCTCTCCCCCCTTCCCTCTCTAATCTATTTCTCTCTCTCCCCCTTCCTCTGTCCCCTCATTTTCTCTCCTCTAACTCTCTCTCCCTCTCACACACACTCACCTCTATCTCCTCCTTTCCTCTCCCACCATCCCTCCACTCTCCACTTCTCTCTATCTATCATCTCTCTACATCTCCTTCCCTCTATATTTATCTTTATCTCCCTCTCCTCCTCTCTCTCTCTCTCTCTCTCTCTCTCTCTCTCTCTCTCTCATCTCTCTCGCGCGCGCGCGCGCGCGCGCGCATACACACCTCTATCTCCTCCCTACTTGTCCCTCCCTCCCCTCTCTAATTATCTCTATCTCTCCTCTCTCTACATCTCCTACCCTCTCTACCTATATTTATCTCCCCTATCCCTTTTTTTACCTACCTCTCCCTTCATCACTCTGTATCTCACCTATGTTCCCCTACCTACCTAGGGTTGAGGGTTTAATTTAGAGGGTAGAGGGTAGAGGGTAGAGGGTTTAAGGGTTGAGGGTTGAGAGTTGAGGGTTGAGGGTTGAGGGTTGAGGGTTGAGGGTTGAGGGTAGATGGTAGAGGGTAAAGGGTAGAGGGTTTAAGGGTCAAGGGATTAAGAGTTGAGGGATTAGGGTATAGATTTTACTTGGGTTTAAGGGTTTAAGGTTTGAGGGTATAGGGTTGATAGTAGAGGGTATTGGGTTTAGGGTAGAGGGTATCGAGGTGAGGGTTGAGTGTTTAAGGGTTGAGGGATTAGGGTAGAGAGGGAGGGAAGGATGGAGGGAGAGATGGAGGGAGAAGTGAGATAGAGAGAAGGAGAGAAGAGAAGAGATGGATAGTGATATATGAGGGTTGAGGATCTAATGTATAGGATAGAGGGTTGAGAATTGAGGGTATAGGATTGATGGTTTAGGGTATTGGGTTGAGGGTAGAGGGTAGAGGGTAGAGGGTAGAGGGTAGAGGGTTGAGGGTTGAGGGTAGAGGGTAGAAGGTTTAAAGGTTTAGGGTTGAGGGTAGAGAGTTTAGGGTATAGGTTTAAGGGTATATGGTTGAAGGATTAGTATTGAGGGCCGAATGTATAAGGTAGAGGGTATAAGGGTTCAGGGTTTAGGGTTTAAGGGTTGAGGATTAAGGGATTAAGGGTTGAGGGTTGAGGATTGAGGGTTAACGGTTTAATGGTTTAGGGTTTAAGGGTTGAGGGTAGATGGTTGAGGGTATAGGGTTGATGTATTAAGGTTCAAGGTCCAACATATAGGGTACAAGGTATAGGGGTTGAGGTTTTAGGGTTAAGGGTTTAGGATTGAAGGTAGATTGAAGGTAGAGGGTTGAGGGATGAGGTTTTAAGGGTTAAGGGTTGAGGGATTCGGGTAGAGAGTTTAATTGGGTTTAAGGGTTGAAAGTAGAGGGTATATGGTTTAGAGGTTTAGGATATAAGGGTATTGGGTATTGGGTTGAGGGTTGAGGGTTGAGGGTTTAGGGTATAGGGTTGAGTGTTCAAGTTTTTAAGGGTTGAGGGTATAGGGTTGAGGGATTAGGGAAGAGAAGGTAGGATGGAGGGAGGGAGAGATGGAGGGAGAGTCTTGAGAGAGAGGGATGAAGTAGGAGAGAGATAGAGGTTAGAAGGTTAAGGGTAGATGGTAGAGGGTTTAAGGGTTTAGGGTTTAGGGTTTAGGGTTTAGGGGAGAGGGGAGAGAGATAGAGGGAGTGAGTGAGTGAGAGAGACCTAAGAGAGGGAGAGGAGGTAGAGGGGAGAGTCTTGAGAGAGAGAGAGGGAGGGAGTGGGAGAGAGATAGAGAGTAGAGGGTTAAGGGTAGATGGTTAAGGGTTGAGGGTAGAGGGTTTAAGGGTTTAAGGGTTAAGGGTAGAGGGATAGGGGTAGAGGGGAGAGACATAGAAGGAGTGAGTGAGTGAGAGAGACTTGAGAGAGGGAGAGGGGGTAGGAGGGAGAGAGGGAGTGGGAGTGGGAGAGAGATAGAGTGTAGAGGGTAGAGGGTTTTAAGTGTTTAGGGTTTAGGGTTAAGGGTAGAGAGAGAGAGATGTAGAGAGGGAAAGAAGGTAGAGATATTGAGAGAGAGGAGGCAAGGAGGGAGAGAGAAATAGGTATAGAGGGACAAATAGGTAGAGAGAAGTAGATATGAAAGTAGAGATAAAGGGAGAGGTAGGGATGGAGAGAGAGGTGAGAAAAAAACAAAGAGATGTCTAGGTAGATAGAGGTGGGAGGATAAAGAGAAGTAGAGGGTAGAGTTAAGGGTAGAGGGTAGAGTGTTTAAGGGTTAAAGGGTTAAGGGTGTAGCGTTTAGAGTTAAGGGTAAAGGAGAGAGAGAGATAGGGAGTGAGTGAGTGAGTGAGAGACCTGAGAGAGGGAGAGGGGGTAGGAGGGAGAGACTTGAGAGATAGGGAGGGAGGG
>CM021106.1:574065823-574427534 GCA_007115665.2 Sequoiadendron giganteum | reverse complement strand
GAGAGAGAGAGAGAGAGAGAGAGAGAGAGGGAATGGGAGAGATAAAGGAATTAGAGGGAATTGCAGAGGGGTTTTAGGATTAAAGTTAGAGGGGAGAGATAGAGACTTGAGAGAGAGAGGGATGAGGGAATGATATATATGTAGGTAGAGAGAGTTGAGATACAGATAGAGTAGAGGGAAGGACAAAGGGGAAGGGAGGGAGAAGTTAGAGAGAGAAGAAGGAAGGTGGATAGATTGAGAGAGGGAAGGATGGAGAGAGGGAGAGAGAGAGAATGAGGTATAGAGGGATAGGTAGGTAGAGAGAAGTAGAGAGGTAAGGAGAGTTGGAGGGAGAGGTAGGGATGGAGAGAGAGAGAGGTAGGTAGAGAGATTAAAGGGAGATATAGAGAAGTGGAGAGGGAAGGAGAGACAAATGGAGAGGTAGGAATCGAGGGAGAGATAAGGATTTAGAGAGAGGTGAGAGAGTGAAATAGAGAGAGAGAGAGAGGTAGGTAAGGAGAGGGAGGGGAGATAAAGGGAAGTAGAGAATGGAGGAGAGAGGGAAGAAGAGGTAGGAAGGGAGAGATAGGTGAGATAGAGAGAGGAGGGAGGGAGGGAGGGATATTTAAGGAGAGAGAGGTGAGATAGAGAGAAAGAAAGTAAAGAGGGAAGGGGGAGAGAGAGAGGTGATAGAGAGAAGTAGAGGCATAATGAGGAAGGTAGATAGATTGAGAGAGGGAAAGAGAGAAAATGAGGTATATAGGGTTAGGCTAGACAAAGAGATGTAGAGTGAATTTTGGTGGAAGAGAGAGAGGAGGGAGGGATAGGTAAAGATGGATAGTTGAGATAGATAGAAGGAGAGAGATATAGGTAGAGAGAGGGAAAAGAGATATAGAAAGAGGGGGAGGGAGAGAGGAGAGATAGAAAGAGGGGGAGGGAGGGAGAGATAGAGAGAGTAGAGAGGGAGGAGAGAGATAGAGAGAGGTGATAGAGAGAGAATTAGAGAGGGAAATAAGGTGGAGATATTGAGAGAGAGGAGGCAAGGAGGGAGAGAGAAATAGGTATAGAGGGACAACTAGGTAGAGAGAAGTAGATATGAAAGGAGAGATATAGGGAGAGGTAGGGATGGAGAGAGAGGTGAGACAAAAATAGAGAGAGGTCTAGGTAGATAGAGGGAGGAGAAGATAAAGAGAAAAATAGAGGGAAGGAGAGAGGGAGGAAGAGGTAGGGATGGAGAGAGAGAGGTGATAAGAGAGAGGAGGGAGGATAGGTAGGGAGAGAGGGGTGAGATAGAGAGAAAGAGAGTAGAGAGGGAAGGGGAAAGAGAGAAGTGAGATAGGTGATAGAGATGTGTGATGGAGCTTAAAATTAGAGAGATAAGGAGGAAGGTGGAGAGATTGAGATGGAAGGAGGGGGGAGAGAGAGATGTATAGAGGGATAGGTTAGATAGAGAGAAGTAGAGAGCAAAGGTGGGTGAAAGGAAGAGAGAGGGAGAGAGAGAGGGGGAGAAAGAGAGGTGAGATAAAGAGAAGTAGAAAGGGAAGGAGAGAGAGAGGGGAGATAGAGAAAATTAGAGAGGGAGGGAGGAAAGGAGAGAGAAGTGAGATAGAGAGAACTAGAGAGGGAAGGAGAGAGAGAATGACAAGATAGAGAGTAGAGAGGGGAGGAGAGAGCGAGGGAAGCAAAGAGAGAGAGAAAGAGAGGAGAGGGAGGGAGGGAGGGATAGGTAGGTATAGAGAGTAGAGAGAGATATATAGAGATTAAAGGAGAGGGATGAGAGAGAAAAATGTAGAGAGGGAAGGAGGGAGGGAGATAGATATTGGAGAGGGAAGGAGAGAGAGATGGACATGTAGAGACATAGTTCTTGAGCTCAAGGAAGATATTGTTAGATAAAGGGATGGAGATAGTGAGAGAGAGACAGGTCTAGAGAATAAGAGATGAAAATGAGTGAGATAGAGAGAGAAAGATGAAATTTGACCTCTTGATTACTGAAATTTGACATGCTGATTATTGAAATTTGCCTAAGTCTGAAATTTTTAAGATCTTCCAAAAACTAGAATTTGCATTATAACTCTTAGAGATCTGAAACCACTCTCAAACATCCTACCTATATATACATGAAATATAACTTAAAGTATAAGAAAGTAAATATTCATATGTAAATGTCAACTTATACTTAAATTTTTATTTTATGTATATAGTTTCCTTGACAGAGAAAGTGAAAATCTAGTTTTGTGCAAAGCAGGCCATTTGGCGCTCGCCAAAAGGCCTGCTTTAGACGTGTTAATTAACAAGATTTGTTAAATTTTCTCATATTTTCGTTTGTGCTCCCCATCTCATTTGCACACCTTTCAATGCAAGTTTATAAAAAAAACCGTGATAGCGTTAAGCTTTGTCTCAGCTATCTAAATATATAATTATTTTTTCATTTTGATTTAGTTAAGGTTTTGATCCATGGCTTCTATTGTAAATGCCTTCTTTTTTGGTCAAAACCAACATGTACTAGGTTTAGGATAGATTTTTACACGTTCATCGAAACGTGAAAAAAATTGCGTTTTTTGAAACTAGACTCCATTCTACACATGATGAAAAAAAAAATCAATTTTCGATTAGTTTGCAAAAAAATTGGGGGGGACCACACTCAAATTTTAGCTTTTCAAGATGTGTCCACTTTGAAAATTCATAAAATATTATACATTCATTAAAAAAATTATCCGAAAGAAGGAGGATAAACTACATGGTGTTAGCCAATTTCTCACAATTGGGATTTTTGAAATTCTAAGAAAAAAGCTAACCAAAAAGGGGGGAGCCCTCAGGCGCTATGCTATTTTTTTTTGATAAAAACAAAACCTGTTTTTGGCCGCCCCTTTTTTGAGACCCTTATTCTTCATTAATTTCAAAAAAAAATAGTAGCTTAGAAACTAGACTCAAAGCACTTCAACTTTTGTTCTTGCTGCATCTTGAAATTTTGAGCGTAACTATCTTCATTTTCTCGTGCAAATCAGATTTTCCTAATTTCAGAAAAAAAAAAAGTGGCATCTTAAGAGCCAAAATTGTGTCACAGATTGGTGCACTTACCCTATTGAGTTATTTGACAGTATGAAAAGAATATTGCTAGTATTTTGACGAAAATGAGAATAAAATCAACTTATTTTCAAAAGGGATCGATTTACCTTGAAATCGAGCTTTTTTTGAAGCTTTCAATTGATTTTTCCCCTTTCATGAGCTCTTTTTCCTTCTTTTTTCCTTCAAGCTAGTCGATTCTATTCGTTGTGCTTTTTCCTCCATTATACCTTTCAAGATAGAAACATTTTTGCATGATGTTGGGTCATTTCCATTGTGGCATTATTGTCATTACCACCCACTATCTGATTCAATTTAATTGGTGATAATGTGTATCTAGGCCATGACATGGGGAATCTTCCCATTTTTACCATTGAACTATCAATTAAGTTCAATAATATCCATTATTGATTTCAAATTCAATTTATTTTTTTCATATAAATATATATATGTATATTTATACCACACACACATGTGCACACACACACACACACACACATTTATGTATATTTAACTACATATTTGTTATACACTTACATCTACACATTTATGTACATATTTCGATATATATAAGCCAATTATTTCTAAAATAAAAAAAAAAAAAAAATGAACTTTTATTCTATTTTCGAGTATCAATATATTTTAATGAAATCATATCTTATTTCACTTTCTTTTCTGAATTACATTCAGTCATTCATTTGGTACACCAAATTTCATTTTATTTCAAATTCGAACTCGCATAGAACCAAGATAGAAAATCAATAACAATTTATATGTTTTTTTTGTTTGTCAAGTCTATTCTTTTCAGTCAGCTTGATATAATTTCCTATATAAATTTAAATGTAGTTATCATTCCATTTCATGGTGTGTGCACCCAAATTCCATCTAGCTTTCCCTTCAATCCAGCTAAACAATCCTACTTCAAATATGTTCTCATCCTTCAACCTGTCACCCTGCAACTGCACACACTTGCACTTGTGAAATTCATCAATAATGTTCAATTCTTGATAGCATATAAGATAATTTAAAAAGATCATATAGTCAACATCAGTCAACTTCTTTCAGTCTATTTCAAAAAATTCAAAATTTTCATTTAACATATTGAATTTTTTCAATAATTCAATTTACCATATTATAATTAATATGCAATAAAATTGGGTTATGACATTTCCAAATAAAGATGAATTCATTTCTTTTGCTTGTCTCTTATAATTTAAAAATAAAAGTGATAATATGAATCTTGCCATAGCTAGTCATCTCAAATTTAGTGACTAATTCAGCTTTTAAAATTATAGTAATTTTAAGTCATTTCTCATAGCAATAACATCATTTCTGATTTCTCTATACTATTGGAGGAGCTTTATGAATTATTTGTACTTGAAAATTTGACTTACAACACTTAAAGTGTTATGATAGGTCTACTACAAAATATTGCATACAGAAAGGTGATAAGAATTGGTTTCATGTAATATTCTTCTTCTTCTTACATCTTTGGACACATTTATAGTGATAAGTGTTGATGGTTAAAATGACACAAACAACATTAAAACAGAATATTTCTACTCTATTTCTCCTAAAAGAGGAAGACAACATGTAGTAGCCTAACTCTCAAGGTCCTGGTAGTTGGTTCTCAACTGTCTGATGTCACTCAATTGGTTCATGCAACTATAATATTCAAGGGGCCTGTGCTAGTAACAAAGGATTCAAGCTATGACTCTCTTTATCGAAATAGTTCCTATAAATCAATGGGTTTTAAATAAAAGAAAAAGATAGACCAAAGGGGTAACCAGTAAATATGAACCGAATTTATCTAGTATCTAGACATATACCTTCAATGATGAATGTTTCCTAACAGATCATAAAAACCATAAGATGATACAGTCTGTAGCATAATCTATACCACTGCATACATTTTAGGTGCTTAATTAACTTCACAATTACTCTTCATAAATATTTCAAGGATTTTCAAAACAACACACATTCATTCATCATCAAAATTATAGATCAACAGACTTTTAATAACTTCAACTCAATGACAATCTAATAAGATGATCCTTAAATATGATTCCTTCAAATGACTTTCATCATTCAAGAAACTCTTATGTTCAGCACAATCACTGCATACAGATAGATCATAACTTATCAGCCTTATCAAACAAACAATTTAATTCCAAACATCATCTTTCGAGTAAACTTTTAATTCTATTAAATATAAAAAGATTTAAATACAATGTATCTCTACAAAAAAAACTCTACAAAATTCTATCTCTTAGCATTAGGCAAGCCAATCCAATTCTCAATTAGCCGACCCTTACAATGTGATACCCATCTAGGATTTATAGCTATACAAAAAGTTCAAACTTCACTTCTATTTTAGGCTTTCCACCTTTTTAGGAATTCAGACTCTCTTGGAAACTCAGATCAATTTGATCTTGAGTTCTTACATTAGACTTTCAGTCTTAACTAAAAATAGAAGATAAAAATAGAACAAAAGAAGTCACGCGCCCTCAATACTGTCAGTGTTGCATGCATGCAACATGCAAGGAAGAAGAACATCATCCATGCAAGATTTTTATGCATGTGAAGCTGGATCCGACATGAACTCATCATAACTGGTGAAGACTTGTTGTAGCATATCCATATCTGGCCCATCAATCCAGTCATCTTCAAATTTGATGCGATCCAACTCAACTGCAGCAAACTCTTTCATACTTTTAACCTTGATCAATTCTCTCCCTGCAGCTTTTATTTCTTCTTTGACTTCTACAAGCCGATCTATCACCAAGTCTCCTCCATCATCTTTCTCCTACATGAGTCCTTGGAATCTTTCATTCCATTTCTCTCTAACCTGACTCAAAGGAATGCCATCTTTTGTCATTACATTCACATCTACAATTATGGCCATGACCACTTCCAACTCTTCCAACTGCTTCGTCAACTTATTAACTACTTTCTGAATCTCATCCTTGTGTTTGCTCAAAAAGTCAGTTCTAAACTTGAGTATGCGAGAAGTCTTTTCTATAAAGTCTTTGTTATCATCTTCAAGTATAGATTGTTCTAGAAGAGTAGTTAGAGGCAATGTATTTATCTTTTCTAACCTTTCACTATACTCCTTATACTCTTCTTCTTGTTTTTCTGATGCCTCAATGTATTGATGCATCTCTTTTATTACTCCCTCTGCTTCTTTGTAGGCCTCAAATCCTTTTGTTAAAACCTCACCTACCTCGTGGTTCAATTTTTCTATCCATTTATCAACCATCTTTGCCTTACCTCTAACTTGCACTAAATCATCTACCTCCTTTTTGCTTAACAAAATAAGAGTCTCAATGGCTGCAACTTGTTGTGACCTTGGAGAGGAGACACTCTTCAAGAATGAATGTAACTGATCCAATTGAGCCTTAAGCTCATCTTTCTTTTGTTTGTCCTTCATCATTCTTGATTTAGTTGTTGAAGCCACCACATCAATCAGATTCATATGTTGATTTCTAGTGGGTCTTCCCAAATTAACCATACTCAATTGATAGTGTGTTAGCTACATATCCCCTACCTCCTTTTCAGTCATAGGCATGGCACATTCAACAACTATCTCCCCTTTATCTGTGAGTCTAGTAGAATGTAAGAATTTATCCTTCTTTTTAGGCCTTTCCTATTCAATCCCCTTCATCATGTCCTCCCAATTAAGAGGTTGAGGAGGTGTTCTATACCTCTTCTGTAGGTCTAACTTCAACCATGTAGGAGCACTAGGAGTAGTCATCATCACGGAAGAGGAAACAATAATTGTAGAGGATGGCTGAACATTTACCTCAGGTTGAGAATCAACCTTTGCTTTTTATTGTTGTTCCTATAGCACATGCATCTGCACGAACTTATCAGCCTCTTCTCTATCTCATTGTTCCTACATTTTCTTGTCTTCTTCTTCTTTTCTCAATCTCTCTTCTCTTGCCAACCGTTCTGCCTCTAAAGCTTTAAGTTTTGCAGCTTCGGCATCTTCTTCCTTTTGCTTCCTAATTAGCTCTTCGGCCTCTTTTTCTTTCCTTATCTTTTCTGATTCTTCCTTTTCTATCCTTTCCATTTCTAAGGCTATGAGCTTCTTTGCCTTTTCCCTTTCTTCTTCAGCTTGTTGTTTCTTAATTAGCTCTTCAGCATCTCTTTCCTTTCTTAGAGCTTCAACTTCTTGTTCTTTCTGTCGAGCTTCCTCTGCAAGCTTCAGTCTAGCAACCAGGGCTTCCTTTTCCCTTCGGTTTCTTGCTTTCTCTTCCAAAAGATCATGGATTTTCTGTATCAATTCCAATTTATCATTTTCTGCCTTGACCTTGAGCTCATGCTCTCGTTGCCTCATTTTCTCCTCTATTTCATCAGTTGCTGTCCTTGTTTTAATTTGTTTTGCCTTTAATTGCTGTTGGTGAAGTAGAGCATTGGCTTGTAACTTTGCCTCCATTTCCTTTTGCTTCTCCGTAGCAACCCTTACATCAAACTCTCTTGTAGCATCTTCAAATAGTTTCCATTGCTCTTCCTGCATTAGAATCCGTTCAATAGTCCCCTCTAAAGGCATGTTTTCTTGCAGGTCCTTCTCTGAAAGAGTTTCATCCGAGTCTGTCTCAATTTCTACCAATTCTTCCTCCACTTCTTTTCCTTTATCAGTTTCAACCATGGCATAAAGTACTCCTTCTTGAACCTCTTTACTTTTCTTTCTTGTGAGTGGGGCTTGTGTGGATGACTCACCCAATGTAGGCGTAGAAATAGCAGATTCTATTGGAACATCTCCCTCTAGTGCCTCTTCTTCTTCATCGACTACCTAAAGCTCTATTTCTTCAACGTCAGGAGGAAAGAATTCCAATGGCTCTTTGGAAGGTGTCTTTCTTTTAATCCTCTTGTACCCTTTACCTTTCTTAAGGACTGGTCTTTGAGGAGCTTGAAATTTCATCATCAACCATTGCACACTTCTATCCAAGACTGTTCTTCCAATTTTCTTAATATCAATTGTTTCTTCCTCATTCCAATCTATCGGATCTAAGTTTTTGGTACCAATGTTCAAAGCTTCATATGAGGGATCTAATACAATTCCATCATCCACCAAAGTGTCAGGAATATTTTCTTTAATACTAAGCTCTAACATGAGTGAGACTGATAATCTCTCATAATTCTTCTTCCTCAAGTCATACTCATCCTTCCTATCACACCAAAAGTCCTCTAACAAATTAAAGTGTTTAGTGAACACTGAAGGTAATAAAGCATGCATTTTCTCCCTTGGATCAAAATACTTACGAGCTATATACAATCCCAATTTCAATTGTATCAACTCATTACAAACCACCTTTGCTCCCTTCAAATGTTGACAATTATATTCACCCAGTGTCATGGGAAATTTATGGCATCCTGTCTTGTGCTTGATCCCAAACCTAGCATTAACTCCAATGGCTTGATACACAAACTCCATAAGCACTATTCTATTACTGCAACATCTTGGAAGCAAATGGGGATGACCTTCAAAACCAAATAACCTAAAGTATGTAAATTTGGGGTATTGGATGTACCAACTTCCCCATTCAGCAATAGAAGCCATAGCTTCTTGACTTAACCTGTATCCTGCATCTCCACTCAACTGATTGATAATCACATATAAAAATGCATCATTGACTCTTCTGAAATGAGTCTCAGCAACCTGAAGAGATAATTGATCATAGTGCTCCCATACTTTCTTTTGTCCATCCAAGGCTCCCATTATACCTACTTTGTTTAATCCTGGGAAAATCCCCAATCTTGCTGCAACATAAACCACATAAGAAGTCATGAAAAAAGATTTAGTCTGTCTGACACTTGTGAGCTAATCATGTATGGCATCAGAAACAATCATTGACCAATCAAACTGGTAATCACCCTGAAAGATTACTTGAATAAAATGAAACATCCATTCCTTGAAGTGGAAGGCATCCCTCTTCCTAAACACTCTAGATAGCACTAATATCAAATCAGATATCTCCTTCTTGAAATCTGCCCTCTTTGGCTGGTCTGCCATCTTACTTAAAGATTTGTTCTCTGTGCTTAACCACTTTTTGTTTAAGTGAGACTTATTGGAGTCTTTATGCTTGCTATATTTCTCCAACGCATCTGCTTCAGTTAGCTGCACCAAATTCTTGGGATTAGGAACATTAAATATGCTTTGGAACATTTGCAAAGTAAGATCTATAATCACATTATTTTGTGAATCCATGCATAGTCTTGTAGCAGGATTATAAGTACTGGCCATTGTCAATATCAACTCCGAACACTGAACTGATAAAGGAAACATAGTGATATGTGCAAGACCAGAGTCAACAATCCTTTGTGTTCTCCCTGTCAAGTTTGCTCGTTCTGCAAAGGTCTCTTCATGTAATTCTTCAAAGCTATACTGGCCCAGATTAGTATCTGTGATATTTGACCAGTCTGATTCCACCTTGCTCACTTTCATCACCGAATTCCTATGATCATACCTCAACGTATAAGGCAGCTGTTCTGGTTTCACCTTCTTGATTTTTGGTGTTGTCTTTGATGTTCCAGCTGGTTGATTCCTTCAAGCAGCCTCTCCTGACGTTCCTGACATCTTTCAATTTTCCTGCAAGAAAACCTCTAATTAGATCTTTATATGTCATCATAAAACATGCTTTTAAAACATACCTGTTACACATACAATGGAGTCAGAACCAAACAAAAGCTCAAAACAATCTCTTTTACAAAACTGGCGAACTCGGAGCAAAAACCGATATAGAAACTTCACCTAATAACAAACGGGCTCGGAGTTGGAATCGGGGAGATTATCGGAACCAAGATCGGAATGAAAAAGGGATTTGGTTTTCTTCGAGTTCTCATTTTTCATATTCTATTTCCACTCCACCTCCGCCTCCGATTAGGTTATCATTACTTTGAAGAAAGACTTTCCATTATATGCGGAGCCAGAAATGGGATGAGAATGGAATTGATAACTTTTGCAAACAAAATTCTTAAGTTCAAGATCAGTTCCGATCCTGCCTCCACCAATGTTATCATATATTTCAAGAAAAACCTTTTAGAACTCGGAATCGAAAAAGGAATAGAAATGGAATCGATAACCTCATAAAACAAAACTCTTAGGTCCATAATCCATTCCAATCCCGCCTCTGTCTATGCTAATCATGACGTCATCAAATACTTTATTCATTTTCAACACAATTTCATGATTAAGGCCTAGGTCGCTATAAAATGGCAAAGGAGCTTTAAAACTCTACCCTATATGACCATAGGGAACAATTGCATTTTAGGGCCATTTATTTAAATCTTATTAAAGTAATTACAGAGACTAATGAAACCCTAATCTAACAAACCCGATAAAAACTAGGGCATGGGTTTAAACCCTGCCCTTCTACCAAATGACGAAACCCTAATTTAAACAATAAATCTAATCTACCCTAACTCATTGTAAAATCTCTAATCTACCTCACTGTAACTTCTAATCTAACTAATAAACATTTAAAACCTAAAACCTAAATCTAACTCACTGCAAACCAAAAACAAACACAATGCAATCACGATTAAGATGTGAAAGTGACGGTGCCCTAAAAATAGAAAGAAACGACACGATAAAACAAGAAAACAAAGATTTAAAGTAAAACAAACAAGACAAAACAAGAACCTGCTCATTCAATCACATCGATGATCATAGATTTGCTTTAAAACAAAATGATTGAACACGCAAGCAGATATAAAGCAAAACACAACAAACACAACTGCAAATAAACAACAAACAACAAAGATAAAAGACCTACCTCAAATGCAAACAAACCCAAGCTAACTTTCTGAATTGATTCGCACACAATATCCCTTCTCTATCTCAATCAATTTGCTCAAACGAACTCTGCTATCTTCGCGCTCTTAGAATTGTAATAATAACAATAATGATCAGCTTTAACCCTTAATAAAGGTCAATATGTGAATTTCTACCTACACCGGCAACCACCATTAATGCATTAAAACGCAGTAAAGGCGGAGTCGGAACTGTAAGAGAACGAACATTGGTCTGCAGCATGCAACTTCAGTCAAAAAGTCAACAAAAAAAAATGGCGGGGGCGGAACTAAAATGGAAACAAGATCTTGAATTTATAAAATTTCCAAACCTCATTCCCATTCCGGCTCCGCGTCCGACAACTAAAAACAAAACAAAAACAAATACAAAAAGTTCAGTAAAAGACCAGCCTAATAAAACAAAGCACAAAACCGAGACAAAGCAAAAAGAAATAAAAAATAAAAATAGTGGAGGCGGGATTTGAATGAAAAAGGGATTTTGCAAATTTTCATAACAACCATCCTAATTCCCACTCCAGCTCCGCTTCCGCTAAAGACCAAAACAAAGACAAAAGAAAAGACTGTCGGGATAGAACCAAAAACAAGCCTCAAAAGAACTTTCAGAACCCGATTCAGTTCCGGTTCTGATTTCGACGGAGAAACCAAAGAAAAAAAAAGTATTGGAAAAACTACACTCCAAACTTTGTTTCAAAAACAACTAAGTACAAAAGTAACAAAGGGGGACCCATTTTGACCAAGGCAAAAGATGGGGTGGTTATGCAAGGCATAACAATAAGGTTTTATCGACTTCTAGATAAAGTACCCACAGGCTTCTATTCATCCATCTTTAAATTCTTAAGGATATTCTCAATGTACTTTTCAAAGTAAAGATGAATTCATTTCTTCTACTTGTCTCTTATAATTTGAAAATATAAGTGATAATTTGAATCTTGGCATAGCTAGTCATCTCAAATTTAGTGACTAATTCATATTTTTTTAAATATAGTAATTTTAGGTCATTTATCATAGCAATAACTATTAGAGTAATAGGTTGTTTACTTGATTGATTAATTAAGTCACCTTTACTTTATTTCACTTAAGCTAAACTTAGGAATCTTTATTTTTGCATTATTAAATTAGTCATGTTGTCTTTATTATGATCTTGACACTTGTCACACGCTAATTTAATCTTCATCCTAGGGTTTTAACTTTAGGTTTTCGATCTCCTTTCTTAAGGATTGATCTCTTTGTAATTATTCTAATTCTGGTTAATGCATTTTTTATTCATGTTTGTAGAGAACCATCCTTGTGTTTCTTGATCTCCTTTGGTGAAAAGTTATTTTCTTGTAGGTGTTCATTGGGATCTGTGAATTTGGATTATCAACTTCTACATGGTATCAAAGCTCTAGATCATCAAGCTTCTTATTCCTTTTTCGTGAGGTCAGGTCTTGAAGCGGTTTTTCAGTGCATCCAGGGTCAAATCAGATCTCTCCTTTAAATCCAGAGCTATCAGAATAGTCGAGATTGACCTTTATTTTGTCAAATTTGGCTTTCATTTGTCAGATCTATGAAGGTTTGAAGATAATTTGGTATTTTTTCCAGATCCAAAGGGTGTTTAGTTTTTCAAAGTGTTTTGAGCCCAAACGGATCTCACCATTGCGTACGCAGTGGCCAAAAACCCTAAGATCGACTTTGAAATTGTCAAAATCTGAGCAGTTGACTTTTGAAGCAAAAAAAAAATACCTGACAGGTGTTGTACGCACCTACATGCAATTCGAGGTAAAAAATTCATAAAAAAATATTATTTTTTTTAAAAAAACCAATTTTTTTCATTGTAAAAAAATTTATTTTAAAAATCTTTTAAAAGCTTTGAATAATTCTTTTGTTTAAAATAAAAAGAAAAGGGGACGATACCCAAGGTATCGCCACCCTACCATTATGGTAGGTGATGGCCCCTTAGTCCTCGCCCCCTGTAGGGAGGGTACCATGAGGGTACTGCCCCTACCACATTGGCAGATGGCGGCCCGCCACACCCCCCACCCCAAGATTTTTTAATTATTATTTTTTAAAATTATTCATGTAAAGTTTTTTTTATTGTTTTTTTTCTATTAAATATATATTTTTAAAATAAGCCTAATTATGCAAATGCGGCAACAACCATTTAGCCATCAATTTTAAGCCCGTATTTTTGCTGCAACGATCGTTTGGATGTCAAATTTAATGCAGCAGACTGTATTTTGTCCTTTAAGAGCAAATTGCCTTTGGAGCCCATAACTTTTGCCCACGGTGTTGAACTCGGGTAAACGAGATATCGTCGGAAAGAGGATTCAAAGTAATTTCCAATGGTGCAAGTTTATTTTGGATATTTTTTCTTAGGTCCTTGTTATTTCCAGTCAAATTCAGATCTTCTTTTCTAAGGTTGCCTTTAGTGTTTTCAGCATAACTTTTGCATACGATGTCAAAAATGGGAAAACGAGATATCATCGAAAATCTAGTTTCAAGCTCTTTGTAGTGGTATAGGTGGTTTTGAGATTTGATTTTTTTTTTTTTCCAGAAATCCTTCTTCTTAGTTGTAGTCCTTTTTGGACCTTGTGGGCTCACATTGCATGTATTTTTCATCTGTAAATGCACTGAAATAAAGTGCCTTAGCTTTGTTTGTGTAGCATTGGAATTCTTTCATATCAATTTGTGCCTTATTGTACTTGCACTATGCTATAAAGTGCCATGGGGGTTGATGTTTGCCTTTTTTTTCCTTCATACCTTTCTCATGTGTGTGTGCCTTAGTTTGCACACCCTTTATATTTGCTTGTACTTTCATTTATGCAGATTTATATGTTCTTGGTTCTTTATTATGCACTACATTCTAGCATTCAATTTTAATGTACATGTCATACCTCTCCCTTTTCAGCATTATGGGGGGGTTTTCTACTGTTGGTGCTAATGCTTCCTCGATTTTGCGTTGGAGTGAGCTATGTATATAATATTTTTTCCTATGTACTAGGTGGATGCAGGGGTTGGTTGCCCATATATTTTAGTGAGATGGAGCACTTACCATATGGACACTCTTGCATTCCTATTTATGGAGGCGACATTCAATTTTCACTTGATCAGTTCTTCAAACCATCTGTATCTTTGAGTTCTTGATGTTTTGCCTTGGTTTTCCATTAGATTTGAGTAGTGTCATTGAGGGAACTCATGTGGATTATAATCTTCTTGATCCTGATCATCATTTGTTTAAGAGGGTTTTTCTTTCAGTATTTCAACAGTCATTATATGATAGTATTTGCAGCTTCTTCATTCTTCAATGGTGTTTTCCATGTTCATCATTTGTTCCTATTTTTGGGAAAATTTCTTCTTGATTGGAGGCTTATTCATCCTTCACTCTTGTTTGGAGGCTTCTTATACCTTCACTTGTATTTAGATCTCTTTTGGAGAGGATTTTTTCCCACGAGTTGTTCTCCTTTTCTCCTATTGTGAGAGATCTTTTACGTTTGTACATGGGTACCTCATCAGGCCTAGTTTTCGAGACACGTATTTGCTTTCATGCATTTTTTACTTAGTTTTTAGCTTCTCCCTAAGTTCATCTTAAAGGGGGGCATTAGAGTAATAGGTTATCTACTTGATTAATTTAATCATGTTGATTAATTAATTAAGTCACCTTTACTTTATTTCACTCAAGGTAAACTTAGGAATCTTTATTTTTGCATTATTAAATTAGTCATGTTGTCTTGGTCATTATGATCTTGACACTTGTCACATGCTAATTTAATCTTCATCCTAGGGTTTTCACTTTAGGTTTTCGATATCCTTTCTTAAGGATTGATCTCTTTGTAATTATTCTAATTTTGGTTAATGCATTTTTTCTTCATGTTTGCAAAGCACCATCCTTGTGTCTCTTGATCTCCTTTGGTGATAGGTTATTTTCTTGCAAGTGTTCATTGGGATCTGTGAGGTTGTACTATCAAATTCTACAATAACATCATCAATATTTAATGTTAAAACTATAATTCACTCTCTAATATTCTTTAAGATCTATACATTTTAAGTAGCATAAAAATAAAGACTCTTTATTTTATAGAAACCAATTGAACCTTTTTATACCATACTTTTGAGGACTATTTCAATAGACTTTCCAGTTGTCTTTCAATAAAATATCTAAATGTCTTTAACATTTCTAGTGCATGTAAGTTGCAACCTTTGTACACTCTTAACTTGACTACTAATGAAAGATATAAATATTCTATGAGCTTCTATTTTCTTAAAATTTTGCATGTCATTATTGCTAATTCCAAAGTTACTACACATAACTCATACAAATTTTCCTATTGAATATTTTTTTTAATGACCAACCTCTTTACATATTTGAAAATATAGGTCTTATTGTGAAATTGTGCTTATATTCATATAGTTCAATAATCTTGTTGAAATTGCTAGAAGATTCTTAGCTAATGGTGGAACATTCCATACATAATTGAATTCCATATATGCACCATAAGAAATTTTGAATGAATTTTTTCCTACTCCAACCATTTGAAAACAAAAATTCTATAGAGTATGAGCTTGCAATTGTAGTGATTAAAAATAATTTATATTTCTCACTAAATGATTCTACCTTCTTTTTTATCTCTTAAACATGTATGCTAACCATTTCATAGATTTTATTTTAAAATATCTTTGAGTACCACAATGGAAACAATTTTTGGTCTTCTATTTCTCCTCTTTTTTGCCTTGACTATTGTTAGAGGCATTCTAATAATTATTTTGTGTCTTCTTATTTTTCAATTATTCTTGTTTCCTATTCTAAATAATTTGGTAGAATTCACAATATTCAATCCTACAACCTTCCTTCTTCTTTCGGAAGTGGTGATGTTGATACATCCCACCATTATAAATTTTCTTGTGTTAAGAGCTACTATCAATCCTTAATAATATTTTTGCAAGCTCCCAAGAAGTCTCATCACTAAATATTCTTCTAAAAAAAATTACCCAAATTTAAGGAAATATGTGTGTAAATCTTTTAGCAATTAAACTAAAATCAAAGCCCAAAAACTAGGCATATGATTATTTCCACATTAATTATAGGAGGAGAATATATTAACAAAAATATATATACATAATTTTTAGTACCATTCTAGCATGTAAACACCAATTTAAAATGAAATAATAAGAGTAGAAGGATTGAAGCGATCGTAAGAATAAGAGCGACAAAGCTATACCTTAGATAAACACTTTGACGAGAAATTAAGCCTTTGAAGAGAATCCAATATATTATTCAATAGTAATAAATGGTTAGAAGACATTTTTAGAGGAAAATTATCTATTAGGAGAAAGTGAGGGTAAACACTATTTAGTATTGGAGAAAATTAACAACATAACACCTAAAAGAGATAATCTATAATTCCTCCATATAAATCCCTCGATATATAAAATTAAGGAGGCACAAAAATAAAAAATAAAAAATAAACACAAGTCCAAACAAGTTCCCAAACTACCACATTAAGAATTATCATGAGTCACTCTATAGAAAGTGGCCTCCAAAATTAAAATATAACTACTCCGCAATATTTTTAATTACATTACTCAAGTAAAAGTATATACATAACTTTTGAGCACCCCTTCATGAAGCACTAATTACATCTTACACCCACTAATAATGAAATATGCTCCAATTACATTCATTTAACCCCCTCATCACAATGATATTCCTAAGTCTTTAGAGAATAATAAAATCATCAAATATGTCTCCACCTCACATGGGCATCCTAGTTTACCCTCCATAATTATTTGAGATACATAAATTATTTAATTTTCTATGAAAAATTATGCTACAAAAAATATTAGAATATTCAAGGTGGATATTATACCTAATCTTATCATTATCTCACTTGTTAGTCACATAAAAAAATATATAAGGATCTCTAACAAAATAAAATAACCATGGAAATAAATTTGAATAACATCAACCAGCTTGTCTATGCTCATGTATTCAATAAATAAACATAAAATATTCATTAAATGAGAATCATCTCAACCACAAAAATCACATCCCCCATCAATCCCAACTATGAAATGTTAGAAATCCAATCCAAGACCACACTCTAAATATCGCATATAAACCACTATATCATTCTTAACACAAACACTGAAGTTTGTATCATCAGTAAAAGGATTAATTATCTATCATATACTCATCTTAAGAATTCAAATAGAAATCATAACTTTTCACAAACATATCCAACTAACTACACCTTAAAATAGTGTAAACACATATCATAAGAAAATTTCTACTATTTTCTTATCCAACTCAATGCACAATCATTGTGAGTCCATATATACATGTCTTTTATAATGTAATCCTCCTAGGTGGTACACATATATGTAGGAAAATAAAAGACCCTTTTATACTACAATCTAATAAAAAATTATCCATCAATTAACACATATACCTCCCAAAAATCCCACTACATGGGCAATGTCTAATCTAGAACCAACCATATCATCTAAAATTCCACCAATCACAGTCACATAAAGGGCATGACCTATATCTTCAATAATACCTAGTGATAAAAAAACACCAACTAATATACAAACTTACAAACTCCATTGCAAAAAATATTTTCCAACCAAAACATGTCTACAATATTGACACATTCTCTAGATATGAAAAGTAAAACATTCACCTGTAAAACCTTAAAAGAAAGGTTGTCAACGTCCAATTATTCAACCCTAAGGTCAAAGAAAATAATAGTAGATGTATTTATTTATGAAAATACTCAATTTAATATTTTATTATTAATAACACACATACTCAACGAATTGAGATCAAATTGCATTTAATATGCTCATATTGTCAAAACAACATTCTACTACAAACTTTCAAAATATTAAATTCAATGGAAGTAGTGTACTTCAATTTAAGTAGTCACACTATTACAATCTAAAGTGTAGGGGAGTAGCCATAGGTCCTAATTTCTTGAAATATGCCACAGTATCTCCCTTTGTGACTACTTTGTATAGTTGTGGATGCTCTTGATCAATCATCTCTTTTGGACATCGGATTTCAAATTCATCTGGAAAATCAAAAAAATAGGCCATTGACAACCTATTTTTATTTGACTTTCCATACACAACACGATGTTGAGCACTACAATATCTCCCATTACTCCACATCTGCAAGAATTTATACCAAACATGATGTCACTTTAAAAATTTAATAACCTATTAATTTTTAAAACATGCTATTGTATAATCTAATTAAATTGAATCTTCAATTGCATTAATATATAGAACATTTTATCTTAATATATATCGTTTTACTATCATTAATTATTATATAGAAATTAAAATATTCATTTTTAAAACATACTATTGTATAATCTAATTAAATTCAATCTTCAATTATATTTATATAGATTTTGTTATATATATCATTTTATTGCTAATACGTTATTGTGTGAGCAATTTGTGCACCAATCATTTATGTTCAAAATACCCATGTAAAAGAATGACATGATATAAAATCTCTCTTAAGAAGGCTACCTGGTTTTATACCAAAAAAAAATTGTTAAAAGAGAACATATAATCGAGTTTAAAAAGATGAGGCATGTGTAAGAAATCTACCTGTAAAACGTCACCTACGTTAATAACAAAAGATCCAGCCAAAGGCTTAATATTCATCCATTTGCCTTCCCTAGTTCGAATCTGGAGACCTCCAATATCATCTTGGTACAGTACTGTGAAGAAATTCAAGTCTGTGTGAGCTTTGGAGATTATCTCCGTGTCGGTGCACTTGTCATAGTAATTCATCCGAACATTTCCAAAGGATTTCTCAAACAGTTCTGATACAGACTGGCTGGATATGTCCACACCCAGACTCCAAACAAAAAGCTTCAGAATCCTATGAGAAAGCTCCTTCACTTGAGCTCCGTATGCATTCAGCTCCTCGCTGCATAAACATTAGATATGATGTAAAAATACTAGCACTGAGTTTTTCAAAACAGAAGAATCTGCAAACAATATTATTACCAGAATGCAGGGTTCCTTTCTGGCCATAGTTTGGCAGAGAATGTTTCAACTGAGTTGGGCAGCAGGTGACCCCATGGAAAGCTCATGCTCTCAGGTATGGAGTCTTTTGCCACATCATCTACTACAGATGGGGTATACCCAATGTTGAAAATGGGGGAAATAGCTCTGTTCTTGATTTCAGTAGGCAGTGCAAACATGTCTCTAATCCTGCCCTCCACTGCTTGAATGAGAGTTGGATTAACTCCATGGTTGATCACCCGGAAGAAGCCCAACTCCTGGCAAGCCTTCCTGAGTTCATTAAACTCGTGGCTTTCCAGCTGGTTTTGATCAACATTTTGTGAGGGAAAGAGAGAGAGATCGATAACTGGAAGATCAGTTCCATCCAATACATTCAATGCCTCCATTACTGCTCAACCAACTCGTATAGATATTTAATTATGAAGGTTGAATGCTGAAGCAGTACTCAGTTTGTGTTTATATAAGAAAAATTCACATCTTTCAGACTTCAAGATTTGTTATGGACAAGTTAACATCATCTAGAAGTGAAGTTTTTCTATAGAGGAAACGAAAGTCTCCGAAACATCACATTTGACGTCGCCTTCATACAAAAGAGAACTGAATAGTTTGAAATCTTCCATAAACAGGAATAACAGTCGCCTTCTTGAGGATGTGACACCCAACAACTATCCCGAATTGGCTACACTTGGTGAAAGAAGCTGAAATTTCTGAGAATTGTAAGGTGCAGATTCATTCCAAAGAGTTTTGAGTGCATTCCCGAGGGCTTGGAGTACATGTACGCCGTCCCATAAAAAAGGACTTGCAGGAAATTTGAGCCTCTTTGGGTAATTCTAATATTTGAATGTATTGCAGTGACGGCTAAGGTGAAGGAGTGGTTGTGTTGGGCCACTTTTTAATTAATTATAAATATACAGTCAAATGTGCAGAATAAGTAGTTGTGTTGGGCAATTTTTTTAATTAATTATATACAGTCAAATGTTCATTCTAATATTTCGATAGACAATACTGTCATTATTTGTCATTATTGTTCTATCAATTTCAACATGTGTATTGAACTAATTCATAGTATCTTGAATTTATGTATTATATTTAAACATTATATTAATTATTTAATGTTCTATCTTTATTGATCAAAATTTAATTTTCAATGATATTTAAAAAATAGTTAAATTTATTTGTCAAGTAAACTTGTTGTGTCTAACTTTTCTTTCATTACAATCCTTTTCTACTTCTCCATCAGAATTTAGCATGTGCATTGAACCAATTCATGACACCTTCAATTTATATACTATATTTAAACATTGTATTAATTACTTACTATATTATATTGAAACATTGTATTAATTATTTACTATACTATATTGAAACATCGTATTAATTATTTATTATAATATATTTAAACATTATATAAATTATTTACTATACTATATTGAAACATTGTATTAATTACTTAATTATCCTATTTTTATTAACCAAAATTTATTTTGTAATGATATTTATAAATTTATGATGTATACTTTTTTCTTTAATTTTTATTTTCTATATAATAAAATGTAAACATTAGTCCCATCTCATATTTCACCTTGTACATGGGACATTACCAAAACTTTGAATTCATGTTTTTATTCTTCATTTTTAAATAGAATAATAGATTAAAAATTTAAGATTTTTGTAATGTTGAGAAAAATATATAGTTAAAAAATATTTGTAAAATAATTCATATCAATAAATTATATATAAAAATAATGAGTTGAAAAAGAAATTAATATTAAATTGTAAAATGTGTAGTAGATAATATTAAATTAGTTGTTATAAATTTAAGTAAAAATATTTATTAATTTAATAAAGTATAATTTTAACTCACCAAAATGGAGCGAAGTGGAGCAGGCTCGCAAGGTGGCGAAGGAGCGAAAATTAGCGAAACAGGGAAGGCTGGTGAGATTCTGAAGAATGTTGGGGAGCGACAGAGGAGCGAGGAAGGATCAAAGCGACGTTGGGGAGATGAAGTGACCGAGGTAAATTCAAAGGGCTCACAACATGGTCACCAGCCTCAATGGTTTTTTGTAGATGGGTGTTGGGTGGACAAATGTCAACTGCTTTATCGACAGAAGGAAACAATGAATGGGGAAGATTGCACACCAGTGCACAAGAGGCACGATACCCCTGAATTATTGCCTTCAGTGGATAGCTTGGGTGTGGCTCGAAAGAGACATGATTCATCTGATTCACCATCTTCGTCTCTTTGGTAGAAGTCAAATAGAAGGCGTAAGGGCTTGAAGGAGCGGTCGACTCACCGAAAACCGACTAAAAATCGTAGGGAAAGGAAAGCGAGGAATGCAAAGTGGCATGAAGAGAGTTAGTTTTTGATGGAATGCATCCCTAAACAGAATACCATTGAAGATTTGTTGGAAATTGATGTCGCGGAGGAAATCGAGCCGGATGCAATTATTCTAAGGGATTATGCATTTATATGTCGCTTCATCATAATTTTGCCTGATAGGGCCTCGATTAAGGACTGGATCAAGGAGCAATGGGAAACGGAAATCCTTATAAGGTTTTTTCCAAAAGGATTCTTTTTGGTAGTTTTTACAAATGA
The DNA here is from genome assembly GCA_007115665.2 of Sequoiadendron giganteum. Taxonomy (NCBI): domain Eukaryota; kingdom Viridiplantae; phylum Streptophyta; class Pinopsida; order Cupressales; family Cupressaceae; genus Sequoiadendron; species Sequoiadendron giganteum. The sequence goes on along the minus strand of CM021106.1, from coordinate 574,406,059 downwards.
AGAGGTGAAGATACGGGTTATGGAAGGTGACATGTGGTTCATGAAGGATTATCCCTTATACATGCAGCCATGGAGTCAAAACTTCGATCCAGTAAAAATGAGGCCATATGACTAGCTTGTCTAGATAAGACTTTACAATCTTCCAATGAAATATTGGATTGGAGATTGTTTGGAAAAAATTGGTCGCTCTCTGGGCTCCCTAATAGAAATCGACATGAGCATCTTGGATGGTGATTTATACAAATACACTAGACTAAAATTTGCGGCAATTGATACCATACCTAAGAAAATTTGTCTTTTGGTGGATGGGGCTCGTTGGTTATAGGAGATAGAAGTAGAGGAGACAAAATGGTTCTGCCTCAATTGTGGTGCTCAAGATCACAGGGAGGCAAAGTGCACCAGAGAAATGAAGAGGGGATGGAGAAAGAAACAACAGGTTGATCAGCCCCCTATCATTCACAGGCCTACTCCTGACGCCCCTGATAAGGAGAAAACTCGATTGAGTGATGTATCAAAGGGTGGGAAGGAGCACTCTGAAAATCCACCTGAGATATCAGAGGAAGGGAAGGAGCTGGATGATTCTCAGCCGAAGTCCCCTCTTTAGGGGAAGAGTCATGTTTGGGAGCAAAATGAGGTTGTTGAGGTCGCTTCTCTAGCAAGTGATGATTTAGACTCAAACATTGACCTAGATGATGCGCTGGACATTATTGAGGATAGATACATCTCTCAATCAGCTACAAAGAATTTGGGTGTGGGCAAAATTGGAAAACCTGAGAATACCCGTGGAAGGAAATCCTTCAAAAAATTGAGGGAAGAGGAGGCTACTGCAAAAAAATTCCCGAGCATCACCAAATTCCTAAGTACCAAGGGAGGAAGCCCATCCCTTGGGAAACAATGAAGATAACAACATGGAATGTTAGGGGCCTCAAGGCACCTAACAAGTGACGCCTGGTAAGGTGTCATCTACAAAAAAGCACAAACAACATTATATTGCTACAAGAAACTAAGCTCTCTAGTGAGGAAGAGATGAAGTTTTTGAAGTATTGTCAGCTTTGGAATGGTTTTTTCCAAGACTCACTAGGTAATGAGGGAGGATTAGGACTAATGTGGAAAGAAGCCACAGTCTTTGTGGAATTTATTGGCTCATCTCCAAACTGGATGGCAGCTAAGATTTATGATATTGGTCTCAATTGTCAATTTGTGATCATCAATATCTATGGCTCAACAAAAATGGAGGAGAAGGCTACCTTGTGGTGCTCGGTACTTGAATTGGCATGCCCCTTCTTAAGGGAAAAATTGATCATAGGTGGTGATTTTAATGCAATCCTAGATCTAATAGAGAAGAGTGGAGGGGTTCAAAGTGTATATCAAGCCACCAATGATTTCAAAAGTTTCATGGAAAAAGCTGGATTAGTAGACTTCCCCATGAAAAATGGTGTATTCGCTTGGACTGACAAGAGAAAGGATTTCATTGCAATCGCTGAGAGACTGGACAGATTTTTGGTTTCTTCATGTTGGAGCGACGCTGGTATGCAAGTCCAAGCTGACATTCTACCTGTGTCGACTTCGAACCAATTCCCAGTAGAATTAACGATCAATGGATGACCAGAATTGTTAAAGATGAGTTTCAAATTCCAGAATATGTGGTGGCAGGATAGGAGCCTTGTTGGCCTTCTGGAAAGCTAGTGGAAGGAAGCCCGAGTTGGAGGATCAATCATCTTCAAAGTTGTCAAGAAACTTCAATTGATTAAGAAAAAGTTGAAGGTATGGAACAATGATAAGTTTCAAAAAAAATTTGTGGAAAAATCTAAGGTGGAAAGGGAGCTGGAAGAACTTAATGAGAAAGTAATCAAAGACGGCATGAGAAATGATGAATTCTACAAAGAGAAAGAGTTGAATGTAAATTTGGTCAAACTCCTTAAGAGAGAGGAAATTTACTGGAGGCATAAGTCAAGGGAGGTGTGGCTTAGTGAGAGTGACTCAAACTCAAAGATATTTCATGCTTCAGTGCTGGCCAGGAGGGTGTCGAACAAGATAGAATAAATATAGACTATGGAGGGCATCACTGCACGTGGCATGCCAGAGATGGGTATGGCTGCAGTTGAATTCTGTAAACATCTTCTTGGTGACCAAAGGGTGTAGGTGGACGGGGTCAGTATCCTAGATTTGATAAACAAACAGGTCAGCAAAGCAGACAATTTAATACTCTATGGAGTGGTAACTAAAGAAGAAGTAAAGGATGTTTTATTCCAGCTACACCCAGATAAGGCACCTAGGCCCGACGGGTTCACTACAAAATTCTTCTAGTCTTGTTGGAGCTTTGTGGGGGATGACCTATGGAAGCTGGTGGAAGATTTTCACAGGACTTGAACAATTCGGTGATAGCTCTGGTCCCTAAAAATCTGGAATGCAAGTCATTTAGTGACTACAGGCCCATTTTGCTATGCAATACGGTATATAAGGTGATAGAAAAAGTACTTGCCAACAGACTCAAATTGATGTTGGGGAAAATAATATCCAGAGAGAAGAATGGATTTGTCCCCAGTCAAGAAATCACTAACTGCATCCCGCTTCTTTTTGAGGTGGTGCATACACTCAAGACAAATAGGCAGGTAGGGATGTTGATTAAGTTGGATGTATGTAAGACATACGATAAAGTGTCATGGGGGTTCCTAATGAAAGTAATGGAGAAGTTGGGATTCAATACCCACTAGTGCGAACTCATATACTATTGCATCTCCTTTATGTGTTTCTCGGTTTCAGTAAACGAAACACTGCACGGCTTCTTTCGAGCCACCAATGGTCTCAAACAGGGTGATCCCATATCACCATTCCTATTCGTAATAATGGTTGAATCTTTGAGTTCTGCCATCAAAAATAGTTTCCAGCGGTTGGATTGGAAAGGTGTTTGGGTGGCTCCAAATGTGGAACCAATCACTCACTCGCAATTTGTTGATGACACTACCTTGCTAGGTGAGGCAAGTATAAGGGAGGCCAGATTGATCAAAGGGGTTTTGGATGATTAAGAAAAACAATCAAGCTAGAAAATGAACAAGGAGAAGTCCTGTATATATTTTTTCAACACAAGGCTTTCACTATAACAAGCTATTTCTGGAATATTGGGTAATCAAGAGGGGAAATTGCTAGCAAAATTCTTAGGGGTGAAATTTTTTGACGGCACATGCAAAGAAAAGCATTGGAATGAGGTAGTTGGAAAATGCAGGAACAAGGCAATGGACATTGGCTCAAAGAATAACAATGGATAAGGGGGTCTTGTTTGCAATCCTGATTTACACTATGTTGTGTTTTCAAGCACCCATGAAGATTGAGGAAGATATGGAAATGGTACTAAAGAGGTTCCTTTGGGAAGGCTCCAAGAATGAAAAAATAATACAACTCATAGGTTGGGATACAACATGTAAAGAAAAAGAGGATGTTGGGGCTAGATTGTGAAAGATTAAGCTCCAAAATACTACCCTGGGAGCCAAATTGATTTGGAAAATGTACAAGTCTCTGGAAAAGCTGTGGTGTCAAATACTACAAAAAAATATTTGAATAATGGGGAGCCTTCTAGAATTTTAACAATTGCAAGTATTGATGGTGGCTCGGCGGTATGGAAATACATATCAAACTGTAGGTCCTTAATCACCAGCCACCTTTCATGGAGAATTGGTGATGGTAGGAAAGCCTTGGGTGAACCCACAAAAGTGGTTTACAATTCGAGTGAGGAAGGAAAACTTTCAAAAACCTCACCCATGCAAAAAAATCATTTTGAGGGGTTCGAGCGAACTCAATGTTCGAACGAACCCAAAAGGGGTTCGCTCGAACCAGGGTTCAAGCAAACCACTTTGCATGTGGGAACCCGTATTTCCCATTGTGGAAAGGTAGTTTGATCGAACCCCTGGGGGTTCGAGCAAACCCCCCTTTTCCCACCTTCCCACCCTCTAACACAAAAAGACTCCATATTTTTTCCCTTCGAAGCTCGGGTTGAGGATGAAAATGGAGGAGACTTCATAGACCCAACTAGAAGATGGTAGTCCTCAGAATGAGCTATCCAATGAATATAATTTTAATATGTTTTGGTTTTATTATGTATGTGTTTTTTTAGTTTTATTAAACATAGGTTTTTCACCGAAAATCAAGCTCTTTGTTTTGCACATGTGGAAATATAGCAAATTATCAAAATAAAAATTTAAAAAACATTTTGTGCTGGGTATTGATGTCCTTGATCCATTAAAAAAAATATATGGATTTTGATACATATAGAAAAATTTATGTTGTATACAGTCCGCCTATGTCTAAATTGCAATTGGTTTGACTTCGAAACTTGAAATTAAGGAAAAATATGCAATAAAAAACTATGAGACCACATGAAAGTGCTAGATATCATAGTTACAAATCTAAATTTGAAAAAAAAAAAAATTATCCTTCATACAGAAAAAATTATGTTGTATACGGTGAGTGTCACTTTTTAAAAATGTTGTTTTCTGAAAAAAACCAGTTTTTGTGGGAGATGGAAAAAGAAGTGTAATCTGATTCCAAAATTTCTGAAAAAAAAAAATTTTAGAATCTAGAAACAAAATGTGATGGGATTCTAGTTTGCATCATCTTCAAATTCCTCATGGTTTAGCCACTATAGGTGCCCGAATGTGAAGATTTAGTTAAAAATAATAATTGCAGTGTCCAGTTTGGCCAAAAATTGTAAACCACTATTGTGGGATCACCCCCATGTTCTGGACGGATTCTTGGGATGGCCACAAAATTTTGGTAGATATGTTTGATCTGGGTCTATATGTGGACAGACTACAGGAGGCCCATAGATATAAGGTGGTGGAGTACGTATGTCATGATGAGGGTCTGATTGGTGGTCAATACAAGCGGAAAGGAGTGGAATTCATGTCGTTACCGCAAGAAGTTAAGGAGGTTGTGGCACGAGAGCTCTCTAATAGGTCAATTAATTTGAGAAATAGGGAAGACACATTTACTTTGTGTGGGGCTACGTCCAAGGAATACTCGGCTAAACTTGGATACCTTATCCAAATAGCCAATAGCGAAGAGAAGACATGGATGGCTACTCTTTGTTGGAAGAGGGAAGTGTTGCCGAAGGCTGGAGCTTTACTTTGGGTGGCACTTCACCAGTGGTGCCTTACAGGTGAAAGATTAAAAATATTGGGGATTGCAAGCCCGTCATGATGCGCATTATGTGAGCATGAGGAGGAAGGAGTGGACCATCTATTTCTCAATTGTCCTATGGTTGCCTTGTATTGGGACTGGCTACAAGGGGCCTTGCGACTCTAGGGATCGAGACAAGAGAAGCTTTGGGAGTTTATGAATATTTGGCTGATTGCAAACAAGAGCGAATATTGGCATGAAATCTAGCTTATGGCACCATCATTGGTCACTTGGAATTTGTGGAAAGAGAGGAATAGAGTCATAGACACATCTTCAAAGAGGAATTTCTGAGCAGTGATCTTCTTATTGCAAAGATTCAGGGTGCCATCATTGAGACAACAAACAACATAAATAATATTGGTGCTAAGGCAAGGTTCACAAGGTGGGATGAGGAAATCCAGAAGGTATGGCCTGATCTAAAAATTCCTAAGCCCTTGGCCCTAGGGGTAGGTAAGGTCAATAGGAAGGAAGTGCATTGGCTGCAACTGGTAAGATTAAAATGGAAACTAAACTTCGACGAGGCTGCGAAAGGTAACCCCAGGCAGGCCGGGGTTGGATGCATAATCAAAGATAATTGTGGTCAGTTTGTGTGGGTAGCTTCAAAGTGTCTAAGCATTCGGTCTAACAACATGGTCGAGATGGAAGCTTTGGCGTTAGGATTGGATTTATGTATCTAGAAAGGAATAGATATTGTGGAAATAGAAGGTGAATCACAAATATGTATTCAAGCAATCTCCTTAGGGAAATCACCAAGTTGGAAAATGGACAATTGGATTGGTCAGATAAAAATCCTTCTTGGAAAGCTTAATGAATTTTCCATCGGTCATGCGTATAGGGAGGCAAATAGAGTTGCTGACTTGTTGGCCAATTTCGGTGTATCCCAAGACAATTTGGTTCTCATCGAGTCATCCACGGAAAGGTAGTTGGGGCTACAAGCTATCTTAGAATAGGACAATTTGGGGTGGTGACGTGACAAGCTTGGTGCAATTTTGTGCCCGTGAAGGCGTGTTGAGATTTGAGACTCACATGGTGGCATCTGTTGGTTGCAGGATGCAAATTTGGTCAATGATTTAGCTTGGATACGCAGATTGAATTATGGACGGATGCTAAGAAACCACCTTTCACGGGTTATATTAGCCAATCTTGGATGGTTTTATTGCACATTCAGTCAGAAAGCAAAGCTGGAGAGTTAAACAGAAGGTAAGAATGGTGCATGTTTTTGGGCTAAGTTGCATGTGCATCGAAGAGACTCTCTTGGAACAATATAGGAGGATTTTTCCGATCCAAAGCTCAGCAATGCTAGAAGAGATTAAAAATGTGGTGAGGAGAGTGCTCCAAGAGGAAAGGCATTGGTGCAATGGAAAGATTTATGAAGCTGTAATCGGGCCACTAGTTGAAATTCTCGGTTCTCAGGAGCGGATGGTGGAGCTCTCAGTGGTCTTTTTGGTGGTGGCCAATTCTTAGGCGATGGAAAATGCTACATTGGCACTAGTGGAGGATAGTATGGTGAGCCACCTAAGACTCTTCTTTGATGCTGCCAACATTGGAGTTGAGGAGGGTGAGGGAGAGTTGTACGAAGAGCAAGCTTATGGGCAGTGGTTGGAAGCAAGGAGGAACTTCTTAGAGAACGTGTGGGAAGTCTACAAAACTAGATTCATAAACTCCAACATGGGTTCTTTTTCTAGATACATGGAATCTGGGTTATCTTGGCTCGGTGAGGGTAGCCTAGCGTAGGCAATAGGTTTGGGTCAGAGTTTGGTTGTGATATATCAATATATGATAATGTAATGGGGTGGTTTTGGGTTCTTGAAAGTGTTTTAGAAAGATCTATGGCTTGCTCAACCAACTGAATCCTATGTAATAAGGCGCTATCAGGGAAAACTTTAAGAAACCCCCCCCTCGGCGCAGGTGTAAAATCCTGGTGAATTCGATATACTTCCCAATGAAAAATATTAATTTTATTGGCAATTTTTTTTATTTTACGGGAAAAAAAATTAATCCCAATTGGCGAATCTTTAATAATCCCTGGAAGTTCGTGGAAAATCTTGGCGAATTGCAATTTTTTTTAATCGAATAAAATATTTTTCATTGGCGAATAAAACCGCTTTTCAAACCAGAATTTTTTTTCCATTGGCGATTAAAACCTTTTTTCAAAGCAAAAAATATATTTTCATTGGCGAATTAAAAAGAATCTCAAAATAGTAAAAAAATCTAGTGGTGAAATAAACAGATATGCCAACGAAAAATCATAGGGGTCGTTCATTGAATGTTTGATGGAAGACTATAGTTGCATTCCGGAAGTAAATCTCTAAAGCACTAGACTTGTGATTTGAAACCTCTGGAATAACACTATAACTATTAGATGCGTACATGTGGCAAGATCAAGGATCATCGCTCATCACTCATTCTATCTTTTCAACGCCTCGACATTGTACATTTCATTTAATTGAAATTCTCATTCTTTTTGAAGAAAGTGTGGTTGTCGTATTGCTAGTGCAGGTAGTGGTGGCGATTAATGCCATATGTGATATGAACATCTGAAGCAATTTCTTGGACAACTCGTAGCTTTAATAAAACAATATTTGTAATGATTTCATATCGTTTGAACTTTGAGTGATTTTGACAACTTGTCAGCTCGAGGTACAGTTCAAGTTGGAACGTAGCCAGATGTCAATCAAATTAAACATTTTAATTATACAGGCTGGTAGCGACACTAGTGGCCCATAAATAGGGATAGTGATTCAGTGATTAGTAGATAGTGCCATAAGGGTTTTTCTTTTCTAGGGTTAATAAGGATTCATGAAGAAGATGATGCAGTATTGGGGATACTATAAATTCTCCTACCTACATTTATGTAGTTACAGAGTAATCATTAAAAGATGAATTTCCTTCAAGTTCAGAATGGGTGGAATTGGAAAGAAGTTGATTTGGTTAACCTAAACTTTTAGACGATTTTTGAACCAGGATGAGGAGCTCTGATGGAGGTAAGTGCTATACCGGTGCATGGAAGCTGCGTGCAAAAGATGGGAGTATATTTGCTTCTCCTCCTATATTCTAACGGCTCCCATTTCCCCAGCATGGCTCTAGTTCTCAAAGGGGATAAGTACATTTTGTATCTTCATGGCTCCCATTTCCCCAAGACTGATTGGAACCCCCTTTCTCCAACATGGTTGGCAAATCCACCAGCAGAAGCTTGGAATCATGAATTTATTTTCAGAGCCACATTTGTATTACGTTGTCACCAGCAGAAGCTTGGAATCATGCATTTATTTTTAGAGTTACATTTGTAGTAAGTTTTCAGTAGCAAAGCTTGGAAATTGGAATCAATTTGTAATCCATTGTAACGAGCAACAACTTGGAATAAATTATTAAATTTTGTCTATGTAAATTACTAAAGTGACACACTGACATATGTTATTTATACAAAATAGGGGCTACAGTGCTACTCGTCTATAAAAAGATATGTAATAATGTGACATTGAAATTCAGTTGCAATAAAATAAATGGTTGTGTTGTGTTATTCTTGATTCCTTGAATCTTCGTTATTCATTTACGCTTAAGAGTAAAGAGTTTTTTTCTGAGTTCACAACTTCAGTGTCTATTAATAATTTAATATATTCAAATCAATTTTTTTCTTTTCAGAAATTAAGTAATATACTTTATGCAATATGCACTTGATAATTCATGGTTATATCGGGCCATTAGGGGAATGCAATCATTCATTCCACCGATTTTTATGTGTTACAGCGATGTGCTTACTTTTGTTGACTCTATCGGTATATCGGGGAGCACACCTTATGAGTTATGAGTCTTCCTTCGGGCCATCGGTGGGGCTGTGATGGGGGGTTCCATCGATAAAGCATTGTTAGGCTGATGTCTATGGTATTGACTTTAAAACACGTGTCATGTTTATTTTTTTAAGTTAATATCATAAATTACTCAAGTTTCAACCGTTGCATGAACATTTGATGTATGGTTGTAGTTGCATTTTGTAATGAAATGTGCAAAGCGATGAGCTTCCCAACTTAAACCTCTGGAATCACCCTATAACTATTAGATTTAGAAAGATCAATGGTTAAGATTAATAATTTGCAACTTGTAGACCTAAGACATGTCATTCACTTTAGTCTTTAATGTTCCAATTTCAAGAAACAAAGCATTTAAAGCACTTTGTACTGCTAAGTGTCAACTCAAACTGTCAAGTGATTAATGTTTATTTTTAAAGTTAATATCATAATTCATAAATTACTCAAGTTTCAACCGTTGGATGAACATTTGATGTATGGTTGTAGTTTCATTCCGTAATGAAATGCATAGAGCGATGGGCTTCCCAACTTAAACCTCCGGAATCACCCTATAACCATTAGATTTAGAAAGATCGATGGTTAAGATTAAGAATTTGCAACTTGTAGACCTAAGACTTGTCATTTACTTTAGTCTTTAATGTTCCAATTTCGAGAAACAAAGCATTTAAAGCACTTTGTATTGCTAAGTGTTAACTCAAACTATCAAGTGATTAATGTTTATTTTTAAAGTTACTATCATAATTCATAAATTACTCAAATTTCAACTGTTGGATGAAAATTTGATGTATGGTTGTAGTTGCATTCTGTAATGAAATGCACAGATCGATGGGCTTCCCAACTTAAACCTCTAGAATCACCCTATAACCATTAGATTTAGAAAGATCAATGGTTAAGATTAATAATTTGCAACTTGTAGACCTAAGACGTGTCATTCACTTTAGTCTTTAATGTTCCAATTTCAAGAAACAAAGCATTTAAAGCACTTTGTACTGCTAAGTGTCAACTCAAATTGTCAAGTGATTAATGTTTATTTTTAAAGTTAATATCATAATTCATAAATTACTCAAGTTTCAACCGTTGGATGAACATTTGATGTATGGTTGTAGTTGCATTTCGTAATGAAATGCACAGAGCAATGGGCTTCCCATCTTAAATCTCTAGAATCGCCCTATAACCGTTAGATTTAGAAAGATCAACGGTTAAGAATTTGCAAATTGTAGTCTTGTAGACTTGTATACCTAACTCCTAAGACGTGTCATTCACTTTAACATTCCAATTAAGAGAAAAAAAATCATTTAAAACACTTTGCACTTTGAAATTGTACAATGATTTTTAAAGTCTTCACTCTTCAGATTGCTCATTGCAGTGCACCACCCTGTTTTGGATTCCACAATTCCACTTTCAACGACGCCATTCTAGTTTTCAAGAGTTAGGACTTAGAATTTGGGTAAGTGAAAGAATTCATGCGGCTACATTTCATCGTTTGACATTTCTTAAATTCTTATTTTGTCAAAGTTTGAAGTTTGGGTTTAGAGACTCAAGAATTCATTAAAATTAAGGAGGACTAATAGGTATTACTTATTAGGGAATTCAAATTTCACAACTTCACATTTGTATAAGCATGTCTACCACCAGTACGACTAGAGCAATGTCCGATAAAAAAATACATTATGCAGAATTGCTTAAAATCCCAGGTTTCACCGATGGTTACCATGATATTTATGATCCTAAAATCTATGGTAGGCGTACCTCAGAACTTAGATTTACATCTCATAATAAGGCTACAAAGAAAATTCAAGTTGATAGTATCAGTGCACCGTGGGTAACTAGATTATGGCGCATGATATTACATAAAGTTTTCCCTTGCCCAGAATATATCATGGTTTGTGCCAAAAATTATGATGATAAGAAAAGAGAAATTGTTAATAAAGATAACCAAGAAGAATTGTTATCCATTAATGCAGAAAAACTTGGAAAAGTGTTGGGGTTTACAAGCGAAGAATTTGGAAACCACCACATTGACCTAGAAAAGCTTGCTAGTGATTATGAAGCAGTGGAAGAAAGGCTGAAAAATGATTTCTTAAATAGAATAGTTAAGGATAGAAACAAATTGAAAGGTGATCATAAGCCTCCTTATAATTTGGATATTTTTAAACCGTGGGTTCAGGATACCATTTCCATGCTAGCATTTTGCCTCGGTTTGGATAGCAATTTGGAAGTGGGTGCAAGCCTCCTTGAAATGGTATATAATATCCATTATGCTGATGAACATGTCAAATATAATTATACTCAGCACATTGTAGAATCCATGCATAAAAAAAATTTAATGATTAAAGCAGGTTCCACGAAGACATTTAGGTTCACAACCTACTTGTGCTATCTTTTTCTATTCAAATTTAGAGGAATGTTTCAAACCAGCAAGCTTCAGATTCAGCCCTATAGTAATGCAGAGGAAAATAAAATGGATCTAGTATATGAATGGACCACTGAGATAAGGATGCATGATTCTCGAAGGAACTACAGTCATTTTGTAGACTAATTTTTGGCTCTATTGCATCAAGTAATTACAAATACTCCAAAGCCTAGATTGCCTATGTCATGTAGAAATTGCATGTAACTAGGAAAAGAAATACAATTGGTTGATTGGTACTTAATGGAAGAATATACTATGCTAATATTTTATGGATTAGGAGTACAGCCATACAAACTTCCAATACATGTGATAGAAAGGGTTTTGCATTGGAATATGTAAGGTAGGTGCAGAGTGCTAATGAGCTACACTTTCTCGGTCAGCAAAAGAAGACCTTATTTCCTTCTTTACCTTTTTCATGTGGAGGGTTCACATTCGAGAGAAAAGCATTAAGTGTGGCACATAATCTTTTGAAATTTTTTGCATTTGATGCTATTTGTCACTGGCAGTATGATCCATGTGACATTAAATTAATGATTGTGGCCAATAGGAATGCTACAAATAGAATTCAACATCAAATTGAACCCTTGCTTGAAAACTTGAGAAACAAGGATTCTTGGGATGAGGTCAAAATAGAAATGGAGAAAAGTGATGCTAAGAATGGTATTTCTTTTGAACAATTGTCAGCAGAAATTATGGCATTGCATCGAAAGACAATCAGGAAATACAACAATTTTTATGAAAAAAGTAATAAACCATCTAGTAGAGTAAAAATTCTAGGTTCTCTAAAGAAGGAAGTTATAGATAAAAATTGGTCACGATAAAAAATTACTGCCTTTCGGTCTATGAGGAAGGACCTAGGTGATATAAGAGCTCTTGCAGAGTATGGAGCTAATGAAGAAGATAAAGAGTTTAGCAAATTGTGGAATATAGAGCATCTTGATGAACGTGCAAGCAAAGGAAGTGTTGAATCTGATGATGATATTGATAGGGAAGAAGAAGAACAAAGCCATGCCAATTACAAATCTGGTTTAAGTGAGATCGCAAAAGAAGAATATGCTTCAACATATACTTCAGGAGTAGCCATACTTGAAAAAAATGGTTATGAAGGTGGTCCTTTAGGGTCCAAAGGACAAGGCCCTTGGACAATACCAAGTGTTGAGCATAGAAAAATAGGTGATAATTCTGGCCTTGGGCTTGGAGGTGAAAAAGTAGACCAAGGGCATACAAGTCAAACTCAATTTGTTAGAGCTTCTAGTCCTCATCCTCATGGTCAAGTACAATCACAACTAGGGCATGCCCTTGGTGGACAACTTAGTGCAACTGGGAGTGCCATTGGTGGCGATGGTATGGGTAGTAGTACTAGTAGTGGTCAACATGTGCTATAATGACAAATTACACACAATACTAAGAGGAAAACAATAAAAGATACCACAGAAACACCAGGTGATCAAGGCAATCAAAAGAGGCAAAGGATTTTGATAAGTTCAAGTCACACTATCAGTGGATCCACCAGTACCACAAAGGAGTTATTTCCAGACACTCCCACAATTCCAGCTAGTGTGGGGGTGACATCATTAGCAACTTCAAGTACTCCTATTCCTTCGCCATTCAAGCATTCCATTTTTCCTGCCTCCCCAGGTTATGATTTTATTGAAGAGTTTAAAAATAAATAAGACTTGAATAAAAAAGAAAGGAAGCAATTGATGGAGAGTGGGTCTTCTGTAACTTCAGAGACTGCAACAACCATGGTATTACCCACATTTGACACAAATAAAGAAATCATGGAGTACACAATTGTTGTTCCCATAGTTCAAAACAAACCAACAAATCAGATGGATCGATTTGAATACCAAGTAACCAATTTTCAATTGGATTTTTCTGGCCTAAAAAATACTAACAAAATTAATGTATCAAAGAAGAACAATGAATTGGTGTACAGATCATTGCTAAAGCAAGATAGATAGAAGAAAAGGTTGTAGACCCAAATAGAAAAGTTACAGGCACACCTAGCAAGTGAGAAAGCAAAGAGGAAAGTAGCAGATAATAAGAGCAATGAATTAGAAAAAAGAATAATAAAATCTATCTCTACATCAACAAGAAAATAGGATAAATCAAATTAGAGAGAAGTGAATGACCTGAAGCAAAGGCTAGATGAGAGCAACAAGAAATATGATGAGGAAAAATTTACTTCAGAAAAATTAAGAGTAACCATTGTGAATGGAAATGCATAGTGGGAACAAAAATTGGAGAAACAGAGAAAAAAAATTGAAAGATTGGAGATAGAGCTGACGGAAGCAAAAGAAGAAATTAAGTCTTCTCAAAATAAGTTATTTGCATTTTGTAGAGATACAGTGAGGCATATAAAACAAAAGATCTAGGATGAAATAATGCAGAGGTTTGATCATTTGTGTGACATGTTTCAATTGATTGATGCTATCAGACAACATTATAAGAAGCTCAGCAAATATTTAGTGGACAACAAAAAGGTGTTGGAATTAGAGAAATCTGCAAATGAAGTTCTACAAACAGTCTACAAAGCCAGTGACAATGATCTGAAATCAAAAGGGATTACTAATCGGATTAAAACCTCAATGAAGTTGTCATCTATCATTGAAAAGTGTTCGAGAATGTCCGGAACAAAGGAATATTTGCATTTGGTTGTAGACAAGATGAAGGTGGTGGATGACAAGTTAAGGAACTTCACAGAGCTTGGTTTTCCAGAGGCTTTTGACACAAATGAACGATTCATTGGAAAGGATGGTTTCAAAAAGAAGATGGAAGGTGCAAGGAAGATTGATTTGGATTAGTTTCCTCAGAACCAAGATGTGAACTATTTGGATTCCATTAGAACACTGATAACCATGAATGCAAAGTTGACTAAATAATTCAAGATAGGCTCCATTTCCAATTACAATCATGAAATGTTAACAAAAATTCAATTCAAACAACATTAGTTAGAGAAAATGGTAATTCCACCACCTGAAGAGAGGAAGTTGCTAGAAAAGTTGATACAATCACTTGATTTATTATTTTCAATCTTTGATAATATGAGTTTCGAAGTTCCAACTCAGCTCTGTGCAGACTTATCTTTGGGCATTGGCAAGATTTTGTATTGCCAATGCCAATATTTACTCCTTCATGTGAAATTCAATTAAAAAGCTCAAATTCAAACTTCAGTAATGTGATGATGTTCAATTATCTAGATTCTATATTATTCATTTTATCATTTCAACTAGTGATGAACTGTTAGCTCATTATATTTACTTCTTGGTAGAGCTTCCAATTCCAAGTTATGGATGTTGAACTGTTAGCTAATTATATATACTTCTTGGTAGAGCTTCTAAGTTATGGATGTTGAACTATTAGCTTTGTTTTGTTTAGACTAAAAATCTTGATCTATATCCACCAACTTACACCTCACCCACATCCCACATACTACAAAAATACACTACATTTGATTTTATGATTAGCACAAATTGTAGAGATTTGTGTGACAAGATCCATTTTGTGGCCCACATTACTACTTGATCAATGATCATGTCCATAAATAAATCTAAAACCCCATGGTCATAGCCCCTATTCTTGAAGAATTCAAATTCAATGTACTGACAAATTAATTGTACTTCCACACACTCAATTTGAATAACATAAACAACCACTTTGGAGACAACCAAATAAGTTAATAACTTATAAGCATATGAATCCACAACAGTTGAACACATGAAAGCAAATCAGTAAATATGTGTAACCTTCTCCATTATATTGATCTTCAAAGTTCAAATGATATGCATTATAAAAATAGTTTATGATATGAGATGGATGGGTGAATTGGTGCAATCTATTATCTATCTTCTTACTATTTTCTACTCTAAATTCTAATTGAAAATGATGTGATGATCCATTGATCTCCTATTGGGGTCTTGATCTCTCTTATATATGAGAGGCAACAAGCTACAAACCCCTTGCAAAAATTCATGACATTTGACAACTAAACATAACTCAAATTATAAATAAAACAATGTCGTAGGTGAATGCACCGATCCGTTAATCTCCAAGCAGAAGCCCGTGACCATTGACCACCTAATATTTGTTCAAGGCTTCTACTCCATGATAGGGCACTCATCATGTTGTCGGCTGGCATTCTTCCTCTGAATCTGATGGTGTCTCGTTGGATCTGATTCTAACACATCTATAGTTTGGCTAATAAACAGATTGACTGTAGAGAGGTGATGGATGTACTCCTATTTAGAATAGGTTTCCACGTTAGAGATCGCCTCTTTCATATCATATTCCATAGACTTTTTTTTTTGAGTTGCTTATGAGTGTTTTGTAAAACCATAACCTCATCATTTATTTGTTGCAACGCAATAGTTAGAAGCCTAGCAAGCTCTTCCTTCCAATCATCATATTCTCATGGATTTCCAATGCCAAAATGAAGTGTCGGGAGTGGGACTAAATCAAAGAATTCAAAATCTTCCCTAAGCCTGTTATGATATCCATTATGTGATTTACCAACTTGTTATATGTCAGCAATATTTGTCCTTTCATGACATTGTTATCTAGGAGCTCCTTTTTTTTCTCCATCATTCTAGACTACAATTGTTCATTCTCCACTAATGCAATGCGTGTCTATTTGAATACTTCCCAATATTCAATAGCACATTTCATCAATTTATTGAACCTTTCTTTTATCATTTCAGATACAATGTTATATTTGATGGTTTTCACTTCTTTCTCCAATTCTTTGCATTTCCCCTGGGATTTTAGATGGCAATTCTTCTAGTAGGCTGCATTAGCCAATGCATCAAGCACTCTCTTATCTTTTTCAAGCCATTGGGAGTACAACTTTGATGTGGAGGAGGAAGATGTTTTTTCTCTCTGATTTGCTAGCTCTTTCTTCAGTTTTTCATTTTCCTTAATCAATTTATCGATTTGTGCTTTGGTAAATTTTGCCACATTTATGTTCAATTATGTTGTCTCCATAGGGTTGGTATCCACTACTCGTTGAACCAAGAGATGACCAAACACTTGGTTTGGATTACTAATTATAGCAGGTCTTTTATCATGGGGATATAGTGACCAAATAAGCAAGGTGGCTTCGTCTGGGTTGTATCCAGATCCTGAATACATTTTGTCACTTGCTTCTTCTGTTAAGTTCATTGTCGCATCCCCTCTTTTTTTGAAGCTATCAAATACAATTGAAGATCTAATATCCCACCTTGGCAGGAGCAACACCCCAACTTCTTGAAACAATTCCCTACCTCTTTCAGGAGTGATGGACTCCATTTCCTTTTCGACCTCCCTTTTCAATTCATCCAGAGCAGTTGCCTCATGTTCAGGAGTGATATCCTATATCTGTTGTCTCATTTTTCTACCTTTATATTCATAAACAAATGATTTAAATTCAGAAGATTTAACAAAATAACAATAAAAAATAAACTGTTGTCCAACCTTGACCCTCACATCATCAGATAGTTCATTTGATGCCTCAAATCTTACAATATTCTTCTCTTGAAGGGGATCGTACTGTACAATCATAGAAGCACTGATTTGTTTGACCTGCTCACCCTCTTCATCACCCTACTCTTCTTCACTTATATCAGTATCTACAGAAAAACATACCTCAAGAGTAGGCTGTTAAGGTATGTAATCCAAGGGCTCTATGTCTTCAGCTTGTACTCCTAAATAGGTTGCATGAGGTGCATCAAAAACAATTGGGGGAACATCCTTTGCCAGTTCATTGACATGAGCGATGAGTTGCTCAATTCTTGTTAAAGGATCTTGTATCTTACCAAATGCCTTTGAATAAGATGGGACATTTTTCCTCTTCCATTCCTCTGCAAGCATAATCTTGTTATAGGCAGCCATTCTTTCCTTGGTGGAAGCCTCATCATGTTTTCTTATGACATCTTCGATTGAGAACAAATGTTCATACCCTGATAGCCCCTACGATAATCTCGCCTTGTGAATAAACCCTTATGCATCAAATTGTTTCCTTACATCACCTAGAGGTAGGTTGTATTGTGCTAATTTACCATCAATTTCTCCATATCCTTCATTGGCAACCACTATAAAGTCTCCAAAACATAAGGTGTTGGGCATAATTGATTGTTTGTTATGTCCTTTGAAGTGTTTGGAATCAGATTTTGCCAATTGCCTCAATTTCTAAAAAATAAATTCAGTCAGGAACTACTCGTTGAATCAAGTGTGGAGCCCCTTAAAACCCATAAACCCTTATCACTATACAATTAGGGAAAGCATACCAGTCTCCCTAGTTATGATTCGCTTTATTTCTCCGGTCATTTTCCTTTGGTCTTATAAATCTTTGTACTTTTGGGAATACGTTATAGTTGCACGGATACCCCAGCAACTTCATCAATGGTTTTACAAAAAATTCTTCAAAATAAAGGTAATGAGACCTACCAAATCTATTGTCCCACAATGAAGTCCACATTTGTACAAGTTTAAAATCTCCATTTTCATCTGTATCTTTTATCCTTAATTCTTCACTCTAGACCCCTCTGACTTGTCCCTCGTACAATAGAAAATGCATAAGAAAAGAATAGTGTTCAAAATTTAGATTATCACTATTATTTTTAATCTTTTATAGCCCTTGATGTAGGGCATTGGCCAAGTATCTAGCATAATCAAATAGCTTGGCATCCTTGCTCTATATGTCTACAACTAATACCATTGGGGCAATCGACATGAGAGGTAGAACCTCTACTCCCAAAACCTGACTAGCTGAATAATAGGTGTATCGGAAATACTCTTTGAACAAATTTTCATGGAAAGGAGGGTTTTCACTTTTAGAGAACCTCTTGAGTTGGCCTCCTTCATCCTTGGGCCTATGCAAAGGTAATTTCCATCTCTTATAGTTGGTATCCATGTGGCGATACTTTGTCAAGAGATCTTTGATCATGAATGATAAATTCATTGAACACTCTAATTGAAATACATTAGAAATGAGATCCCTAGAAATAACAAGCATGTCACCCGCGCTGTGTGACTGAATAGTTCTTTTCTTGGGGTCATATTTGATAGCAAGAGCTTTAATTAGCTTTGCGTTCACAAACACATTGGGCACCACAAGTCTTCCTAGGTTCAACCTTCATGGATTGCAGACTGGTTGAAACCTAAATTGTTTTTTGTAATGGTACATGAAGAGGTCATACCCTTGTTGCGGTGTCCAAATATCCCCTAAGCCCTTTTGTTTGTCCCATAATTGATCCATGGAAGGATTCATTTGAGCACTCCTCTTGGGTCTCGGCCCCGACCCAAGACATTGATCTATCAGGTCTTCATTTAGGAGTCTCTTAGGCTTTTCGGTTTTCTATTTTTTAGCTTTGGGTTTGTCTGTACTCTCTTCCATTATTTAAATCTTAATCTTTTGAGTAAAATAGCTTCTCAGTTGGGTCCGAAAGTGAAGTACTTACGTGATTCTCACCGAGTCGGCTCCACAGTCCACTAGTCTTTGCTGCGTTAGAACTCCAAGTTTTTGCCTTTCTGCTTCTGCCCTAAGCAAAATATTCCAGGATTTTGTAACAACTATGCGATCAACTTGTGATATAATTCACTTCAATTTTGGTTCATAAATGCACCACATCACGGTTGCACGATGCCTCAGGATGTCACATCAGTCTTTCACTGATAGCCACCCTCTCCACCGATTCACACCTATCCTTCATTCTATTGGTGGGACGCTAGATAATGTTTCCCCGATGCACCATAGTTCCCCCAATATACTTTATGCATTCGATAATTCATGCCCATGGGCCATGGTTATAATTCATGGTTACTTTTATTGACAACTTGACTCTATCAGTATATCAGGAGAGCACCTTAGGAGTCAGCTCGATAGATTATTGTTACACCGATACTAGGTTGTGAGCTATTTTTATCGGGCCATCAACAAGATTGTGATGGGGGTTCTGCCGATGAATCATTGTTAGGCCAATGGTATTGAATTTTGTTAGGAATGGGGGAAGGACTACGTCACTACGGAATTTCAAATTTGTTTAATATTTATGGATGCAATGTGAATGTAGGCTATAATATGGATCTTGTCACACAAATTTCTATAATTTGCATTGTTCATAAAATCAAAGTGTGGTATATTTTTGTGATTATTGATAAAATAAGATAATTCATGCCCATGGTCATAAATTATAATTCATGGTTACTTTTGTTGACGACTCTATCGGTATATCAGGAGAGCACCTTAGGAGTCAGCCCAATAGAGTATTGTTACACCGATACTAGGTTGTGAGCTATTTTCATCGGGCCATCGGTGGGACTGTGATGGGGGTTCCACCGATGAAGCATTGTTAGGCCGATGGTATTGAATTTTATATAATTTATAAAACATCATCAACTACAGTTTGACTTTGGCATATGTATTATAATTCATGAAGTGCAATATAATATAAAATATCATGGAGACTTGGAGTGCAATATAAAATAAAATATCCTAAACTTGAAGTGCAATGATTCACAATTTATTTGAATACAATATAAAAAATCATCAACTATAGTTTGGGATATGATTCATGCTGACATGCAGTGCTTGAGTGCAATATAAAATAAGATATCATGAAGTGCAATGATTCACAATTTCAATGTTCATTGAATACAATATAAAATATCATCAGACATCAACTACAGTTTGGACTTTGGAACAATGGAAACTGATTCATGAAGTGTAGTAAAAATATCTAAAACTTGCTAATTATCTTCCATTTCCCAAACGGAGTCAAGGTCCTCAAACCGATGCTCATCTTCAGATAAAGTAAAAGAGTCATCTTGATTCTGAGACTGCTCTGTACTTTCTTCGGCCTATGTCTCAAATTCAACATTCATTGTTTGATTTGTGTCAATTTCAATATCATTGTCATCTATCCCAGGCCTAGTCCCACTGCCACTACCACCAGTACCAGCGGCTGTTGGAATTGGAGAACCTGTGTTGCACAACCCGGTCCCTCTTCTTTCACACATGAACCTCCAGATTGTGAGTGCCCTTTCAAAAGGAAATTTTTTGACATTATTCGCAGTTCCTTTCATCCTCAAGCAATTTTCCAAATTCTTGTCCAATTTGTTTCTTAACTTTGATTTCAAGAACCCTAATGTACTGAAAACTCTCTCATCCTCCACTGACCTCAATATCATTGTTTGACATAAATCAGCAAGTTTGAAATATTCTGACATCGAACCATGCAATATTTCACTCTGACCTAAGCTTGTCCAAACCTTTTTTATTGATCTTGGTTCAAAGGCCTTCTCCTTGCCCATGGATTTATACTACTCCCTCATAGTTGTTGCAAAACTCCTACATTGCTTTCTAAGCTTATTTTCATTTAAAATTCCTTCTATTATTTGTTCATAGTATGTTACCTTTTCTAAAAACTATTCGATCAAGATTTTTACTTGATTATGAAAATATTTTGGGTTATCTCGATTTACCCAAAATTGAGGATACACAATACCCATGGATTCAAGTATTTCATGTCGAGGGAATCTTTCACGAATCTCTAAGGAAAGAGATTTTTCAATTTCCTTCAAATTATCACTAATAGATTTAACAATGCCGTTAAAATCTTCCTCGTTAATAGGTACTTCTTTTCTAGAGCGCCTGGCTGTCTTACAATGGTACATTGGTATCTCATATCCACGTACAAAAATACATAAGTGCTTGCTTGCATTAAACTATCAATAATTATCAGGATTATTCAAATCAGTAATTTTCTGCCACATCAAATAATTTGCGCCTTCTTGTGTTAGATCTAGATATAGATGATTGAGGGCCGAGCATGTAATTTTACGTAGATTGGCATATTCATAAATATACATAGTTCTATCTTGGGCTTTCTTCACAAGACTTTTCATCTCATCTAGCATGGGGAGAAGACTAGCTAAAGTCAAGAGTGTCTCTATATCGCTTAACCTATGTAAGAGGTCAGGAGCTTTATCTACTGTACTGCGATGCTCGTACATCACTCCAATCAATGATTGATATTCTGAAAGAAATCATTGTGCTGGTCCATGCATGAAGATCCATCTGGTATCGACATCCTTGAGAAGCTTGTTTCCAGGTGTTATTCCCTCAGCAAAATGTTGAAATTCAAGGAAACGTTTGGGACTTCGGCAAAAATATGCAATGATCTCGCGAACTAGATTTTCAACTTTTGATACTGTAGGAAACTTGCTTACAATTTTGAATGCTAAATTCATTCTATGGGCCATGCAGTGAATTCCAAGCATGTATGGTGCACAAGTATTTTGTAACTTTGTGCAAAGACCGCTCCTTTGACCTTGCATCATTGTAGCTCTATCGGCTCCTACACACACCAACTTTTTGGCAATTGTCAACTCATCCACACCTACAATTTCATTCAAAGATTTCTTGACTAGTTCAAATAGATTTTGCGATGTTGAATTGTCCTTCATTTTATGAACACAAAGAAAATGAGTTTGGTGAACATGTTGTTCTACAATATACCAATGCATACAAACCCAAGATGTATTATCTACCACAGTAACTTCATCTAAAGATAATGGAATGAAATTTGACTCTTTTAATTTCCCCTTTAAATCTTGTTTTTCCACTGCAGCAAGATAGTTCGCCCATTCCCATCTAGTGTTTACTGACCAATGTGAGAAGGGAAAGTGGGGAACACTCAAATAAGATAAATCAAAATATTATGGGTAGTCTGTCATAGGATGCCCCCTAGAAAAAATATGAAAAACAACACTCATCTGAACAGTTTTTGATAGATTTGCTGCTGCCATGGCTTTTCCAAAATGAGCCTCAAGTGTTCCTTCACATTTTTTAATCTTTGACATTCTATGGTTATGCTCTCCATAATATGTGGCATACTTAACATGAAGACATTCTTCCTTTGATTTCCATCGTACGACTGATTGTTCCTTTCCGTCTATGATTTGTTTTTCATAAAAAATTTCGATATGCTTTTCTATAGTGTCAAGCTTTAGCTGCATCATCTTGTCTCTTCCACATTTCCAACTACAAATCTTACATTTGACCTTTGTTTCCCTTTAAATATCATTTTAGTTTGATACCCCCACTGCTTCAAGGAATGGGTACTTCGACAACCAACCAATTTCAAAATTCCTTGTCATTTCCCACTCGCGCCCTAATTTTGCTTTGCCTTTTCTTTTCTTGCTACCAACATCATCCTCATCCAAGTCAATTATCTCATTCTGGCTATCTAGGGTATCCCTTGGAACATCTTCTGTGGTATTGCCATCCTCATTTGATACATTTTGATTTAACACAATGACAATCTCACCTTGACCTTCTTATGGCGGTGAGGTATTGTCATTTCCATCTTCAATAATATTTGGTGGAAGAGTCGATGGTGTAGCTCCACCTTGATCTGATGGATTAGAAGCTTTACCAATTCCAAAGTAAGACTGTATGGTACCTCCATGTTTTGGGCATTTTGATGGCCTCCCAGTCTCTTCATTACCCTCAGGATTCTTACCCTTGCAGTTGTTGCTCGACATATTGATATCTCACTTCGAATAAAAGCTGGAAAAAAATGTCTTCTTGTTTAAGAAGGATAGACCGACAGAGAATATAGATCCCATTCCCTACTCAAAATCATGTTTAAGACTGAAGCAAGAATGGAAAACAGATAAAGAAATCTTATTATTATAACTAATAACTAATAACAGTATGAAGAAATTATCACTCACCTTTGATTCTACATTTTTCGGGTTTCGCTTACTTCTGAATCAAGAAGTAGAACCTCAAAACCGAACAAAATGTGTAAGAACAAATAACAATTTCAATTGTATTTATATCTATTATCAATCCATATTTGGTGAATTCCGCGGGATTTTTAAATGGTATGTTAAAATTGGTGAATCTCGCGTGTTTATACAACGATACCTTGTAATTTTCAAGGCGAAATAGGTCCTCATAAGCAACTATTTATAAATTTTAATTGGCGAATGGTTCTTCACAAGCAACTATTTGTAAATTTTAATTGGCGAAATGGGTCCTCATATAATGTTGTTTTAATAGTATTGGTGAATATGTTGGTGTTTTATGACATGCTCCCTGGGATTCCAAGCAAAAATATTGATCAGTCCATTGGAAACACGTAGTCTGTTATGGGGAATTTATTTCCTAAACATGCCTCGTAAAAATAAACTGCTGGCGAATGGACATGCATTGGACCGATAGTTCATGAAATCCGGACAATTTGAACACATTGCTGGATACCTAGAATTCGCCAATTTTGATTTGCCCAATTCCTGGAATTCGCCAATTGGCGAAGATTTGCCACTAAAGTTATCCCTAGGCACTATCCCCTTTGATAGCACTTACCTATAAATTTTTTTTTATTAATTTCAAAATATTAAATTTTTTATCTCTTAAAATAAAGTTTTTTATTGATATTAAGTTTTTAAGCATAAACTAAATTATTGTTCGTATTCACATTTAAAATATTTATATCATTTTTTATCTTTCATCATGTTCTTATAATAATCTCTTTGAAATAAAAGGTAAGCTTACAAAATATATATTAGTATAGGTGTCTTAAATTCATTTGTCTAAAAGATATAGAGAGATATCAAGGCATTCATCTAACTTATGTGACAAGTTACTTGACAAGTACATTGAATAATGAGTTGGGCATTCTATCAAGCTACTTGAAATTTGACTTGCAATACTTAAAGTGTTATGTTAGGTCTACTATAAACTATTGCATACATAAAGGTTCTTATGAAAATGTGATAATAATTAGTTTCATGTAATATTCTTCTTCTTCTTACATATTTGAACACATTAATAGTGATATGGTTCTACCAACTTCTAGATAAAGTACTCATAGGCTTCTATTCATCCATCTTAAAATTCTTGGGGATATTATCAAAGTACTTTTCTAAATAAAAATTAATTCATTTCTTCTACTTGTCTCTTATAATTTGAAAATATAAGTGATAATTTGAATCTTGTCATAGCTAGTCATCTCAAATTCAATGACTAATTCAGATTTTTAAAAATATAGTAATTTTAGATCATTTCTCATAGCAATAACATCATCAATATTTAATGTTAAAACTATAATTGACCCACTAATATTCTTAGGATATATATTTTAATTAGCATAAAAATAAAGATACTCTTTATTTTATAGAAATCAATTGAACCTTTTTATACCATACTCTTGAGGACTACTTCAATGGACTTTCCAATTGTCTTTCAATAAAAAAATAAAATGTCTTTAACATCGCTAGTGCATCTAAGTTACAACCTTCACACTCCTAACTTTCAACTAGTAATGGGAGATTTAAATATTCTATGAGCTTCTATTTGCTTGAAATGCTACATGTTATCATTATTGCTAAGTCCAAATTTACTACACATAACTTACACAAATTTTCCTATTGAATAATTTTTGTAATGACCAACCTCTTTACATATTTGAATATATATGTGCTATTATTAAATTGTTCTTATATTCCTACAGTTTAATAATCTTGTCAATTGCCAGAAGATTCTTAGCTAATGATGGAACATTTCATACAACATTGAATTCCTTATATGCACCATAAGACATTTTTAATGAAATTTTTCCTACTCTAACAATTTCATGCTTGTATTTATCACCAAGAATAACACCCTTACAATCTCATTGTACTTTGTGAAGAAACATTTTTTGGGTGTCATATGTTGTGTTGCTTATAAATTTGAAAACTAACATTCTATAGAGTATGAGCTTGCGAAAGCAGTGACTAAAAATAATTTATCTTTCTCACTACACGATTTTACCTTATTTTTTATCTCTTAAACATGTATGCTAACCATTTCCTAGATTTATTTTTAAAATGTCCTTGAGTACCACAATGGAAACATTTTTTTGGGTTTCTTTTTCTTCTCTTTTGTGCCTTGACTACTGTTAGATGTATTCTAAGAATTATTTTACGTCTTCTTATTTTCCAAGTATTCTTAATTCCTATTCAAAATAGTGTTGTAAGATTCTCAATATCCAATCCTACACCCTTCCTTCTTCTTTTAGAATCAGTGATGTTGACTCACCCTACCATTATAAATTGTCTTGAGTGTTATGAGATTCTACCAATCATAAATAATATTTTTGCAAGCTCCCAAGAAGTCTCATCAACATTTTCTTGTAAAAAAATGTACGCAAATTTAAGAAAATATGTGTGCAAACCTCTTAGCAATTAAACTAAAAACAAATCCCAAAAACTAGGCATGAAAAACTATTTCCATATTAATTATAAGAGGAGAATGTATTAACAAAAAATATATACATAATTTTTAGTACCATTCTAGTATGTAAACAACACTTAGAAAGGAAATATTAAGAGTAGAAGGATTGAAGCAATCATAAAGACAAGAGTGACAAAGCTATACCTTGGGGAAACACTTTTAGGAAAAGTTAAGCCTCCAAAGAACATCCAATATATTATTCAACAATAATTAATGGTTACAATATATTCTTAGGGTCCATTCTCTATTAGGGGAAAGTGGAGGTAAACACTCTTTAGTATTGGAGTAAATTTAATAGCATAACACCTAAAAGATAATCTATATTTCCTTTGTATAAATCCCTCAATATATAAAAGTAAGGAGGCACATAAATGACAAAAAATTACCACAGGTTCAAACAAGCTCCAAAATACCAAGGTGAGAATTATCATGAGGCATCAATAAAAGGATTAATTATCTACCATATGCTCATATTAATAATTTAAATATAAATCACAACATTTCACAAACATATCCAACTAACTATACCTTAAAATATTGCAAATTCATATCACAAGAAAAAATTCTACTATCTACTTATCCAACCCAATAAAAAATCATTGTAAGTCCATATATACATTATCTTTTAGAATGTAATCCTCATAGGTGGCACACATATATGCAGGAAAATCAAAGACCCTTTTATACTATAATCTAATAAAAATTACCCAACAATCAACACATATACATCAAAAAATCCCACTCCGTGGATAATGTCTAATCTATAACCAACCATATCATCTAAAATTCCACAATTGCACTCACATAGAGGGCATGGATCGTATCTTCTATAAAACCTAGTGCTAAATGACACCAACTAATATACAAACTTACAAACACCATTGCAAAAAATATCTTCCAACCAAAACATGTCCTTCCACAATTTTGACACATTCTCTAGATATGAAAAGTAAAATATCCACCTCTAAAACCTTAAAAAAAAGGTTGTCAACATCTAATTATTCAACCCTAAAATAAAAGATAATAATAGTAGATGTGAGACTATTAAACCAAGGAAATATGAAAATAATAACCATTATCACATTGAAAGAAGATATTGTTAAATCATATAGCCATCTCTTGTACTCCTAAAACATTATTGTTAGAGCTGATAGAAAAATTCAAGACCTGGAATATGGAGAAAACAAAAATATATTATTACAAAGTTTCCTAGAAATAATATCAAACTGAGTGTCACACATTAAATAATATGTAAAGGAAAATAGAGAAAGCATAAAATCATAAAACTGTAATAAATTGGCACATGATACTAGATGTACATGGAGAAACCCTATTAGGATAAAATATTCCATAAAAGAAAGGATCTAGTATGTATTTGTAACAACCTCAGTGTTCTACTCAATAAAATTCCAAAGATTTCACATTAAGTGAATATTCTATGATGCCATGACATAGCAATAAAAATAATTCTTTCAATAATGTAATTTACATGCACATTTGACATAACACTATTTTCAAACTTACATTGCATTCCATTGTAATTTCAAAAATCTTTCCATAACATATATTTCATATTGAATAAACTCAAGTTTATCATTCATGAAATCCTACATCCATCCATAGAAATGGGTATATGATACATTCATAGCTCTTCTGAGCTTCATCTAGCAATAAACATACAAACTGATCCCAGTAATGCCACAATGGTGCATACCTTGTGGATGTCCTTTCTCTTTGATGCATACACTCCAGTTGTCCCCAATGCTGACAGAAACATCCACAAATCTTGACCACCAACTAATGAGGAAAAGCATCACTCAAGCGCTTTTCCGCCAACCACAAACTTAAATGCAGTCCCCCACACATCTATCATTCGATATATGGCCCTACCCTTCAATGAAGAGATTGGTTGGTAAACCCCATAACAGTAGCCTATCTGAGCTTAGTCTTGTGTTCTAAAAACTAGAACCTATTTATACAGTCGTCATTCTACGAGTATGAAAATATTGAACTAGAACGCATAAAAGGAACACAGTGAACTAGCATTGTAAACAATGGCTACTTACACTACTTTGTCCAAAGTATTCTCACCCAGTACTTCAACTGAAAATCTCCCTATTCACATACACTTCTATAGCTCGGTTTGGATTATGACCATTCATATACTATGCTTAGGTAATCTAATAACCTATCCCCCTTTTCCAAAAATACTAATATGGTATCTCTACCAACATAAGCATAAGTTATTTTCCCCCTTCAATGGGAATTCTACTTCCTAGGTATAACATACAACATTTTCTAGTTTACACAGTAATTTCACATAAACATCTTTCCAAATTATTCCCTTCATTGGACAGACAAACCAGTCCTAGGATTATCTTAATAATATGAAGTATAGCTACATACGATTCTTCTATTCATAGATTCAATATTCATTAATAACTAACTCCAATCAGTAATATATCACATTAATAAGTGGTTATCATCAAGAGAATAGCCACATCAATTATTGACCTCAATCAAAGAATAATCATAGCAGTAGATGATTCCATTCAAGAGTGTAATCATCTTAGTAAAATGAGTTATTCAAATTATAACCTTTTCAACAATGTGACTTCATTTCAAGAGTGTAAGGCAACTAATCAAGTATAAACTCTAACTCTATAGGTAATCCTACCTATGTATCCATACATAGAGTATCTCATAAACTCAAGTGATTTACTTATTCACATAGGTGAGTTTCAACCTTAGTATACCCTAATCCGAGATATAATCAATAATCAATAATCAACAATCAATGTAATCAAATAGGTTAACCTAAACCTATGTGTTCCAACAAGAACAACATACAACCCATCCAAGCAAGTTATTCTTAACCTATTGGTTCCAAAGGGTAATCAAGTAAATATTTCAACCTAATAGATTAATCTTAATCTAGGTTTCCATATATATCTCAAACCAAATAGGTTACTCCCAACCTAGGGTTTTATCTGGTAGTTAAGCAATGATCAAGTAATCATACTAGTATGGATTAACAATGACTCATCCTATCCTTTCCTCCAAACTATTGATGTATAGCTAGACCCTATCATTCATAAGGTTTCATATCATCATAAGCCTATAGTGTCAAGTCACTTTGTGTCATTGATACATTTCACATTATGAATAACCCTTAAGCTATTCTTATTTAAGCATTCCTAGTATACATATACTAATGATAAACAATCCCTCCTATTATGGAGTAAATACAAGCATTTTCATTGTAAAGCATAAAATAGCTTCTTGTTCCTTTCTAGAGCAAATGTTATGACCTCCTAATGTAAGTATTCTCAACCAGTACAAAACAAAGCATTTAATCTCATTCTTTCATAAATAAAGACAAATAAGAGAAAACTAGATGCTCATGCATGTAATACACTTAATCCAATTAACTGACTTGATGCATAGCCTTCCAACATCAACTTACTAGCTTCACATAATCCTCTTAAAGTAATATTTCACTGTGGCTTCTCCCTCAAGATAACAATATGCACTTACAAATCAATCCACAACTCTCACACGATAACTCTCAGCTCTCAGAATAATTGTATCTCTCAAAATAATTGCAACTAGATAAGTTTGCAGAGAATGCATCCCAAATAAGGGAATTATCCCATCAATTTATACAGAAAATTGAGACATTTCAGCCTATAGAAAAGGAATGACAGTCG
Source organism: Sequoiadendron giganteum (assembly GCA_007115665.2). Classification (NCBI taxonomy): domain Eukaryota; kingdom Viridiplantae; phylum Streptophyta; class Pinopsida; order Cupressales; family Cupressaceae; genus Sequoiadendron; species Sequoiadendron giganteum. Next base: position 574,376,695 of record CM021106.1, on the reverse strand, counting down.
ATAGTGCTCTCCATGCAAGTTGAATCACTACATATATCTTAAAGGTGGCAAAAATCTGAGTGCAAAATCATCATAATTTACTATATATCAACTCATTTAGTTTCCAGTAGCTAAAGAATAATTCAAAGGTTCACATGCCCAAATGATGGTAGTCAAATTGCAATCAAAATAGAATTATATATATTATAGAGCTTTTATAATTTGGAACCATGTTGCAGCCACTATTCCTAGCTTTCTGGCATAGTTTTCTCTCTTTGAAATAGTCTATAGTTTACAAGGAGCACTCATACTACATCGACTTAGTCATGGTTTCATTGAGCAACAGATCAAAGATGAGTTGCCCCTCAAAGTAGTGTATAAATGGTGCTTTGACCAATTCATGCCTTGTTGTTTGCTTTTCCTATTATCATGCATTTGAATTTTAAATACTTTATAATGCAGCTCTTAAATATTCCATCGCCTTATACAGAAGCGCCCAAGTTTAAGTAATTTGTTGTTTATAATTTAAAGATGCATTTCAATAGTATCAACTATAGTTTACTTCCCATGTTGGTGTTCATGGTTGCATATTAATCAGCCTTTACTACTCTGCAAAACAGGTATTAATCAGCCTCTATAACTTAGCATAATATATATACAAATCGAACTTTAGTATACATTTCAATCTCCTTCCTATGTGTATGGTTTGCGCACAACATATTGACTATGCTTTATGTGTGGAATCTAAAGGATTTCAAAGTTTGTATTATGCGCTTTTAACATATAATCAACGCTATACCTTGTAATATATATATATATATATATATATATATATATATATATATATATACATATATGTATATTCCATCTCATCAATCAATAAATATATTCAATAATTTGAAAACATATAACCATTTTATTATATGTCAAACAATTCGCCTGTATAAATATATACACATATACACAAATACGTACATATACATATTTATGTATAATTGAACAATAACGATACATATATGTTTATACATATATACGTATGTATATATATCATTTTCTAGATTCTTTCATTTAAACATATACATATTTAATACGTTCACACATACTATATTAGGTTACCATTTCTTATCATATTCTCGTCGATACACACATTCATTAAGTGTATATATATATAATTGATTCCTCATATGAGTACACTTGTAAGTATTTCTACTTACACACATATGCATATGATTATTTTCTTATGTGTGGGTGAATGTATATATGAATAGATGTAAAGAAAACTATTCACAAATCCCAAAGACTAAAAGAATCAATCACGATGACTTGATTAAACGATAAAATACATTGCATAATCATTTCAACCTATTCTCTAAGGTTACTTACTTGGTTCCAACCGGCTCGACTCATCTAAACTAATCAATCCCAATAAGCCAAGACTAAGATGAAGGGTTCACTTACCGAATCCAAACTCACTCGACTCAACCATTCTACTATGAGTGTGTGTGTAAGCTCAGATAAGTATCATTAAGTGTTATCTAAAAAAGCACTTCTCTTGGGTGATACTTCCCCTCCCTTTTAGAGGATTGAACCTATCCCTGCAACCAACTTAGCACATTTGTAAAGGTAGTTAGACGTTCATAATAAATCAATATGCATCATAAACTTTAGCATATTCATATAGCAATCAATGTAAATGTATTTACTCTTTCAAATACATATTAAACATTTATCAATACTTTCACATAATACCTATCTCAATATTCCATTCTTTTAGCAAGCATATCAAAATCATGATTGCATTTACCATCATATTTACCCGTGAAGGTAAAAGTAAATCAGTAACAACAAGACGAGGTGTGACATACTTCCCCCCTTGTGAATCATCGTCCCCAATGATTTAAACCACTTTAACATATCGATAAATTAAAATAAAGGTTTTACTTACCTTTTCCAATTCAAGTATGAATTATAAAATAATCTTCCCTTGTAACATCACTCCTTGCAATCTTGTCCTTCTCGATCCTTGCATCGGGTGTCCTCATTAATGCATATAAAGAACTTGTGTTCCTTACACATACTTTATCTCTCAAAGATTTTTATGCATTATAATCTTATTACCTCCTACGTACATCCTAAGTATAATAATTTCGATATGACACCTGTACCACAGTGACTGGAAAACAAGTTCACATTGGCCAGTGAATTTATCCTTAGCATAACCCAATTAGATAATGAATTTTGGTGCATTGTACACAACACCATGGGTCCCATCCTTCCATTTGGTATTTAGACCTTCAGATATCCTAGAAGTCGAGTCCATCCATCACTTACACATCCATTTTTCTTAATTATAAAAGTAATGTTCTTGACTATTTTTCCATCTTGAGCATACATTTCTCTTGGACACCTATCAATTCTAAACATAATGATATTGCTTCATATTTCAAGCTTTGTATTAACAAGGTTTCTTCGATCATTTCGATCTATTATCATTTTTGACAACCTTTCTAGTCTAAGGTTAACCCTATTTCCTAGTCTATTTCAGCCTAATAGAGTTTCCAACCTTCCTTTCCATATAATGGATCAAACCTCAATGATAGAAGTTTATAAGTTTTATGTAAATCATTCAGGATTTGGTTTATCAATTTTTCCTATTCGGCTATAATAATATGTTGAGCATTTGTTCAATTTAATTTCTCATAATATGATCATGGTTTCACAACCTTATCATTATTTTCTTGTTCATAACTGAGATAATCTTCTTAGGAATACTAAGCAACTACTTCACACAATATATTATTTAGGACTGGAATACCATAAATAAAATTTCCAACCAGCATTGGTTACCTTAGCGAATCTATTCACCATAATATTATGTTAGTTCCACTAACATAGAAAAATTAAACTAGCTTGTGTTCTACTACTCCCCTTCTGGCATCTCAAGAGAGTATACATGTCCTACTAATGATGGCATCTTGTCCTCATTTCCTAACACACTAGACAATAACTTGCTACATACCCTGCAACATCTTACTTTATCTTTTTCCATATTATAGAGGTTACTCATCTGACAAATAAATTTCCCATTCCAATGTCCTAACTATGACATAAATTTCCTGATTTCATTCCTTAACCCCCTAAAATTTTGGGTATCTAGGTTCTTTTACATTCCTTATTAGTCTATTCTTTGACTAAATGAAAACCTATTTTGTGGACTTGTGCCACATAAGCATAATAATTAGCCATTTTACGGAGAAGAATCTCTTTCGTCTTAGGACATCCATACCTTGGATTTCTTCCGTCCTTAAATCATTTCCAAATTTGTATCCTGATTTTTAGATCAATCTATCTTTCTTGATGAGCATTGGTACTTTTTCAAGAAATAATTCTCATTCAAGCATGCTAGTTCTCAAAATATATCAAATTTAATTACATACCTAATTTTCAAGCACGGACATTTCTCAATAACTCCAAATCATGAATAATTTAGATCTCTCCTTACCTATTCTTAGGCAATGATCTTCCCTTTCCTAATCAATTAATATGCTTATCCTTTTCTAAGGCATCAATGATAATAACAATTGATCTTTCAATCAATCATATAGATAAAGTATTGAGTGATAATATTCATTTCTCATTGGTTGTAATCCTTGAAATTTACATTATCTTTCACTAATTCCAATACTTTATTCTCTTGGTCATGAAATATATTGACATCATGACTTATGAATTAGTCAAAATTTCTTCCAAATCAAAATATTTTCATGATTTTCGTTGGGTGGGGTACTTTATCTAAGTAAATCCACTCTCTTTCTTCCCCCCTTAGTGTTTCCACGATGTTCGATCAACTCAAAGTTGAACTCCTAGAAAAAATTTGCTTTATTCAAATGATCTATCATTCTTTTTTGTTGGCGTTCTATTGCATTTTTCTTGCCTCCATGGAATGCCTTGAATATACTTATTCCCAGAGTTAGATTCATAACTAATCTCTAATCTCATAGATTTAATAATTGGATTGTGAATAAAGAGATCTTTACAAGCTAAGAGGCTCTCTAATATTCCAATCCTCTTTTTCATTTATACCAATATCCTTTTTGTGGAGGAATTTCCATATCCACAAAGCCCCTTTTGTTGGTGTGTCCTCAACTTAGAGTGTCATTTCCTTACTAATTCTATTGATTTGACACATAGTGTCACTCTATATCCCATTTCCTTTTGGAACCTCTAAGCATAAGTTTATTTCAGTTGACTAGTTGGTGTGTTTATTCCACACTTCTACCAAACCTAGTATTAACCAATCCTTTTTTGGGCCAATCCAATTTACCTTTTACAGGTTTCTTTTCTTATAATCACCTTTCCAAGTGACTTTATCCCAATTCTTGGGAACTTCATTACCTTAAGCACCCTATGTGGCTTGGTTTCTTTTTCCCATCTTAATCAAAACTCCAAATTGATCTTGTCTATATTGGTTGGTGGAACCATGTCCACTTTATTAATTACTTCATTTCTAACCATTCTAGTCTCTTTCCTTATTCCAAGGTACTAACTCCTTTCTTGCAATTTCTTATCTTTGCACAAAAATTAGATTATTTTTCAAGAGTTCTCCAACTTCTTGGATACCTCCTTCATTGACTATCTACTTTGTTTGAAGTTTCTAATTTATGCCAATAATTGCATACTCATAGATTCATAGTATTCTTACTAAATCCAAAAATCTTTGACTCCTTGCAACTATAGGTTGCTAATAATAAGGGGGTTATCTTATTTCTTCCCATCCCCTTAGAGTAATATAGCTATTATGTTGGGTGAAGGTTCATATTGATTATCCTTCATAACCCTCCTACCTAACCTGATTGCATATTCTTCCGCAATCTAAGGGGAATATCATAATAAGTTGTTGGTTTAGGAGTTTTCAACTCCTAGGATGACTCTTATCTTGTCCAAATCTTAAACAAGTTTCCAGAAATTCCATCTTCCTTTTCATTTCCCTTGTGCTTTCTTCTTTCCATCTTGGCATAAGAACTTTTCAACCATTATCTTCCGATAAGGTTTACACATTGTTTGTGTAATAATCTCATAGGCTCTAGAGTTGGCAATGGTAGCTCTGATACCACTTGTAACAACCCCAGTGTTCTACTCAATAAAATTCCAAATATTAAATCACATTAAATGAATATTCTATGATGCCATGACATAGCAATACAAAAATTTCTTTCCATAATGAAAATTACATGCACATTTGAGATAACACTATTTCCAAACTTCCATTGCATTCTATTTTAATTTCACAAATATTTCCATAACATAAATTTCATATTGAATAAACTCAATTTTATCATTCATGATTACATCCTTCCATATAAATGGGTACATGATACATTCATAGCTCTTTTGAGCTTCATTTGGCAATAGATATATAAACTGTTCCCGCTGCCGCAGCAATGGTGCATACCTTTTGGATGTCCTTGCTCTCTTATGCATATAGTCCAACGGTCTGCAATGCTGCCACAAACATTCGCAAACCTCAACCACCAACTGATGGGGAGAAGCATAACTCAAATTCTTTTTCACCAACCACAAACTCAAATGCGGTCACCCGCATATCTATCATTCGATAGATGGCCCTACCCTTCGACGAAGAGATTGCTTGGTAAACCCCATAAAAATAGCCTATCTGAGTTTACTGTTTTGTTCTACAAACTAGAACCTATTCATACGGTCATCATTCTACGAGTATGAAAATCTTGAGCTAGAATGCATAAAAGGAACATAGTGAACTGATGTTGCAAAGAATGGCTACTTACACTACTTTGGCCAAATTATTCTCACCCAGTACTTCGAGTGACAGTCTCCCTATTCACATACACTTCTATAGCTCAATTTGAATTATGACCGTTCGTATACTATGCTTAGGTAATTTCCTTCCTTAGGTAATCCCTAACCTTAGAAATAACCTATTCCCCTTTTCCCAAAACATTATGGTATCTCTACCAACATAAGCATAAGTTATTTTCCACATTCAATGGATATTCTACTTCCTAGGTATAACATACAATCTTTTCTAGTTTACACAGTAATTTCGCATAAACATCTTTCCAAATTATTCCCTTCATTGGATAGACAACCTAGTCCTAGGATTATCTTAATAATCTGAAGTATAGCTACATAAGCTTCTTCTATTCATAGATTAAATATTCATAAATAATTGACTCCAATCAATACTATATGATGAGGGTGCCAACCCGAGTCACAAAAATCCACACATAAAACTAGAGAATATTATTATTTTAGAATAATGAAATTCTTACATGCAGAGGATCTCAAATCCTCGAGTTTTGCAATACATGTAAATTACATAAAACTACAGAAATTCCCCTTTTCGCAATATGCGATCTTCTTTCCCCAAAAACTCCCCACAAAAATCAGAAACTACCCCATAAATAGCCCAATTCTTTGTTTGGAGCCAAAAACAACATTCTAATTATGCACCAACTTCCTGAAGCCCTAACTTAAGATCTAACCATTGGATCTTCAATCATAATACCTTTTCAGAAATTTCTTGCAAAAATGAAGTGTCGGAAAGTGGGGCCTAAAGGCTAACCACTTTTATTTTCCACCAATTTTCGGGCCCATCCGGAGCCTTTAAGTATCTCGAAATTAGCTTCAAAGATTTTATAAGGCAAAAAGTAGAAATTAAAACTTGAATAAATTTTGAACCAGGAATGATCTTAGCCTGATTCTTTCACCAAAGTGTTTATTTTTCTTTCATGAAGCTTCCCTTAAATTTTTGTCTCCTCATGCCTTCAAATTCACACCTACTAAAAATAGCAGTTGAGCAGAAAAATAGTTTTGAAAGTTGGAACTTCTTCTTCGATGAAAAGGGTATCCAGAAACGCAACAACATCTACAAAAAGAAAAATTCAAGTAAAGATATTTTTGGGTGATGTAGAATTTCCCTTACACCACTGGATGCTCCTGCATCACTATATCACATTAATAAGTGGCTCTCATCAAGATAATAGCCACATCAATGATTGACCTCAATCGAAGAATAATCATAGCAGTAGATGATTCTATTCAAGAGTGTAATCCTCTTAGTAAAAATATTTATTCAAAGTAGAACCTTGTCAACAATGTGAATTCATTTCAAGAGTGTAAGGCAACTAATCAAGTAGCAACTCTAACTCTATAGGTAATCCTACCTATGTCTCCATACATGTAGTATCTCATAAACTCAAGTGATTTACTTATTCACATAGGTGAGTTTCAACCTTAGTATACCCTAATTCAGGATATAATCAATAATGAACAATCATTGTTATCAAGTAGGTTAATTTAAACCTATATGTGTTCCAACAAGAACAACATACAACCCATCCAAGAAATTTATTCTTAACCTATTGGTTCCAAAGGGTAATCAAGTAAATATTCCAACCTATTAAGTTAATCTTAACCTAGGTTTCCATATATGTCTCAACCCAAATAGATTACTCCCAGCCTAGGTTTTTATCCGATAGTTAAGCAATGATCAAGTGATCATACTAGTATAGATTAACAATGACTCATCCTATCCTTTCCTCCAAACAGTTGATATATAGCTAAACCTTATTATTCCTAAGGTTTCCTATCATCATAAGCTTATAGTGTCAAGTCACTTTGTGTCATTGATATGTTTCACATTATGAATAACCCTTAAGCTATTCTTGTTTCATCATTCCTAGTATACCTATATTAATGAAAAAAAAATCCCTCCTATTATGGAGTAAATACAAGCACTTTCATAGTAAAGCATAAAATAGCTTCTTGTTCCTTTCTAGAGAAAATTCTATGACCTAATGCAAGTATTCTCAAGCAGTACAAAACAAAGCATTTAATCTCATTATTTCATTACTAAAGATAAATAAGAGAAGACTAGATCCTCATGCTTATAATACGCTTAATCCAATCGACTGACTTGATGCATAGCCTTCCAACAACAGCTTACTAGCTTCAATTAATCCTCTTAAAGTAATACTTCACTATGGCTTATCCCTCAAGATAACAATATGCACTTACAAAGTAATTCACAACTCTCAAACAATAACTCTCAGCTCTCAAAATAATTACAATAGAATAAGTTTGCAGAGAATGCATCTCAAATAAGGGCTAGTTATCCCATCTATTTATACAGAAAATTGAGACATTGCAACGTACAAAAAAGGCATGGCAATCAACATCTCTCTCCATGTAATTCAACTCACTATGTTACATACAACTTAAAGGTGGCAGAAATTTGAGTGAAAACTCATCATAATTTACTACAAATCGACTCATTTAGTTGCCAATAGCTAAAGACTAATTCAAAGGTGCACATGCCCAAATTATGGCAATCAAATTGCAATCACAATAGAATTCTAAAAATTATAGAGCTTTCATAATTTGGTACCATGTTGCAGCCACTATTCCTAGCTTTTTGGGATGGTTTTCTCTCTTTTAAATAGTCTTTAGTTTACAAGAAACTCTCATACTATGTCGACTTAGTCATGGTTTCATTGAGCAACAGATCAAAGATGAGTCACCCCTCAAAATGGTGTATAAATGGTGCTTTGAACAATTTGTGCCTCGTTGTTTTCTTTTCCTATTATCATGCATTTGAATCACTTTATAATGCAACCGTTAAATATTCCATCACTTTATATAGAAGAACCCAAGTTTAAGTAATTTGTTGTTTATAATTTAAAGATGCATTTCAATAGTATCGACTATAGTTTACTTCCCATGTCAGCCTTTATGGTTGCATATTACTTTTCATATTAATCATCCTTTACTACTCTACAAAACATGTATTAATCGGCCTCTATAACTTAGCATAATATATATACAAGTCATCCTTTAGTATACATTTCAATCTCCTTCCTATGTGTATGGTTTGTGTGCAGCATAGTGACTATGCTTTATGTGTGGATTCTAAAGGATTTCAAAGTTTGTATTGTGCACTTTTAATATATAATCAACGCTATACCTTGCAATATATATATATACATATATTTATATTCCAACTCATCAGTCGATAAATATATTCAATATTTTGAATGCATATAACAATTTTATTATCCGCCAAACAATTCGTGTGTATACATACATACACATATACACAAATATGTATATACATATTTATGTATAATTGAATAATAATGATACATATATGTTTATACATATATACTTATATATATATCATTTACTAGATTCTTTCATTTAAACATATATAGATTTAATATGTTCACACATACATATATTAGGTTACCCTTTCTTATCATATTCTCGTCAATACACACATTCATTAAGTGTATATATATAATTGATTCCTCATGTGAGTATGCTTGTAAGTATTTCTACTTACACACATATGCATATGATTATGCTCTTATACATAGATCAATGTATATAAATACCCATATACATGTATACATTTTAATGTACATATGAATAAATGTAAAGATTATTCACAAAGCCCAAAGACTCAAAGAATCAATCACAATGACTTGATTAAATGATAAAAGACATTGCACAAGAATTTCAACCTATTCTCTAAGGTTACTTACTTGGTTCCAACTGACCTGACTCATCTAGACTAATCAATTCCAATAAGCCAAGACTAAGATAAAGGGTTCACTTACCGAACCCAAATTGACTCAACTCAACCATTCTATTGTGAGTGTGTGTGTAAGCTTAGATAAGTATCATTAAGGGTTATTCAACCAATCACTTATCCTAAGTGATACTTCCCCTCCCTTTCGGAGGATTGAACCTGTCCCTACAACCAACTTAGCACATTTACAAAGGTAGCTAGATGTTCATAATAAATCCATATACATCATAAACTTTAGCATATTCATATAGAAATCAATGTAAACGTATTTACTCTTTCAAAGCCATATTAAGAATTTATCAATAATTTCACATAATACCTATTTCAATATTCCATTCGTTTAGCAAGCATATCAAAATCATGATTGAATTTACCATCATATTTACCCATGAAGGTAAAATTAAATTAGTAACCACAAGACGGGGTGTGACAATATTAATATTATAAAATAAGAGTACATAAAAAATACTTCTCTCTTAAATTTGATAGCATTTCAATAGTACCTATGTACATGTAAATCAACCCCCAAAACCTCTATCCCATGTCTCTAACTTATAGAAGAATGGGAGAGGAAAACCACAAATGGTTTTCTAAAATAATGGACTACCAAAATCATTGTTTCATGCAAAAAATACACACCATATGGATAACACCTATTGAGAATAGAAAATAACAATAATGAATAGTTTATTTGAATAATTGAATTTAGATGGGAACAACTCCCAACAATGGCATCCAAATTCCTCTATTAACATACATCAAACCCACCTAATAAATGTAAGATACATCATAACTCCTTCCCAGTGCCTAGGATTGGTGGATATGGGTGGTGTGATGGTCCTCAAATAGGAATTATGGACTTTCAACTTCATGTTAATCTATCCTAATGGCTTGGTTGTTCCTTAATATAGTGGTAGAAAATTTACTACCCTTTTAGCTTCTTCTCATTACCTCCAACTAGTATCAAGGTGTCAATATCATTTATTCACACCTTCAAGTTCAATAATTATTGATAGTTATATTTGTTATATTCACAACTCTGAAGCATGACTGACAAGCCCCATGGTCTAAGGATATAATCTCCTTCACATCCACACACTCCACCACCACTAACACTTCAACCAAAACTCTAAATAATGTTTGGTTAATCTATCATGTTTGTAAGGATGTGGAGAGAATCCAATATACACTTGTACCTATTCCATTACACCACTACTAGATTGGTATCAATTGTGTCAAATGTAAAATTCATATGTGTCATTTTATATGATCTTGGTGTATGTGCAACGATATGGGGGACTAAAAGGGTCTTAATTGACCACTTTTTTCTAAAATCAGGAAAGACTAATCTTGGATGAGAAATTAAAGATAGTTACACTCAAAATTTGAAGACGAAATAAGAACAAGAGTCATAGTGCTTTGAATCTACTTTTTAAACTTTTTTTGTTTAAATGGTGGAGATTAAGTGGTTCAAAAGGAGGGAGAACAAAAATTTCTCCTATTTCCATAGAAAAAGCATAGCACAGTGTCTAGTGTACTCCCCCTAAAATGTTTATTTTTTTAGTTATCTAAAAAATCTCTTTAGTAAGAAATTAGCTAACACCATGTAGTTTATGCCCAATTTTTACACTAATTTTTTAATAAATATATATATTTTACTAACTTTTAAAGTGGACACCTCCTAAAAAATATTGAGTGTGCTCCCCCCAAATTTTATAGGAAACTAATCAAAAATCATTTTTTTACTATGTATATAAGAGAGTCTAGTTTCTAAAAATGTAATTTATTTGAAAATTTGACAAACGACTAAAAAATGAAGTCAAAAATACCATATATAGGTTTTCGAACAAAAAAATAGAGATACTAGTAAAATAAATTGAAGATCAAAACCTTAATATATTTGAAACGTGAAAAAAATTACATGGTCAGAAAGCTAACAAAGAGCTCTCGACATTACTATACAATTTTTTGACTTGACATTGAAACACATGCAAACATAATTGTGTCAATTTTCTTACAATTTGCAAAAACATGTCTTTGGACATTAAAATTTCAATCCAACCCTTTGGGTTGGAATCCCAAAGAAATCCCACCCTAAGGGTTGGAAATTCTCAAGGAAAATAATAGCATGAGAATGCTATAATGCACTCATATTATTCTCTATCCTTATTTCCATAACGTGCTTACATTATTTTGAAGGGAAAATGACTCTCCCTCGCAGGTTCTCTATCTCTCTTTCTTTCCCACTCTCTACCCTCTCCATCCCCTAAGCTCTAGAGATATGTTTATGCCTCTTGGTAGTAAAAATGGTGTTTCGACCTTGCAATTATAGAAGGTTAATATATATTAAGTGTGTGTGGTTGCAAGGAGGGTAAACCCTTTTTGGAGTTTGGGGGATGACCCCCAACAAGGGGTCTAAGTGCCATGCACCTCAACAAGGGATAGGGGTGGCACCCCTGAAAGCCAAATTTTATGTGTATCTTATTCTTGTAAATTTGGACCATTCATCATTAGGTTTCAAATCTAATGATAGATATAAATTATCGACTTTTCTTTCCCTAGAATGAAACCCTATTTCATGAGGGCGTTGAATTACAGTTGTGTGTTATGAAGTATTTTGAGAGTATGATAGTTGTTGTGTTGCCTCCAGATCTCTAGCTAGTGGTAATCTTCTAAGAATTTTTCTCTAAAAGTATATTTTAATCTTTGTGATTTATAAATAATATATTGGGAAGCTTTTGGAGTGTAGGGTTTTTCTCCCAAAAGAGTTTTCACCACTTCAATCACTATGTTTTGGTGTGCATGATATTTATATTTATTTTTGTTTTTTTAAATATAGTTGTTGTAAATATATGTAAAGATTTGTATTACCTTCGTCTCAAGATTATTTTAGGAATTTGTTCCACTACCTTAACTTCCTTACAAGTGGTTAACTGAATTAGGCGCATCTTTCCATATGACCTCTATTAGAGATTTTTTTTTAATATGAAGAATTTGATGGAGTTATGGTTTACTTGGGTGATGATTCTTTTTAAAATATTGTTGTCAATGGTAAATTTAGAATTATTTTTTTTAATGGTAGAATTAAAAGGATTAATGGTGTGTTGCATATCCCTAAATTGGCACAAAATTTATTATCTTTGAGAAAACTAATAGATGTGGGTGTGCAGAGTCTTTTCTAATGCAATATGCAAGATGGTTAGAGGTGTTATCATGATTGATAAAGGTGTTAGATATGGTACGTTGTATAATATTGATCCATGGACTATTGAGTGCAATAGTAGTTCTATAAAAATTAAGTATATGGATACTTCATTAGAAGAGGTGAGGGTTTCATCTTAGTGGATGGTCATGGCTTCTAGGTACCTGTGGGTGCTCTATCTTTTAAATAAAATTTACCTATAGAGAATACTATTTTATGGAACCAGAGACTTGGTGACATTGGAGAAAATATTCTAAGGACCTTACAAAATAAAAACCTTGTTCAAGAGTTGTATGATTGTAATCTTGAATTTGATTTATGTGGGAATTTTATTTATGAAAAATAAAACCATGTTTAAATTTACTTGAGTTCTCATAAATCTTGTAGTTTATTGGATCTAATCCATTCTAATGTGTTTTTTCCTATAGATGTTCCTTCGATTGGAAAATCCACATATTATGTTTCATTTATGGATGATTATAGTATAAGTGCACGGGTATACTTTCTAAAGAGTAAATCTAAATTTTTGAGTCGATTTAAAGAATTTAAAGTAATAATTGAGTTGTAAGTTCTAGAAAAAAATTTGAGGATTGATAATGGTGGTATTTTTTTCTCTAATTATTTTGATAGATTATGTTAATATTGTGGCATTCATATACAAAAGATAACTTTATATTGTCTATAGAAAAATGGAGTTGTAGAAAGAATGAATATGACATTGATGGAGAAGGATATGAGTATGCTAAGTGGTGATAGTATAGAAAAAATTTATTGGGTTGAAGGTGTTACAATTGTTTTCTACCTGATTAACATGTCTCTTACATCAATATTTGTTGATAATACTTGTATAGAGGCATGGTCGAGTCACAAGCCTTCACTAATACATCTTAGATATTTTGGTTGCAAAGAATATACACATGTGCCAAAGGATAAGGGAAATTTTTTGGAGAATAAGGCTATGAAATCTATCTTCATCAGATACAATTATGGTGTGAAAGGATACAAGCTTTGGGATAATGTTGCACATAAGGTAATATATAGTAGAAGTTTTACTTTTAGAGAAACTAATAATTCTTCTATCACACTATAGAAAGAACAAACTAAATAGGAAGATGTGATTCAACTTCCCTCTATGCTTGAAAAATTTGAATCAAGGCCCACAGATAGATAAGAAGTTGAAGAGAGCTCATCTAGCTCTAAATATTTAGAAGATGAGGAAAAACCTCCAACTCGGGTTGTTTGTAGGTCTACAAGGTATTAACAACCACTTAAAAGGTATTCACCTGATGAATTGAGATATATTTTTTCAATGAATACTAACATGGATGAACCAATATTTATAGAAGAGGCATAAGGTATGAATGATGCAAAATCTTGGAAGATTTTTATGGATGAAGAAATGGAAACTTTGATAAAGAATGATATATGGTATCTAGTACCATTTCCTAAAGGATGAAAAATTGTTGGTTGTAAATGGGTTATCAAGAAAAATATTATTTTAGATAGAGGTATTGAGAAGTAAAAAGCACAACTGGTTACAAAAGGTTACTCTCAAGTTGAGGGTGTTGATTATGGTGAGATATTTTCTCTTGTTGCAAAAATGGCATCCATTAGATTTTGACTTTTTATTGTTGTTGCTTAAATCTAGAGGTTGATCGAATGGATGTGAAAACAAATTTCTTTCATGGTGATCTAGAGGAGGATATTTATATAACACAAATTTTAGATAGAGGTATTGAGAAGTAAAAAGCACAACTGGTTACAAAAGGTTACTCTCAAGTTGAGGGTGTTGATTATGGTGAGATATTTTCTCTTGTTGCAAAAATGGCATCCATTAGATTTTGAATTTTTATTGTTGTTGCTTAAATCTAGAGGTTGATTGAATGGATGTGAAAACAAATTTCTTTCATGGTGATCTGGAGGAGGATATCTATATAACACAAATAGAGCACTACATGGTGAAAGGTAAAAGTAATTTTGTTTTAAATTGAAGAAATCATTGTATAGACTCAAATAGATTCCTAGGATGTGGTACCAAAAATTTGATACATATGCATTGAGTTTGGGATTTGAATGTTCTAAACTAGATCATTGTGCTTATTATAAATCTAATGGTGATCATTTCTTATTTATTTCATTATATGTTGATGAAATGTTATTTATTGGTAAATGAAAAGGAACTATTTTAAAACTAAAGTTTCAACTTGCAAGTAAATTTGAAATGAAATATCTTGGTGTAGCTAAGCACATTATTGGGATAGAAATTAGAAGAGATAGAATGAAAAAATTTATTTCTTGGCTAGAGTAAGTATGTCAATTCAATTTTATAAAGGTTTAACATGTAGGATTGTATTCCATTGTGTGTTCTATTTATAGCTGGAAAAATAATCTATTTTAAATTGTCTAGTTCATCCCCATTATAGATGGAAAACTTGAGCAGAGTTCCTTAACATAGTGCAGTTGGAAATTTGATGTATGTTGTGGTCTACAATAGACCAGACATTCCCTAAGCAATGGGAGTTCTTTCTAAAATATATGGCTAATCTTGGTAGATTTCATTGATATGACAGTTAAAAGAGTCTTCAAATATTTGTTGGGTACCTCAAAGTATTCTTTTTCTATCATGGTAATTTGATAGGAGACGAACTTTCTCTTGATATTCATGATTATGCGGATTCAGATTGAGTAGGTGATTTTTATAGAAAAAGGTCTACCAATTCTTTTGTGTTTAATTTAATTGGTGATATAATTATTTGTATGAGTAAGCAATAGGTTGTGTTTTCTTTTTCCACCACTATAGATGATTATATGGAAGCTAGTCATGCTTGTAAAGAATTCATTTGTCTTAAGAGACTGTGTTCAATTGTTGGAATAAAACAAGGTGTAATGAAAATTTAAATTGTGATAGTCAGAGTGTGATCTACCTAGTTAAGAACCTGACATTTCATGCTAGGACCAAACACATTGATGTACAATATCATTTTGTCAAAGATATGGTTGATGATGATAGGGTGAAGTTGTTATGATATTCTTGGAAATAAGTGAAAAATCAGAAATATTATAGACCACTTCATGTTACCTACAATAATCAAGAAATATGATATGAATTAAATAATTAATGATATGATGATATGGGAGAGATTTATCTTCCTTATTTATAAACTAAAATATGTAGGGACATACCTCTTCATCCTAATTAAGAAGTATTAATGTATTAACTAATATTAATTTTAGGGTTAAGCATACCACAAGTGCTTAGCCTTAGGAACATATAATATATATTTAGGAATATATTATATTAGGATCATAACATTCCCTTCCCCTTTAGAAAATAATTACCCTCAATGCATAGCAACTCTAAAATATTTCGTATGAATTCTTCATCATTCCATGTTGCATCTTCAATTGGTAAACTATTCCACTTGATTAGGAATTTGGAGGTGGCTCTATTTTCCAATCTGATTTTGGAAATTCCATGAAGTTTCTGTATATTTTGTATGAATAATTTTTCCATAATATTCAGTGGAAAATAGAGATTCCATAAAAATATGCATTCTTAATTAGTTTATCCCCAACAAGAAAAGATTAACTCAATATTAATTGTCTTTGGTAGCACCATAATGAAGTCCATTAATATTTTTTTCAATGTTTTATTAAAATGCCTAATATTTGTAAGATACCTAGAGTCTTTTTAATTTCCCTTTTATTTTCTTGGCATATCAAACATTCTACCACAAATTCTTGGATATTTACTTTAATACCTTCCCAAAAGAATTTTTTCTTTATAGGATGATAGGTATGAAAAAATCTTCTATAGTATCTTGTTAGACCCAAAAATCCTCTCTTCTTAGGGCCCATCGTAACATCTTTAAGTGACACCAAATGTATTGAGTATTCTACTTGTTTCACCCTAAAGACACATTTGGATTATTTTTCATAGATTTAATTTTTTTCCAATTCATTAGCAATATGAATATGAAACTTTCTTTATGAGTGAGTTTTCTTAGATTCTTGTAATGTGAGTACATTCTCCATGGATCATCCTTTTTTTTATTATATTAAAATTGGAAGGGCCAGTACCCATTACAAACCAACCATATAGGAAATCCAAGGACTCACGAGCAGTGAGAAAACCAAATTAGTAAATGTAAAATAGAGCTTAAGCAATTCGACCAGCAGGAAATAACAACATAACCGAGACCATCACAAAACCACCAAACACCTACAGGTCTCCTAAGAGCTTGAGACCAATGATCATGTTCCACTCCTAGGAAAAGAACTCAAGCTTCTTCTCAAAAGTCACACGCCCCTGAAGAATGGCTTGGGTATCCTTGGTAACATCATGGGCCAAGGTGTCCACCTTCTTTCCCTTCTTCTTATGCACTTACCATCGTCCTCCCCTTCTGCCGGCCACTTCCCTAACTCTTCATTATCTCGTCCTAAAACACCTAAAGAATGAGGGTCGTATTTTTCATAGTTTCTTTGCTATAGTTAGTAATAACCCTCAAGCACTGCATGGTCTTCTCTTAGTTCTAGTGAATGGCATAAATTTCAGCCAATAGACTCTTCTTATCTTCCTCAGACCCAACAATGGCTCAAAGATCATCCAACTCTTTTTCCCACCTTCCCCACCTCTCAAAGGACCTAGCCAAGGAGGTAATCATGTCCCAATATGTTTTGTTCTCCATCTCCCCATGCCACATAGCCTATTGTTCCAGCACCTTGCCCTCTAGGATTTGTATCCTCTTTAGTAGTAACTAGCTTCCCCAAGAGCCATTTCATGATATCCTTCTGAACATTGATAGTATCAAAGATTTCATTCATTTTTTTATGTATGGGGTTGATAGGGATATGAATTAACCTAGGTTCGGTCCTAGGTTCCTCCAAATTGATGCACAAGTTGAGGGAATTACGAAGGCTAGGGTTAGAAATGGGTGGGGTGTTGGAGACCTTTGAGTCATGGCCCTAAGCTAAGGAGTGAATGGGAGAATTAGCCAGGGTGGGGTTCCATGAATCATAATCATCATTGGTATTATCAAACTCCCCCGACCCAAAAGAAATGGTCATGGGCGTAGGGTCCAACAGGGTCTTACATTTGATAGGGATGGGAGGGGAATTATCATTACTAGGAGCTTTACCACAAGCCCGGTTGCTACAGAAAATGGTAGGAGGAGTTTCATCGATAGTGACAGAAGAGCTAGGGTCCCCCGAAGGATTTGTGGGGTCCAAAATAGTCAAAGTGTTCTTGTGAATAGTAGTAGGGGAGGGAAGCAAAGCCTCATGAAACTTATATAAATGTGGTATTAGACCCTGATGAAGGGGTAATTTATTACTTTTGACCTAGACATTCCTCACATATTTCTCAAGTGAAGACATAATCTAGAAAGGGAAATTCATCTTAATATTGTATCTAAGATGGTTGAGCATGGGGAAAAGGTGGGCATGGAAGTAGTGAAAATGCCCTTCTAGAGTGACGTACCTCATGAGAATTTCAGAAATGGTGCTTTAAACCCTGGAGAGGTCCACACGATTGAAACCATTCTGCAACTTGTTCACCTTCTCACCCTCTTTCAGGAACTATTTCATGTCTTCCTAGTAATGGCTCTTGGACTTGCACGGGAGGAAAATCCCCTCCAAAGAAAGCCACATAACCTGCGCAATAAGTTCAAGGGACACCATAACAGAAATTTTGCCCATGATGACAGTCTTGTCCACCCACGAATTGGTGAATTCCATGGATACTTTTGGGTTAACACCCTACATCCCCTCCACATACAAGGCCAACTTTCCTCTTTCAAGAATCGCCCAGACCTCTTTATCCTGCTTCCAACCATCACAAGTAGTAGGTTCCTCTTGCACTAAATCCCCACCCATCATTCCACCCACAAAAATTAGAGCAATGAGATACCAATAATGGAGATGGATCCTAAAAAACCAAAGCCGTAAATAATAATGACCCATCAAAGAGTGATTAGGAAGCTTAAGTTTCCATAAATGACAAGTGTGGAAACTATCAAAATGAGCTAACAAAAAATCCAGCTTGATCTCAATTGGATAGTCCTTTGACATTATTTTGAATTAATTTGAGTGCCTGACTTGCGATATGGCAGATATTATCCCATTTTTTCAAATTACGAGTAAAAGCTCCTAGATTTGCTAAGGAATCAATGAATTTATTACCACTCCTAAACACGTGATACACTCTGTAATTCCCAAAGGAAATCATTAGATTCCAAGCTAAGGACATGGAGTCTTGAAGATTCCGGCAAGGAGAAGCAAGCCCAATCAACATAAGAACCATATTTCTCGAGTCCCCTTCAATTAGTAAGTTAGAAACCCAACTTGTGTGGCAATTTTAATTCCATAGAAATTCGTCGCCACCTCAACAAAAATAGAGGATTGAACCCCCAAATTAACCGCATAATCTATCACAAACCTACCCCTATGGTCACGAAAGACCCCACCCCCAACCGCCCGACTTGGGTTGGGTTTGGCCGAGCCGTCAAAATTGAGCTTAGGATCATCCTTTTTGTTAAGAATAAACATATGGGATACATATTATTTTTTGTTGGGATGAACAATGATTCATGTTATTAATTTAATGACATGATTTTGGTCTCCAATTAGATGTATAGTCTTGGATTCTTGAAACACATGTTGGTGACGTTGAATAATCTCCTGAATTTTGTATTGAACTTGAGTTATCATATCTTGTGTTTCTATAAAATTTAATTGTTCCCCTATATTATTAGAACCTTTTTTGAGTAATTTATCCATCTTATGGGAGCTAATGATTTCACTTGGTGGTGACTTTATTCCTATCAGTTCATACTTTTTCCCTTGTATCCTAAAAGCATGGATAAGTCTTAAAAATTAAAAGATATTGTTCCTAATTGCTTAATCCATTGCACACCCACAACTATAGCCACTCCCCTAATAGGGATACAAACATTTATGAATCTAGTTGATAATTTCCTATTGAGAGTTTTATATGATGGCATTTACCACCACAAGTTAGTTGTTTCCCATCGGCTATCATGACTTGAAAATTAGAGATAGGATAAATATAAAATTGAGTTCATTAGATAATCTTCTGTCGATAAAGTTATGTGTACTACCAGTATCCACTAACACTTTCATAGTTTTATTTTGTATATTACCAATTACTTTGAATGTTTGTGGTACATTTGTCTCATTCAATGTATGTAGGGAGATAAGAGTACTTTATTTTTCCTTGGAATCCTCATTCTTAAGTTTTGTGTTTGCTTCTTTTTGAAACATAAAAATGTGGTGACTCTAAGATTAGTGTCCATAACCTATGGCCATTTCCACATTTTTATAGATTTCATTGAGATGTAGATCACAAGGTACAAGAGTTTGACTTTCAGACCTGAAGGTGAGCCAATCAGACATAGATCTACATCTATTGGGGGATTGTAATTTATTAGAAATATTTTAGAATGATTAACTTAATGATCCTATATGCCCTAATATTAAAATGTAAGATCCCAACAACTGACAGATAGAAACAATAGCTTGCAAGTGGATCTAGGAAGTGCAAAGGACAACAAACCTGCTCAAAAAAGTCAAGGTTTTGAGGTACCTACAAGGACTCATTCACCCAAGGGTGAATGGCTCTTTTTCCAAGGGTCCTTGTCAACGTATTGGGTCCTCCGGTGTTGGATCCGAGTTTTTGTTTGACACAAGTCCTACTATCGAAAAGTTAGAAATAAATTCTATAACTTAGTTTCTATGGCTTGACAACAATGATGACAACTTGTGTAACAATGTGAAATTTCTCCTTAAGATCTCTTCAATCCTTCTTCAACCTATAATCTACACATACAAAGAGGAAAAAATATTTTGTTTGTATAGAGGTTTACCTTGGTCAAACCCCAAGTTTGGTAATTAAACCTTGATAGAAAGATAATGAAAAAGGAAGGAAATGATGAATGAACAATTCTTTCTACAACTCACCACCCTTCAATGGCTTCCCTTAGATGACTGAAGTCAAACACATCTCTCTAAGGAACTTAATATTTATTTTCTTGATTGATTTGGATACTTGAAATACTTGGATGCTTTAGGATCAACAATGCATATTAACCTTCACAAGATGGCATGAACACACATAAACTTGGACATGATGTTAGGATTTTGATTTCTATAACAATTGATTGATAAATCAGCTCTTGAATGCTCTTGACAATAATATTTTCTCTTATGAAACATGTCTTAATGCTATATCATGTGTGTTAGATTTTAAATGATAAAAAGAATATGTATTTATAAGTGTTTATCTAATTTCCCGAAAATTAGATTTTAATAGCCGACAATTGCAATTTGAATTTGAATCATTAAAATGCTGCTAAAAACATATAAATGGTCTTGGAACTTAAATGGGTCTTGGCCTATAAGTCCAAGACACACATATTCCATGGTGATTTAATAATTAATTGCATTTATTTAATGTTGGTTCTCCTTTCAGAAAATGGTATAAATAAGGCTTTGGAATGCATAATTTGGAAAATTAGAAGCTTAATTAAGTCCAATAAATTAAGGGACCCAAACATAGTGTGAAATTGTAAAGGTATACAATTTCCTACACTATATTTAGCCCCCACTTTAGTGAGAGTATGAACTTATGCTCAGACTCACTAAAGTAGATAAATATGTGTCAAGAGGGGTCTAAGTGCATGAATGTTAATGAGATAGGATTACAAATATCAAGGAGGGTGATCAAGCCCCAAGGATCCCAAATCCCATGGAAAACCAACATAAGCACAAAGGACATGCATGCATGTAAGATATGTGCAGCAAGACAAGATACACAAGCATACAATGTTAAAGCCAATGAAAAAAGAAATAAGGATGGATCAAGCCTTAGTTGTTTGTCCAAAAAAATATGCTCACAAGGGCTAGTGCAATCTAGTATACACTATGTGAGCCCCAAAGACAAAAATATGAGAAACACACACTAGGTCTACAAGGTGTGTACCCATAAAAAGGTGGCAAGTGGGAAAATTTATCACAAAATGTGCACCTGGATATGTCAACCATACCAAAAGTTATACTCCCTAATAACTTTGATAAGGTGCCACAAAATGATCAATGTGTTATGCCAATGTTGCACTAAGTTCAACTCTTGTGAAAAAAAGTGAAGTAAAATGTCAAATTGAAAATGAAACTCACCTTAGGTCGAGGTGCAAATACCAAAATGAAATAATGTCAATGTATGCCCCCACTTTAAAGGAATTATTAAACACCATGTAGTGAGAAATTACTTTAAAGTAGAAATGATAAATGCTAATTGATAAAAGGGCAATGAGATCTTATTTGGAAAGCACTATGCTAATGATTTGTTTCCTAATAAAGTTACTTCATGAATAAGGATTTCCCCCACATACAATCTCAAAATATAACACATAAGGGATCCATGGATTCAGGGCCAATGTATGTCTTTACTACAGTGATATAATAGAGCTCAAAACTGTCATCATTCCCCAAATACTCATAGAAAAATGAACACAAAGTAAGAATGATACATAGAGAGAAAAAGAAAAGAAAAATATTTTGGGTCAACATGGAAGAGACTTAGATGTCTCAACACCTTGCATCATCCCTAAAAGGAAAACACAAGACAAAAGAAAAGACAATGTTTATGATAGATAGAACAATAGAGATACAAATAGAAGAATGCCACAACATATTCACTTCATTTGTATCCTTGTACCAATAGAGTAACAAGGGTCATCCAAAGAAAGATCACAGCATAAAGATATGTCAATCGGCATGATACGAGGGATCACATTACATACATGCAATCATAAAGAACATGAAAAGAAAAGAAAGAGAGTATGTCACATACAAGCCAACCTAAATTAGGTCATTTTCATCCCAATCATGCTCATCATATATGGAAGGTAGATAACTAGCCAAAGGGGATACAAAAAGTTCCATACTAGGGCAAGGATACCTAACCCCTTGCCCCCCAAATGTGGGACAAGGATGAGCTGAGATAAATGATAAATATGATACTCCTTGCAATATGGAAAAATGAGTTACATAGAGTGTAATACATGTAATAGTGAGTATGCTAAGATTCTAAAACTATCACATTGAAAGGATCAAAGTGTGTGCAAATGCTAGTTAATTATATCCATAATATCAAATTCATCTAAAACTTTCTTTAAAGAATGACACTCATCAATAAGATGCCCAAGAGTTTTATGATATTTACAATAAGACATGTTTGTACCTTTACCTTCTTTGTTTTCTCAGATAGGTGGTAATGTAATTAGTTCTAGATGAAGAATTTTATTAAGGCCCGCTCGATCTCGATTATAGTATGTAAAAATTGTAGCTTCTTAATTTTATAGGGCTTGGGTTTCTTACTTGATTGAGCAATTGGCTAATGTGGAGGGGGGATCTTGATATCCTAATCCCTTGGTATCTTTTGATGGTTTTTATTCTAGTAATTGATGGATCACATGTTCATTTGTTATGTCACACCCTTGTTTTCTTAAAATTCTAAAGCCTTAAGCATAATTCTCTTCTAAGTTGATAGGTTTATTGGTAACTTTATGGGCATAGGATAGAAGAGTATCAATGTTGTCACTGTGAATAAGTTCCTTCATGGTAGGTGGTTGAGGTTTGTTTTGTGATTCAATTTTAGGATGTAAAAGGTTGAACATGGCAAGTCCAGTGGGATGATAGGATGTGTCGGTTGTTGCATGGAGGGATAGAAGGATACATTGTTCTCAAGGTTACATAAGAAATTTTGTATGAAGTATGCTATCTCCATCTTGGCCTAAGATATCTATCTCACAAGGTGAAGACTCGTGAATGTGTTCAATTGTATTAGGATCATCACCAAACACACAACTTGAAACATCAACCAAAATGAAACATAAAATTGTGGTGAATCTAAGATTAGTGTCCATAACCTAGGGCCATTTCCACATTTTTATAAATTTCATTGAGATGTAGATCACAAGGTGTAAGAGGTTGATTTTCAAACCTGAAGGTGATCCAATCAGACATAGATCTACATCTATTGGGGGATTGTAATTGATTAGAAATATTTAAGAATTATTAACTTAATGGTCCTAAAAGCCCTAATATTAAAATGTGAGATCCTGACAACTAACAGATAGAAACAGTAGTTTGCAAGTGGATTTGGGAAGTGTAGAGGACAACAAACCTACTCAGAAAATTTGGTTTTGAGGTACCTACAAGGAATCATTCGCCCAAGGGTGAATGGGTCTTTGTACAGGGGTCTTGGTCAAATTTTTGGGTCCTCTTGTTTCGGATCTAAGCTTTTGTATGAAACATGTCCCATTGTCAAAAAGAAAATAAATTCTACAACTTAGTTTTTTTGGCTTGACAACAATGATGACAACTTGTATAACAAAACAAAATTTCTCCTTAAGATCCCTTCAATCCTTCTTCAACATGTAATCTACACATACAAAGAGGAAAAATTGTTTTGTGTATATGGAGGTTTGCCTTGGTCAAACCCCGATTTTGGTAATTAAACCTTGATAGAAAGATAATAAAAAAGGAAGGAAATGATGAATGAACAATGCTTGCTACAACTCACCACCCTTCAATGGCTTCCCTTAGAGGATTGAAGTCAAACATATCTCTCCAATGAACTTTATCTTGCTTTTCTTGATTGATTTGGATACTTGAAATGCTTGGATACTTTAGGATGAACAATGCATATTAGCCTTCACAAGATGACATGAACACACATAAATTGGGACATGATGTTAGGATTTTGATTACTACAACAAATTATTGATAAATCTGCTCTTGAATGCTCTTGACAATAATATTTTATCTTATGCATATTCCTTAATGCTATATCATGTGTGTTAGATTTGAAATGATAAAAAGACTATGTATTTATAGGTGTTTATATAATTTCCTTAAAATTAGATTCTAAAAGTTGAAAACTGTAGTTTGAATTTGAATCATTAAAATGCCACAAAAAACATTTTTAAATGGGTCTTGGCACTTAAAGGGGACCCATTCACCCATGGAAAAATGGGTCCTGGCCTATAATTCCAAGACACACACATTCCATGGTGATTTAATTATTAATTATATTCATTTAATGTCAGTTCTCCTTTCAAAAAATGGTAAAAATAAGGCTTTGGAATGCATAATTTGGCAAATTAGAAGCTTAATTAAGTCCAATACATTAAGGGACCCAAACATACTGTAAAATTGTAAAACTATACTATTTCGTACACTACACTTTTATAGGTACTTATCCCTCTTCTTCAACCTCATTATTTTTCTCACTACTAGAACACTTATGAATCCTTAAACATTTTCTATCACAATTAAAATATGGGTCTTTTTCTCTTTTCTCAATCTCTTGTTGAGGAGAGAGCTTATTAATTCCTCTTAGGTTAAATAATTTGTTCATGTTTTTCTAGTAGCATTAGTCACATTTTTATCAGTTACTCTCATGGTTTCATCGTCGGTGGTGTTTTGTTTATCAATATGCAATGCATGTTACATAGGTTTCCTAACTGTATAAGGTTCCAACAAGCGAACACCATGTTGAGTTTCATCCTTAATACCATTGATGTACAATTGTATCCTTTGGTAAGGTGTCACCTCTGGAGCTCTAAGTGCCACTCTCAAATTTTCAACATTATATTGAACTAGAAACCTCAATTGTTTTATATTCTTTAGTTGGGTAGAATAGCTTTCAATGCACAGTTGTTCATAAAAGGTTGCTAGTTCTTTAATAAATTATTTCCAACTAAACATTTTTCCTTGTCTATTACTCATCATCCATTTGTACCATTGGTAAGGTCCTAATTCTAAATATAGAAAATCTATGTCAACCTTGGCATTATTTAGTATATCGTGAAGTTCAAATTATTGTTTTATAAGGCATATACATGAAATTACATTTTTAACATCAAATTTATGATTTTTTATTGTTGGTAGGTATAATTTTTTATCTTGAAAAGGTTTTCTTATCCCTTGATTTGGTTTATTAGGGTTGTGCCCACTTTGGTGGTTTCTTTGGGACTTTAATTTTGATAATAATTTCTTCTAAAACTTATCTAAACCCTCATTTAAGGATTTTGCAAATGGATCAAACAACATATCTTTAATGAAATGTATCATTGTTTTCATATCCTTGGGGAACTCTTTCCTCAATTTTAGGTGGTGTACAATAAAATTGGTCCTTATATTTTGTATGCACATAGAAATGTCCTCTAATCCTAAAGATGACATGGATTTAATTATATTTTTATTTTAAGCTTTATGAAGGTAGGAATGTATTTGGAGAGAGAATTAGATGTTTTGGCTTCGACCAAACTTAGACCACTAAATTAAGGAATATATTTTATGTCAAAATAAATTTCAATGAACTAACCCTAGATAATTTTTAATAAGCTTTCCAAAAATGTATTTTAAACAAAAAAACAAAAATTGTAGATTATAGAGAAATTAAATGAAAATTTTGACCAAACTTTGACCACTAATAAAGAATTTATTTTATTTCCAATAATAAATTATAGAGAACTAATCATTACTAATTTTTTATAATATTTTCAAAAATTTAAAAATCTAAAATAAATTCCAAAAATTACGGCCTATAGAGCAAATTAATAAAAAATATAAAATCACATATTTAAAATTTAGAAAACTTACCTTCAAAGCCTGATTTTTTTACTAAGAGCTTACCTACATTCTACCTCAAAACCCCAAAAAAAAACCAATCAAAATTCGCACTAGTTTGGGAGTTATGGTGGAAACAAAAATTTTGCCCAAATCATTGCTCTGATACCACTTGTTATGATATTTCTTGGAAATAAGTGTAAAAAATCAAAAATATTACAGACCACTTCGAGGGGGTTACCTCCAATAATCAAGAAATATGATATGAATTTGAATAATTGACTATATGATGATATGGGAGAGACTTCTCTTCCTTATTTATAAGCTAAACTATGTAGGTACATACCCCTTTCATCCTAATTAAAAATTATTAATCTATTGACTAATATTTATGTTAGGGTTAAGCATGCCACAAGTGCTTACCCTTAGGAATATATAATATACATTTAGGAATACATCATATTAGGATCATAACATAAGCTAGTTAAGGTAGATACTTTGATGAATGTTTCAAATTCTTTAACTAAGATTGTGAGCATAAAGAATTTCAAATGGTGTTCAAAGTATATGGACTTCTCAACCCCTAGAAATTAAATCATGGTATTGATCTCCCCATTACTCTTGCAAGGTGTTCAACAAGTAGGAGATTGTTAGGAAAAATGGTGTCTCAACCTTGTAATTATAGTAGGTTAATATATTGAGTGTGGGAGGTTTGGAGTCATGCACTTTGACGAGGGTTTGGGGATAGCATCCCTAAAAGCCACATTTTTTGTATGTTTTATTATTGTAAATCTGGATCGTTCATCATTAGGTTTCAAATCTAATGATAGATATTTTGTTGGCTTGTCTTTCCCTAAAAGGAAACCCTATTTTATAAGGCTATTGTATTATGGTTGTGTGGTGTGATGTATTCTAAGATTCTAATAGTTGTTGTGTTGCCTTCGGATCTCTGATTGATGATACTTCTATGAGAAGCTTTCTCTGTGGGTATATTGCAATATTTGTTATTTTTGAATAATATATTGGGTTTATTTTAGAGTGTGAGGTGTTTCTCTCAAAAGGTTTTTTCCCCATGTAGATCTCTATTTTTTTGTATTTATTACATGTTTATTTTTGTTTAAGTTATTATAACTATTATAAAGATTTGTAAAGTTTTGCATTACCCTCCTCTTAAGATTAGTGTAAGAATTTTTTCTACTACCTTATCTTCCTTACACCTCTCTCTCCCTCTCTCTCTCTTTATCCCTCTTTATATATCCCTCTTTAGGCTTATCTCTCTAACTCTCCCTCCCTCCTTCCCTTTGTATTCCTATATATCTCACCTCTCTCTCTCTCTCTCTCTCTACCTACCTACCTACCTACCTACCTACCTACTACCCATGTTTTTCCAATAGTCAATGGTGGTGTTTTTTGTTATCTTCTAAATATACTAAGATGGATAGGGGAACACAATAAAATGGAAGATTACCACAAGGAGTGTCTAGTTTGTGAGCCCATGAATATATCCTTATGGATCTAGATAACATTAGTAACCTCCTAGGGATAGCCACTTATCAGCGCATCAAAGGTGACATACAATTGATTGATTCCTATCACTAGGTTTCAAAAAATATTAGGGGATTTTTTGATATACCTAAGGGTATGTGGAAGCTCAAGACAATTTTTAGAGGTTATTTAATAGCATTAATTTATATGGTGTCTCTCTATCCTTCACGAGAACCTATATAGGGAATCTAGCTTAGACAAAAATGGCAACTCTTTTGTGTTTATTTTAAAACCCTTAATATGTGGTTTCAAGCCTATAATTTTTTTTTTTAAACTACTGATAGAAGAAAAAAAGGAGGTAATTTTTTAGGGAAAAATTTAATGTTTTTATTTCTATAAATACTCTCTAGTAACCAAGATCCTAAAAGGGTGAGGAGAGAGAATGTATTGGATAATTATACAATCCTTAAGAGGGAAAAAATAGATACAATAGACACAACCTTAAAAAGGGCTCTAATACCAAATGTGATGAACCTTGCTACAACATATTAGCCAAACATAAAATAGTATAAATAAATGCTAAAAATAAAACTTGATGATTACTATTATATTGGTTGATCAATATAAAATTATTACATAATATTAATGGCCTTTTCAAGGGGTCAACCTCCTTTAATTAGTGCCCAATACAAATAATTCATAGATGGTAAAAGAATAACTCAAACCTTATATTTATACTAGTTCTAGAAAAGATAACTACTGTTTCCCAAGCATATGGGATTAGTCATAATAAATAAATAGATAGCTTACAAAGTGTGTGTGTCCAAATCCTTTATACAATAATAAATGGGTTAGGACTGAGGTCCCAAATAGGAACAAAAAACCTAGTGATTATATTGGATAAAAATAAATCGATCACCACTTTAGATGTCGCAATTCTAGTATGGATTTATCCCACCCATTTGGAAAAATATTTGTTTGCTAAAAGAATCTATTTTTATACCTTTCAACAATCTCCCCTATAAATTATATACTCCAATGATAAAAAGGGATTTTAATTGAACTAGAATATGTGAGGGGGAGAGCACCTAAGATTTGTATCTTATTAGAGATTCTTTGGCAAGAATCACACTTTCTCACCATTTTAGCCGCATATTTGAATAGGTTTGGTCACCAATACCCTCCCCTCAGAACCTTGTGAGTAGTATTCTTCATCATAAATTCCCCACCAAGAAATCCTTAGTGACATTGATTTATAATATTGATAGATTGCTCTTGATTTAAACACTTAAGTAGTAATCCATCATGGTTTCTACACATTAGTTCACCGTTTTCTAGCATGGACCTTTGATTAGTAAAATTGAAGGTTCTTTTTTTATTATCATTTAATCCTAAAGAATGACTCAAATTATACAATTAGTACAAGTATATATATTATTGGTTATTTCTTAAAATACAAGGAGTGGATAAAAGATCAAGACTTGCATAATTAATTTATGTTTCCTCCATGTTTACATCAATGACGATCTTTGCTAAGATTTTGCCTCTAACTAGATTCATTGTTTGTACCTTCATTTCATTATCTTGGATCTTGTTAATCCATATGCACCTATTTCCTTTAAGCTTCTTGTTGAATGATAATATCCCTCATGGATGTATGAGGAAAATAGGCAATGCTTTTTTCCCATACAAGATAACGTCTAAAATTTATAAGTTCCATATTGATAAGAGAATAGACATTCTTTTCTAGGATGTAATATTTTAACTCAACATTTTTCAATGACTCAGTAAATAATGAAATTAGTTGTTCATATTCATCGACATTATTTTGAAGTGAGATGATAGAATGGTATAAAAGGAAGAAAAGGAGAAAAGTTGAAATTGATGTGACTAATTCGACCTTGCAAAGCATGGGGGTGCATCCTAGTCGTACCTAGTTGGGGCAAAAAAATAGTCTGTGTGTATTACTTTAGTTTTTCTCACCATTGTGCAAACATGTTTTCCTTATTGAATTAATTTCCAAATAAAAGGCATATAAATCTATCAAACATTTTGAATATCATTTATATTCAATGAGAAGATCTTACAAAACCATAATGTTTTGGTGCCCATTTTTATTAATAAGGGGGAGAGTTTTGGGCAAGGAAAGTGGCAGGGATGAGAATAATTCTATTGATCCTACAAAGAATGATAAATTCGGTAAATTTGTTGAGTGCTTCTTTTATCTCCAAGAAATAATTATTTGGTTCCTTAGCCTAGCTAACTAATCATCCCTTCTTAAGTATCTTGGAAATTACTTTTATCTTTTTTGAAATTTTAGGAATGAACCTCTTAACAAAGTTGATCTACCCAAAGAAATTGCATTATTTTGACAGCCTTGGGTTGACACTGAGGTACTCCTACATTATTAAATCCAAAATGGTAGTCATACATATAAATATGTGCCACAAGGATTTGTGAATATTTTTTTGTGTTTCTCAAACTCCTCAACTATCACATATTTATATCTTAAGAATGTGTACATCATTGGCATTAACTTTGAACTTATCATCATTTATAGAAAATGGTTCATACTTGGTAGTGGGAATCTATCCTTGAGGGACTTAGTATTCAAATTCTTAAATTCTATGCATAGCCTTATGTCCCTATTATTTTTCAAACTAGAACAAGCTTAGATACCCATTTAAAGTATTTAACAGGTTTAACTATACATCCCTCTTTCAACTTAATAAGTTATTTTTGTATTTGAGGAGGCAATATTGGATTGACAATATTTTTTCTACCTACATGGCTTTGTATCATTATACAAGAGGATTGTATGTTGAAAAAAATTCTCCCGATAAGCTTTCAACTCATCATAGGACCGGCATGCAATTTGTTTTTTGAATTTTCTTAGTAATTATATCAACATTTAATTCTTTATCGTTTTTAATTTTTTTCCTATGTAATCATTTTTGGAGAGACCTCAACCCATAGCTTAACACCCTCTTCATCATCCATACTAATCAATTTTATTTTTACCTAATGGAAATCAACCCAAAATTCCCAATCAATCCATCCAAATGTAATCAACCCTAATCCATGCAATCCAATCTTTCAATCTAGCTCATCATTCAAAAAAAATCCATCATTTTTATCCAAATCAACTAAAATCCATTGATCTAGTAATATATTGAATCCACATGTTGTTCTTATCATTAACTTTTCTATCCTCATCATCATCAATCAATCAAATAATCATTTGGTTTTCAATTTGACTAGCCCGACATTATCTTGGTTTTTTTTATTTGTTGTGCATGCTTGCTTGTTGCTTGTGTGTGTTATCATTGTTTTCATTTATCATGGTCTTTGCACTCTATTTCCATAAAAGCATCATGGTCTTCCATATTATACTTTCATAAGGAATATATGCTTGCACTTGACCTTTTTGATCATGTACCTGGCACATTGTCACCTTGGTTCCTTATACCTTGGTGCATAATGTCAAGTAAAATATTAAATCTAGGTTTCTTATGCCACTGTAGCATGATTCTTATACATCACTTCTCTTTATACATCTATCTAAATTCCATCATTTTTCTATCAATCATCCTTTATTCCTCCTCTCCATTTCAAGCACACACTCATGTTCTTTGAAATCATTTGTCCTCTTGAGGGGGCATACCAATACCTCCTCAGCATCCTTCCTCATCTTGACCAATGACTGGGGCATCATGCCACTAGTCCTCATCCATTTGTTTCCACTATATTTTGTTCATCTTTGATACAATGCCACTCCTTACATTTGTGGCACTATATCAAAGAGGGTAAAAATGTAGACAAATAACTATGTCTGAACCCAACCACACTTGAATTTACCCCATTCTAGATCCATTAATTAAATAAATAATGGTTATTTAATTATTTAATTCATCATTATCTCATCCTTAATTAAATAAATTTACATTTATTTAATTAAATCTAATCTAAGCCCCCAAATCTTCCAACTAAATTAATTAATTAATACCTACTTAATTAATTTATTTAGGCTAACTAACCTTCATTTCCATTTTATCATTATTTAATTCCACTTCACCATCAATCCTTGTCCACTCAATATTATCCCTTGAGTCCATCTACATGGATCAATATCCAAACTTGTCACCATGTAACAAGTGTCCTAACTTACCTATCCTACCCCTTGCTCATGAGCATAAATCTCACACATGTGAGGCCACCCTACTTATTACACATGTCATAGACATGTCACTTTCCCAATCCACCCTACCTCTTACACATGTCATAGACATGTCACTTTCCCAAGCCACCCTATCTCTTGCACATGTCATAGACATGTCTCTTTCATGTTCTTTCCAATGTGTGCATGTGTGATCATGCCTTTCTCTTACACCTCCTTTCCCCTTGTGACATTTTTAAGCCTTCATCATCTCATTCAATCTTGACCCTCCATTTATTCAATGCATCTTGGCCATTGATTTCACCCATCAAAAATGTATAAATTGAGGCATTTTCTCTCACTTTGATAGAATATACCTTCATCATGTCCTTATGTTGTTATTTTCTTCTATCAATCTTCAATCTCAACATCATGTTTTTGGTATAAACAACCACATTCCATCCAACTATAACATCATCAAGGAGAACATCATGTAGACATGGGTGCATCTACTTCATCTCAATCCATGAGGTGAGAAAGGTAAAATGCAATGTAATTATTATTTATTTTCATTTATCCTCTTATTTATGTCATTTCCCCTTTTTTATCATCTTCAGTCATAATAGAAAGAGTTTCTATTGTAATATTTGCATATATGTCCAACCATTGGATAATAAAAGCACCAAAGAAATCCATACTATTCCATTTAGAATTATTATACATTTTTAATATTTGTTCTTTGGTGTCATATGATCCTCTAATTTGAGATACAACTATTTATTAAATCTACATGTACAGAAACATTTAATATCATGATTTGAATCTATATTAAAAATAATTACCAAGGCCTCATATTTTTTAATAAATTATTAGTGCACATAGAATCTATCTTGAAAAAAATAAGATTTATGCTATTAGGATACAAAATAACAAAAACAACATCATTACCTTCTTTAGAGAATGAACCATCAAATCACATGATCCATGCAATCTTACATTCAAATAAAGAGGATCGGGTTAATAAATTAATATTCGCATGGCTATCATCATTACATATCATCACAATATCCATTTACATTGTCAAACTTATTTCAATATAGATCTCATTTTTCACTTTTTAAGGATCCTTCGTAGTTCATTTCATCTTATTTTCTCTATGTATTTTGACCCTCTTCCCATGCAATAGAATAGTGACATAATAAAGGTACATCTATACACTATCTCCAATAAATTCATCCCACTTCCTTGATGGTAGAATGCCCCATTTTAAAAAGGGATCAGTAATTATTATATCCATCAAGAAATGTTTTTCATGATAAATATCATGTTGAACATCTATTTTTTCATAATTATTATGAAATTAACCTCTCTTGAATCCATTACATAATAATTTTTCATTATACCTCTAAACCTTCAAGCAAAATGAAAACAATTGAAGCTCTAAATTTAATATATAATTATGTACCAATGATCCCCTTATTAGCTACAAGGTGTAAAATAGGTCTAAATTTAGTTGACTACTCACAAGTGATATTCCAAGGTAAACTTAGAGAGTATCTTGGTTGTTTGCATCAATATTGGTATTAGTGGGAGGATTGATAAGCAAATCAAATATAGGGAAATCAAGTAAGAAAAGGCCCTCTCTTTATGCTTAGGTATCCAAATGAGAACACTTATATGCATTGGAACTCCAATTTAAATTATGACATGGGTATCAACAATAGGAACATAGTTAGGAAAAGGGGTGGACTAAATTATGGTTATGAAATTTATGTCAAGAATGAATGGTAAGATATTGCAACAAGTTCTCACATTCCTAGTATTGGTAAAATTACAACTTCCTTGGATAACATATTACCTATCTTATAATACCTTCTTAGCTCTACATGTTTTAACATTTGCCTCTTAAGCTTTGGGAACCTCAATATTACTTAATGATATGTTAGCCCCTTTTTGGGGGATGTACCTAATTTGGGTTGTTGAACTCTAAATATGAAGCTTCTTCTTCTCAAATATTAATTCTATTGGACCATTATTCCTAACTTCAATTTTTTCCTTTTATTTTCCTAGAAAGCACTTTTATATTCCTTAGATGGCATTCACTTTTATCCTACATGATATTTGTATTAGTAAGGTCCTTGATATCCTCATGTGAAGGCATTGTTTCTTGTATCTCTACTACATGAATTATTTGAGGTGCTTTAGATCATGATTTACCAATTCATACTAGCCTAAAGTGTTTCTCAAATCATATTAAAATCATCCTCATTAAAATGAGTTGCATGTTATATTTCTTCATCCATGTTACCATATTTATGTTTCAAACTGATATATATCATGGTTTTCATAATATTTAGCATTGAAACTCATCATTTTAGAGCTCTTCCTCTTTATGCGAGAAATTTTAACTACATAAATCATGGGATCATGAGGTAATTATCATGCATCACACCATAATTAATATTTTTTAAGAAATGATATATTCTCAATGGGTTAGGATTTTCATTGTCTTTCTCTTTAATTATTTTCCTAGGAACTACTTATCTATCATTCTTCTCACAACCTCTTAGACTAATGTGTGTTATACAACCTATTATATAGTTTTTTACCTTAATTATAATGAGTAGCAACATTATTTGGATGAAAAAATTTATCATTCCTTACAATCCAATAAGATCCATCCTTCATTGCACTATAATATTCTTAAATTTATTATTAGCTATGAGAGGCTCACTCAAGAAACCTTATCTTTTTTTGAAATCCTTACATCAACTCTTTTTATGTTCTTACCGAATACCCTCATGTTACTTTCAATATAAATATTTGTAGCATAAAATTCCCTTGAATTTTGAGAATTCTTGTCACTAAGACAATACTCCAACTTTATGTCAAATGCACCACATTATAACACTAGGCACATAGATTCATTGGGCCTTAAATTTGGTGGCACATTATTCATGATCATAATAAACCTAGTGGTAGAACCAGCTATTACATCGATCCTCTCTCTTATGGTTGGTGGCTCATGCATGGAAAAATTTGGGTCTATCCTATCTCCATATTGTATCTTAAGAACCTCATAAATTATTCTCATGAGTCAATATTATTGTCTAATAAACTTCAAATCCATTCTCTTGCACTAAACTCTAAGGACTTTAAACTCAAGTATCATGCCATCATACCAGTACACCATAGGGTCTACATCATCTCAATCTCTATATGCAATCATTGGTCTAAGCACGGTGATATGCTCCCATGCCCATAAATGGAGAAGTGTCACACCTATAGATAGGATAGATCCTCCCTGGTATACAACCTAGTGCATGTCATGATATAGATGAGCCAATATACAAGGACCCCAAGAATAGATGAAAGAATTATCCATGATTCTCTCTAGTACAATCCCCCATCTAGGGCTAAATAGTCGAGATCATCTATCTGGTACCAACAGTCCCATGATCAGTCTCGTAATAACCAAGATCGAATCGTCAACCATGCCAATATAGTACCAAAGTTCAAGTTGTCCTCCTACAAGATCTATCTCCTCCACTCCCAAAACTTGAAACAAAGCCCTTGTGTTGAGATCAACATCATAAACGACCCACTCTATGTGGATCAGAACCCTTAAGATCCTCCAAACGTCATCAAGGGTCACAATCACCTTGTCTATGGGAAGGTGGAAAGATGAAGTCTTTCAATTTCAATGCTCAACCAAAGCAGTCATGAGAGAGGTGAGTTCGGACCTCTGGCATGTATGTTATGTAGAACAATCTAGTCGCACCTAGAAAGGTAACCTCAATCTCTTTGAAGGTCTCCACTCTCGAGATAGGAGAGGACCTAAGGGAGCCTGCATGCATAATGTGCACAACGTCAATTTGCTAAGAATTTGCAAAAATATAAGTCAAAGTAGCTAGAAAAGAAAAAGTGAGCTTTTTTTGCAAAAGCGACTCACTTTCAAAAAACAAAATTTGTTCTATTCAATAATAGCATTGTTGCATTGTAAAAGTGTCGCTATTATGTGATAGCATTTTTGTAGTGAAAAAGTGATCCTTTGTCAAGCAATATAGAAGTGTCACTATATCATACAAATGTGTCTCCCACATTGCAAAGGTGTCACCATAATTCCAAACTCATGCACAAATGCAAAGTTGTGACACCATTACAAAGGCATCACTATATCTTACAAAGGCATGTCATTGGGTTGCATAAGTATCACACCAAATTGTGATGCCTTTGTTTGACCTAATTCTAGCCTACCTTTATCTATCTCAAAGTATGCAAAAGTTAAAATTAAAGTGGTATATACCTGGGATCCTGTGTCGGTTGGTCGTTGGAACTCATGAACTATATCTACACAATGTACAACTTGAATATTGTGTGCCATAGTGCCAGCTACTCTATAGGATATGAACTCACAAATCTCTCAAGATCGCCAAATCTCTCAAAGAAAAGATTACAAATGAGGTTGAAATTCACCCAAATGAACATATATGTCTAGAAAAACCTAGGGTTTTTCCTTGGAGTTCAATTTTCTAGGCTTGGCTATGCACCCAAGTCAGTCTCTGACCTTCTCAAGACTTATTTTTTCATCCTCTATTCAGTAAAATCACTCTTGTCATCATGTCGTGAGCTCAACCTAAAAAACAAGTTTTTTCACTTGATCTCTTGTGGGGAAGCAAACTGGCATTCATGTCCTCTAGGGCACAATGGGGCATCAAAAAAAAAAAAAAAAGATTTTTAATAAAAATAAATGAGCGGCATCAATTCTTTGAAACAACACCATTTCCTTCATAATTCACCTATTTCATCCATTTAATTAAATATGTTCAATTAATTAGTTAAATTCACTTTGTTCTCCTATTAATTGAATAATTCATCATTTTCTCCCCTTCTGATTAAATAATTCCAAATTATTTTATTGAAGTGTTAATAATCCCTCTTGATTAAATAATTTTAAATTATTTAATTAAAGTTTTTAATTCTTCCAACTTGCATAATTAAATGATTTTTGTAAATTGTTTAATTAGCAAATTTTCTTCCAATCCTCCAACTTGCACAAAGAATATTCCTAATGGAATATTCCCTTTTTAAAATTCAAATTCTTCCCTCCAACTTGAAATATCTCCAACTTAATTCCATGAATTAAGGGATATTGTTGAGTCTCTCATGGATTATGAACCATTGATCTAATCCTTGATCCACACCTCATGGATAATTAGCCACTTGATTAATCCTCGATCCACACACACCTACTTAATTTCCTCTCATCTATTGATCATCATTTTCAATCCTCACCATTGATCAATGTTTCAAAAATCTATAAATACCAAGCCTTTTACATATGAAATCATTCACAAATTCATAGCACCCTTACTCTCTTGAATTCTTGAGCCATTCTTGAGAAATTTGCGAGAATTTTGAGAGCATTTGTAAATCAATCACCTTCAAATAAAGATTTTTCACAATGGATAATGCATAAAACTAAGGATTCCACATCGACGCCACAATTGTGCATCAATCTACAATGGAATTGAGAGGTTTTCACATTAATTAGGTTCAATTTCTTTAAATTTTATCTTTATTGCTTTGAATTGAGTCTTTTAATGTTGTTAATCAAATTTCACTGAGTTTGGCTTCTAATTTGATCATTTTCTTGTTTAATTGCTTTAATTTCATCCCTACTTGATCATTTGAGTTTAACCATATGACAAGAACCAACTATTACATCAATCCTCTCTCTTATGGTTGGTGGCTCATGTATGGAAAACTTTGGATATATCCCATCTCCATATTATAGCTTAAAAAAATTCATAAATTATTCTCATGAGTCAATATTATTGCGTAATAAACTTCAAAGCCATTTTCTTGCACTATCCTCTAAGGACTACAAAAAAAAAATTGGTATGGAATCCTTATGGTCAATATCATAGTCATCAATAACATTAATGAAGTGTTTGAGGTGTTTGTATGTCGAGATTGCATTTTTCCCTTTAAACATAGGAGATTTTCCTCTAATTTCACTAGGAATTTGATTAAGACAGTCAAGGACTCCATTGAATTCTAGTTTTCTATATTTATCCAATTCAAAGGGCTTCCTTTCTAGCAAGAACCTTTTATCTCGTCTCCTAAATGGAGCTCTCATTTTAGGAATTATTAACTAATCGGTTCACATTTTTTTCTTAAAATACTATCCTAATTGATCCTTAATTTTTTTTGTCTAGAAAGCCTTGCTTCATACAACTGGATCTTTGCTTAAATTTCTCAAATTCTTTCTCTAAACCTAGTCAAATATGTCAATCATTTGGATTAGTATCTTATTCTCTATCATCATGTTCTAACTAATTTGGTTCATTGGCATCATGGAAATTAATATCATGTTTACTGTGATGCTTTAGGGGGAAATGAGGTGATTCAACATGTGGAGTTCTTGTATTTGTACTAGGAACACCAAGCTCTTTTTCATGTCTATCATGAGAGTTACCTCTATGCATATGTCTTCTAGCATCATCATTTAGTCTACAAGATATTATAGTACTTCTTGCCACATTATCCATAAAATTATTATAATTATATAGGTATTGATCCCCTAAATCCATGAAAACTCTTTCCCTACCAAAAGTATTAATTTCCTGCATTTGAGAAGAGGGTTGAGCAGACTTACACGTGTCATTTTCTCACCATGTGGCTTCTTGACCTTTTACTTTCACATATGTTTCTTTATGATCTCGAGGATCTCTTGAATGCCATTTTATTTTCATCCTCAACACTTTTCTTATTTCTTCTATTGTATTTAGATGATGGATCCAACACTTTTCAATTAAAAAATAGAAATGAAAACCTATAGAAATTAGAAAGTTGATTTTTTCTTGACTAGTAGATTTGTAATGATCTTCAATGAAATTTTTGAGACTTCCCTAGAAAAAATGCCACTTGTTGGTATAAGTTGAAAAATTGCTAACACTACATATAGAAAATGAACACAATATAAATAGGTTAGTATTTTGATTGAACTCTCCAAAGAATTATAATGACATTTTTGGATTCTTTTCTCTCAAAAATAATGTCAATTGTTGGTGAAATATAACAATATGTCAACTACACACATCAAATAACCACAACTACAAATAGATCAACACTTTGATTGAACTACCAAAATATTTATAATAATAATTTTATATTATTTGTCATTGGAAATGGTGCCAATTGTTAGTTCCCAAAGTTATAGCTCCACATTCCTAGAGTGTGAACCTATCCTCAAGGTTATGATCACATCATTAGAAGAAAAATGTGTCAAATGCTCATTAAAAAATAGACAACTAGATGTCAATTCTAGAGAGTGGGTAATCTCTCCTTCACTTTGGACTCAATGAAACTCAATATAGTGTTCTTAGTAGTATTCTTAATAAGACAATTAAATAGATGGTGTCACTAGACTAAACCAACCAACAACTACACCTAATGTATGATAGACTCTAAGATTTTTCACTAAGTCTATGACACACTAGCTACTTACAAGACCTCTCGTGATTTGATAACAATATCCTTGCATATGCATTCAAAGATCACAATATTACTATATCTCAACAAATTAATCTAATTAAATTTTCATACGCATGCAAAGTGTAAACATACATAAAATTATTCTCTATTTAACTCTAGTTGTTTTAGCTCACTTAGAATGCTCCCAAAATTGTGAAGCATGTAGGACTTGATCTAGTCCTAAAATACTAAAGATCAAAGATATTATGATTGAAAATTTTTGGTCTTTCACCTTTTGAAGTGATGCCTACTCTAATGGACAATAGAGTCACAACCTACAAGGAAGAAGAGACCACACTCGTAAATTATGCATGGAACAAGACTTCCATGTGAATACAAATTAGATATAAATATTTATGAAACTATGAATGCTTAATAATCCATCTCAAAACTCTAACAACACATGAAATAAGAGAACGATCATTGCAAAATATTACAATGCATTAGAAAGTTGTCAAGTGTTCATCTAAGTCCTATTATATTCATATCAACAAATGTGGTGAGAGGGAATCCATAACTAGGTGTAACTGAGGGTAAATTTCCAGGTTAGTCTTAAATCAAAAATAAAAATAAAACCCTAGTTTAACTATGAAGAACAATGGAGGAAATAATGCAAAACAAAGAACAATGTTATCAAAGCCCTTCAAAACCTCCATGAATCACCTTCATAGCCCTTCTTTATTTGCTGCAAATATGTTGTTTTCCCTCATATTTTTGTGAGAAAATATGCCTATGACTATGACCTAGCAAATATTGGAGGATTTCTATGAAATTGCAAGTGAAACTAAATTCTACATGCAATAGAGAAACCTGCAAAATGAAAATGTTAGTCTAAAAATGGAAAGTCTAAAACATAAGAGATGTGAAAATGAAGTGTGTGTGTAGATATATGTAGATGTAGATGTAAAAATGAGACTAAAATTGCCTTTTTATAGAAAAGCCAATTTTAGATAAATGGCCAAGATTGAAAGATGAAAGATGCCCTAAGATCAATGGTTGCAAATGCATGTGACAACCCCTAATTAGGGTTAGGGCAACAATGCAAAGTGAATGGCTAAGATTTGATTTTGAGAAAATCAAATCAAGCGTCAGAATTGCATGTGACAAGAGGATATTGGGCACAGATTTTGAGGTTGCTGGAGGGAATTAAAAATTATTTGATTTATGAGAGGGAGAGTTGACTTTTGAATTAAAATTTTATTTAATTCAGAAGTGGTGGGCCATGTGGTAGCAAATAATAAATTAAAATTATTTACTTGGAAAGAGGGAAATTGCCAAGTGGAAATTTGAATAAATGATTTTATTTAAATTTAGAGGAAAAGTTAATAAGACAATTAAATAATTAATTTTAATTATTTAATTGTGGAGGAAATGGATAAATTGACATACTAATTAAATAAATTTAATAATTTATTTAATTAAAGAGAACATAAGGAATTAGAGGCTTAAATATTTTAATTATGTTAAGTATGGAGAAAATTGAGTTCATAAACCTAGGTCAATTTTATGTGTTTACATTTTGCCCCTCTTTGTCATAATGCAGTTTATCGCATTATGGCAAAGAAAACTAGTCAAAAACATGCCCCAATGAAGGTACGGAGTATCTATGCCCCCTCGGGAAAATTTATGAATTTTTGCACAGGGCCGGAAAAAATTGGAAAGTGTCCCAATAAGGCAATTTAAGGACCAAAAAATCAATGGCGCAATCGGTTTTCAAATCTAATGAAGTTAAGGCAGTCAAAAGGCCGGTCAAACTTGGTCAAATGAGCCTCCAATAATAACCTTGAGGATAAAACCCACTTTTCAACCTATAAATAGGTTTGATTTGGTAAAAAGTCATTTCATTGTCACTTTTGTCTTTTGAAATTTTATAGCTCAAAGCGAGGAGAGGCTGCAGAATGATGGTGATTCCAAAGGTTGAGCATTGTGGATTTCAAGTGTGGACCTTCTGACGGCCAAAGGGCGCAGCTGCACCGATATGTACCCCTTTCTTGCTTTGTGATTTCCTCATTTTCATGCTTTTTTAGGGTTTTTAGCTAGGTCAACAGATGTGTTGCAATGCATCAACATTCATGAATGATGCATTTGTGTTCTCATTACACACATTTGATGTTTCATGATGCAAACGCAAGGGGTGGGGTAGGTCTAGGTTTTAGTGTGACGCATTTGCGAACCGACGAGACGCAATCGCAAAATCGCGACGCAACTGCTAGGCTTTGAACTATAATCACCAAAATGTGATGCATACGTTGGACTGTGCAACTCATTTTCTTTAGGGTGACACAACTGACAGGGAAATGATGCAAGTGATATAGCATGACGCATTTGTCAGATTTTGTGACGCAATCGTCGGGACGCGAAGCAAGTGAGGTCAACGTGATGCATTTGACTTTGACCATGGTTGACTTAGTTTAGCCTCAATTTTCTTATGTACTTCTGATTAGATACATGGTAATGATGTGTTAACTCCCGTTTCTGCATGTGCAGGAGCGACTACCACTGATCTATACTAGGGAGTTCAGACCATGGACTTTCAGATTTCGAGACCAACTAAGGCTCGGGGAGTAGAGACAACTGATGTAGTTAGGATTGTTCCATGTTACCTATATGCCTATTATCTGAGAAAATAAGGGTCTTCTAATAGCACTTTGCAAGTGGTGCAACTCGGAGACCTGTTCCTTTCACTTGCCGACGAGGGAGGCTATTGTGACCCTCGAGGATGTTTATAGGATTTTGCACATCTGTATCAGAGGAGAGTGAGTGGTATATGATCCACGTCGAGGACTTCAACCTATCATATATTTTTACGAGGTCAAGGATGGTGTGGGGCTGGGCATCGAGGGATATGAGATTCGATGGGAGTTCATGGCCAAGCACTATCCTTGATGGGACACTATGTTATGCACTTTGATTTTTGGTTTGTTGATATTTGATTGACACGGTCATGGATTTCCTATCGGATGGGGGGATGTACTTGTTTAGATGTGGTGAGATAGGACTAGGTTTGCTTGGGGTTGTGTCTTCTAGGCATGTTATACCATCAGTTGCATGAGGTGGCCTATCGGGGAGTGCAGAGTATCAGTTGCAGCATGACATTATTGATGATCTAGGTTTGGCATCATATTCTGGTCTTTCGACCACTAGTTCAGACCCCATAGCTTTTCAAGGGTATGTTTACCTATATGTGGGCGCACTACATTAGACCACGGTGGGGGACACAGGTTATTGGTGTTATCGGATTGATACATTGATGGAATTCATCTGGAGGCCTTACAAGGATGGTGCACAATGGGATGGAGAGGTCGATCATCTTTCTTTTTGCAGACAGTTCAGATACTTGATTGGTTAGATTATTCAGAGCCAGCTGATCATTGAGATGTACCTATCCCAGCAGATACTACAACAGTTTGGAGAGCAGCAAGTTGTGTCAGTGGGGACTGTAGAGTACACTCGGTCATCCTGAGAGACGGTATGGGGACCGTCTATATCAATTTCATTAGTCGAGTAGTAGATTGATGGATTGGTAGCACAACAGTGGGCCTGGAGCAGTGGTCTAGCAGATCCAGGGATGAGTACAGAGTATGATGCTTGGTGGCAAACACATAGGCCACTACCTTTGATAGATCCAAATGGGCCAGCGTAGTTGATTGTTGGTTAGTGATACCACGTGTACGGTGGGGAGGACAAGGAGGGATAGATGGCGGCAAGGGTAGAGATGGAGGCTGAGGAGATGGGGGGAGGGTTGGAGGAGACGGGGGAGGGGATGATGGAGGGGATGGAGGGGATGGTAGGGTGGAAAGAGGAGGAGAGGAGGAGGACAACCAATGAGAGTACGGCAGCGAATGGGGAGAGCACCACTATCACCCATCCGAGAGGAGGGCGAGGATGGGGAGAGAGAGGAGGAGGAGGGAAGCACCAAGGCAGATATACAAGTGGAGGTGGAGGTAGGACGAGATGAGTATGTGCCCATGTATGAGGGGTTACCAGAGATTGGTTGGGAGGAGGGTGTGAGGGATAGGATGATGTCGATGATGAGGATGTGGACATTGATGGGGAGGATGAGATCGATGAGGCTGAGCGAAGGATGAGGGAGCTGATGGTGGAGGGAGAGGATGATATGGAAAAGCCACCACTCTTACCATGAGATGCCACAGTGGATCAGAGACTAGCAAACCTCCAGAGCAGATTGGATGAGGCCCTGGCTCAGAATAGGGTGCTAGCGATAGAGCTAGAGGTTGTGAGAGTAGAGAGGGATCAGGCCACGATTCGATAGAAGGAGTTTGAGAGGTGGCGTATCGATTTTTCTTAGCTATATATGTACAGGGCCCATAAGAGGCATGGCTAGAGATTTGGCTAGGGTTAGTTCCAAGTAGGAACGATATAGGTTATTCTATGAGCAGGCAGTGCCACCAAAGAGATGGGACCCCAGCTTGACCCAATCTCAGATGAGGACAGGTAGTGGCAGCAACAGTAGGACAGAGAGCAGCAACAAGACTCATAGTAGCAGTCGCAGCCATAGCAATGCAAGAGGGTCTACTTCCTCAGGGTATTCCTCAGGCCATAGTTCCCATCACATCCATAGACATTCCTTAGGTCACAGGTCCTCATCATCAGGGCACAGATCACATCATGGTTAGCCATCGGTCATTGATCCATCTGTCACACAGACTCCACCCGTCGTGACCTCCCAAGATGTACCATCAATGCCAGTTACAGAGCATCAATCACCCCATCAGTCACCCCGAGGGGGTGAGAAGGGTACCATGTAGGACATGCTTATTCTATTATGTTTAGACATTGGATACTTTGACTGTCAAGCGTGCAAGCTCTATTTTTGGGATTCCACGAGACTCTATCTTGTGACATGATTTTGAGTTATTTATATGTTTTGATTTTGATGCAGACTATATGCTTTGTGTTATTATGAGTTTATTATGTCTGTGTTATATGATGTGATGTATATGATGATATGATATGCATTTATGATGGTTATTTATGATTATATGCCATGATGATCCTATGTTTATATGATGATGATGATGATGATGATATTCTATATGACTACATAATGTTGTCTATATGATGC
Source organism: Sequoiadendron giganteum (assembly GCA_007115665.2). Lineage (NCBI taxonomy): Eukaryota > Viridiplantae > Streptophyta > Pinopsida > Cupressales > Cupressaceae > Sequoiadendron > Sequoiadendron giganteum. The sequence goes on along the minus strand of CM021106.1, from coordinate 574,331,967 downwards.
CATGTTTATGACGATGGATGGATTCATGTATGACCATTTATAATGAGATGTATGTACTAATGATGCAGCTTTATGCATGATGATGACTTTACTAATGGATGTCATGCTTATGATTATGAATGTATTTATGGATGTTTATGTATGTATGGATTATGTGATGTATGATGTTTTTATGTTATGATCCTATATGTATGCATTGATGACATGGATGGTTATTGTGTTTATATGCTATGTTAATGTAATATGAATGTAAATGCTAAATGGGAATGGATTTATGCAAATGGGCAATGTGCTAATGTAATTTCCATATGAGTATGCAAAAAAAAATTGTGTGTCACAGGATATCATCAAGGGATGAGAGAAGAGAGATGACCAGACGGAGGTGGATGTTAGTGTGGAGACAAAGATGCATGTTAGTACGAGAAAAAAAATCCTTCAATATTTTCCAAAGTACCACTAGGTGTTGCTCTAATCATCATTGGGCAGATTGTCGTAATGGCCAACAAACACCATGATATGACATAGATCAATAGTGTGCAAGGTCATACCATCACAGAGGACAAGAAATCGTGGACAAGGATGATCATGACTCATACAAGGAACTCAATTGCCCCTGGTCCTTTTGTCATAATCAACCGTAAACAACAAGACTAGCCATGAAACGTCATTGCTCCTCTAAATCCTGATGTTAGGACATCCTCGAGGAACTAGTCACATGATAGCCATAAAATACAAGATGATCATCATACTAAATCGTTGCTCCTCTAAATCCTTATGTCAGGACATCCTTGAGGAACTAGTAGCATGATGATCAGAAAAGACAAGGAAAATCATCATGATACGTTGTGGCTCCTCTGAATCGAGGAACTAGTAGCATGATGAAAATAAAATGATAGATAATGTTTGCCAGGTGTTTTCAGAAGTTTTCTAATGTTCGAAGGTCAATTTTTTTAATGTTGAGATGCCAAGTTTGATGAGGTCTAGGTTGTCGAATGTCAAGTGATGTCACATTCAGGAAGGGCACATCCTGAATGATGTCAATATCAAGAGTATCGATTCTTGAATGTCAAGAGAATCCCTCAAAAGGCCAGATGACAATGACGATGCTTAGGAAGGACACCTCCTAAGGAAAAATAAATGATGGGTCAGGACACATCGGAAGTATAACCAAGAGTTGACAGGTTGATTTGTGATGATAGTTTGACTAGATGACTGAATTGACCACATGTCAGTGCTGACATGCTTAATTTTGATGAAATTTCGACTGAGCGCTTTGTCACCGTTTGAACCAGAGTTGTCTGATTTCAAATGACAAGTATTTTCTTGATTCGAATATGTCTGACGTGTGTGATAGTGCAAGCGAAAAACCCTAATGGACTAACCTAGTGTGGCCTCAGGGGCTCATCGATTGATGGCCTTGCCTACGTCATGCACTCAGAGAACTCGTAGTTTGAAACGACCAATGACCTTGTCTTATTGACAGAAGATTGAGTCATGATTTTATTTTGCCAACCTAAAGGGATGAACTTAATGCCTTTGGGGCTCCAAGAGGAGCCTTGCCTACTAGCAAATATGCAGAGACAACATAGTTTGACTATCACAAAGACAGACATAACTGACATAATTGACATGACGGACTTGACTCTGTTTTTTGATATTTTTTATGTTTTCTAAATGTTTTTGGTGTTTTTGACATGTTTTGATTTTTATTTTATTTTTGGATTTTTTCAGGACATTTTACAATTTTTATGTCTTTTTGGGGGACTTTTTCTAATTTTTAGGATTTTTCCAAGACTTTTTACGATTTTTGGGATCATGTGTGATACCCACTATAGGCATGTGATAATGAGTGTTGCCCTCGATCGAGCCTAGGACTAGCCAAGATGAATGCGATGGAAAAGGACGTGCTCGAGCTGAAAAGATGGAGGACCTGTTGTCACCGTTTGTCAACCATGGCAAGAAATCTTGACGGAAATTGGGAGTGTGTCAAAAGATGGAGTATTTATTATGAATAGAAGAAAAGGCAGATGGAATGATAGTAGATGGAGAAGCAAAGACCGACTATGCATGGTGCCTGTTTTCCAGGTTTTCACCATGGTATCTATCCAAAGCGCTTGTTTACCAAGTTTTCACTATTGGAAGAATTATTTCTCTTTACTATTTTTGGTATTTTCTGATTTTATTTTTTTTGTGTCACCAAGACGCCTGTTTGTCAAGTTTTCATCAGGGTGATGATTTTTATATTTTTCAATTTTTTTATATTTTTAAGGTCATCATTCGAGCTCTCTGATGCTATGTATAGAACTTGCGTAAATGTAGACTATTGATAGGCTCTATCAATTGTTCCCCGTCTGGTGTAGCTAACTGATAAGCACCAAAACCAAATGCAACAATGATGATGTAAGGAACTAGCCAATTGGGCTCAAACTTGCCAGGTTTCTCTCGATTAGTTTGATTTCTTGGATTTTGCATTAAGATCAAATCACCAATTTCAAACTTTCGGACCATTACTCTTTTATTATAGCTTCTACAAAGGAGATTTTGATATTTCTATAAGTGGTTCAAGGCATTTAATCTTCTTTCTTCCAACATTTCTAGCACATGCAGTCGAGACTGTCTATATTCTTCATCATCAATCAATCCCTTCAAGGAGACTCATAAGGAGGGGATTTCAGCCTCAATAGGAAATATAGCTTTAGATCCATAGACCAAGGCAAATGGGGTGGCTCCAGTAGGTGTGTGGATGCTGGTGTGGTAGGCCCATAAGGCTGGGTTGAGTTGGAGATTCCAGTCATGGCCAGCTTCATTGACGGTCTTCTTAAGAACTCAGAGGATTTTTTTATTGGACACCTTGACCTAATTGTTTCCTTGCAGATAATAGGGAGTGGGAAAATGGTTTTGAATGTGGAAGCGTTCACAAAGCTCACGGACATCCTGATTTTTGAACGGACGACTGTTGTCTATGATGATGGATTGTGGAACACCATACCGAAAGATGATGTAATTGAGGATAAATTTTGAAATCTGCTTACCGATGATGTAGGTGAGGGGGACGGCTTCAATCCACTTAGTGAAATACTTAGTGGTGGTGATAATGAATTTATGGTCATTGGATGAGGTGGGATGGATTTTACCCATGAGGTCGAGTCCCCATTGTGCGAAGGTCCAAGGAGAAGAGATCGGTATAAGCTCTTGTGCAGGCATGTGGATTAGATTGTTGTGCATCTAACATTTCTGACATGTTCTTACAAACTGAAGAGCATCCTTTTCCATTGTCGACCAGTAATACCCAAGTCTCGTAAATTTCCTAGCTAAGGTCGAGCCACTCGAATGAGATCCACATATACCCTCATGTACCTCACGTAAGGTTGTTTGAGCTTCATCAATTTTGAGACAGCGAAGAAGGGCGTTGTCAAAGTTGTGGCGGTATAAGGTGTCACTGACGATGGTATAATGGGTGGCTTTGTGGATGAAGTATTTTCATTGGTTGTTGGATAGGTTTGGTGGGATATTCTAGGACTTGAGGTAGTCATATATGTCTTGATACCAAGGTGAAATGGAACCAACAAGCTCACAAACCATTTCTGATTATGGAATATCATATGTGGGAACCAAAATTTGTTCCACTAAGAACTCGAATTTCGGCACATTGCTAGGAATTTCCAAGAGAGATCCTATTGTTGCCATCACATTCATTTCCTTGTTTTGTGTCCTAGGAATCTACTCAAAAGTGACCATGTGAAAATATGACTAAAAGCTATCAACCATGCATTTCTAGGGCATCAACTTTTCATCCTTTGTGTCATACTCATCATTGACCTTATTGATAACTAACTGAGAGTCTCCAAAGACTAGGAGTTCTTTGATTTTCCATTTGATAGGCATTTGGATTCTTGTTACGAGTGCTTCATATTCAGCCACATTGTTAGTGAAAGGGAAAGCAATTCAGTATGACTTTGAAATAGAGTCTCCTTGTGGTTTGATAAACAAAATAACCTCCCCTGAGCCATGACCTATATGTGATCCATCAAAATAGAGTTTCCATGGTAACCTAGGGCTTACATGGAAGATAGACTCATCGGGGAAGTCTACTATCAATGGATGATTGCCTTGTATAGGTGCATCTATGAGTTGATCTGTCATTACCTATCCTTTTATTGCCTTGCGGTCAATGTATTGTATGTCATATTCACTCAGTATCATAATCCATTTTGCCAACCATCCTGTCAATGTTGCCCGAATTAAAAGATACTTCAATGGATCAATATTTGCAACCAATTATGTTTGGTGATTGAGCATGTAGTGTCGCATCTTTTGAGTAGCAAAGACAACTTCCATACATGCACGCTCAATGGATGTGTATTTGAGTTCATATCTTATCAATGTTCAACTAATATAGTATACAGCTCTTTCTTTCTCATCATGGTCATTTTGTGCAAGTAATGCCCTCAAGGCCGAAGTGGTTGCAGAGATATATAGAATCAAAGGTTTTCCCTCAATTGGAGGCAATAGGGTAGGTGGTGACAAGATATAGTCTTTGATTTTTGGGAAGGTTGCTTGACATTTTTTAGTCCACACAAAGGGGATGCCCTTGCGTAGTAGGTATTGAAATGGTTGGCATTTGTCTCCTAGTTGTACAATGAAGTGTCAAAAAGACTGTAATCTGCCTTACAATGTCCTTAGCTCACTGATTCCTTTTGGTGGAGGCATGTCTAATATTTATTTCACTTTGGTGGGGTCAACTTCAATGCCTCTATGAGAAATTATATACCCCAAAAGTTTTCCTAAAGTCACTCTACAAACACATTTTTTAGGGTTCAAACGGACCTTGTACTCTTCTAGCCTCTTAAAAAAATTATCCAGTACTTTGAGGTGATCCTTGAGTGTCAAATATTTTACCAAGAGTTCATCCACATAATCTTCCATTAGTGTGTGCATGAGATCATGATATATTATTGTCATGGCTCGTTAATATGTGGCCCCTACACTCTCTAAGCCAAAAGGTATGGCATTCCAGCAGTAGGTTCGCCAAGGACAAGTGAATGTTATTTTGTGTTGATCTTCAAGGGCAATCTAAATTTGGTTAAATCCTGACAAACCTTCCATGAGGGACAGCATCTCGTATCATGTTGTTAGATCAACTATGATGTCTATGTTGGGTAGTGGAAAATCATCCTTCGAGCATGCCTTGTTTAAATCTCAAAAATATGTGCAAATGCGGATCTGTCCATTTGGCTTAGTGACATGCACAAGGTTGGAAATCCAATCAGCATAGTCTATTGATTTGATAAATCCGGAATCCAGTAACTTTTTAAGTTCGGCCTTGACAAGTAATGCAATCTATGGATGCATCTTTCGTAGTTTCTATTTGACTGGTTTAGCGTTTGGAAGCAAAGGCAGATGGTGCAAAATGAGTTATGGATCCAATCCTAGCATGTTGGCATATGACCATGCAAATTTAATCTTATGCTCTTGAAAGAAGGCTTGAAACTCAGGTTTTTCCTCATCTGTCAAGGATGTTGTGACAAGAACCATTTTTGGATTTTCTGGTGTGTTTGTGTTGATTTCCATTGTATCCTCAATTAACATTGTTGATCTCTCTTGGTTGGCGGGAGTAAATTCCAATCCTCCATCCTTGGGCACCTTAGAGAGGTTTTCACCCTTGGATACGTCCTTTATTTTTACTCTTTTGTCATCAGAGGGTGCCTTGCAGTTTTCACCCAAAGACGTATTATTTTTTGCATTGCTTTTATTATTTTTATGATTAGAGGATTGTGCAGTCTCCCTAAAATATGTTGGAAAATCAAGGTCTATCGTGAATCCCACTTTGTGATCCCCGCTTGGTATGCCTTCACGGAGTCCAATGAATTCGACAATAGCTTCATCATTTTGAAAAATATCCATAGCGGGCGAGCCTTGTTGATCCCAGTCAATAAGTTGTAGGTAGAAAAGGGAGATACCATCGTCAGTGTTGGAAAAGGGCGGGGATGATGCAGAAAGCATGCAAATGGAGGCTGAAAGTGTAAAAGCAGAGTTGTCATCCTCAAATTCATATTTGGATTCTATCCAAGGATCATCTTCGGATTCATATGAGTTATACTCATGGTCAAAGTAAGGGATGAATGGATCAGAATCATGATCAGTAGGTTTAGATGGTAATTCAAAAGCATGGGTAGTAGGCTTAGGCATGTCAGGCTCATGGAGAGGTTTAGGAATGGGGCGGGGCATGTCAAACATTATCGGTAATGGTTTAGGTTTATTATCATTTGGGCCCAAAAAATGCTCGCCCATTCTTTTCATTTAGAATGGTCATCCAGAGGATCAATTTTATACATGTGTCTGAATCTTTCCTCGAGAGAGGGTTCACCAAGTTCTAGAAATAGTTCATCAATGTCATAGTCGCTGAGGGTTTTATCAGAACCCCATTCCCATTCATGCGAATCGGTTTCAGTATAGGAATCTTCGCTTGTCTTGACACTTTCAGGCGTTGTTATGTCCTCAATCGAAAGTACATTGGTACGTTGATCATCAGTTCTGACTTTCTCGAACCCTAACCCCATATTTCTTGGTCTTCGAGAAGGCATGATAGGCTCTCTCTTGTCGGTTTGGTTTATCCCAAGGCCACTACTTCCATCGAAACTTTGTGCTTTCAATATTTCATAGCCTTTACCATATATGTTTACTAGTAGTGGGGGTAGTTCTTCTGGGTCTTTATAGATCTAAGCGGATATGTCTACAATGTCTTCATCATTCATGTCCCCCCATAGTGTGAAGGTCATTTTCAGGGGGACCTTAAAAGTCTTTTTGGGCTCCACTATGAAACAAGGTTGACCATAAAATTTTGGTGGCTTGGGTATTGTTGTGATATAATAGGTTGTGTTCAGTTTGTATTCTCCACAACCGGCGTCGTGGATCTTGATATTAGGGTCAACACTTGGTATGGTGGTAGGGGATGGTGTGGTGGAGGTTGAAGGAGTGGATGTGGATGGCTTGGTGAGTGTGGACTGATCAATGTATTTGGATGAGGTGGATGTTGAAGCCTCACGGTTGATGGGCACTTGATGTTCGAAAGTAGCTCTCAAGTCGGTACAGTATTGGAAAGGGTCACGATCTCCTGGTATGGTGATTTAAGTGCCATCAAAGGAGAACTTCAAACATTGATGTTAAGTGGAGGGTACGGCCTTTAAGGCATGGATCCAAGGTCGACAAAGCAATATGTTGTAAGGTAGTTCACGATCTAGTACTTGACATGTTGTATCGATAATGACCGGCCCCACATGAATTGGAAGTGTGATGACACCCCTAGAGGAGCGATCCTCATCATCATATGCCTTTATGACAATTATTTTTGCAGCGTCCACACAAGCATCAGAGAAGTCGATATCTCTAAATAAAGAGCATATATTTAATCCTTCTCTGCCATATACTAATATTTGTCTAACCTTATGTTTATGGATGAAGACTTCGATATGCAGTGCATCATTGTAATATGGATTTGGTGAAGAATAATCGAGGTCCGAAAAGGTGATGTGATGGGGGGAAGTCAAGTATCTGACCATGGTTGTGAAGTGGTTGACATCAATGTCAGTTGGTATGGAAGACTCCTACAAGAATTTGTCCAATATGGCCTTGTGTGCGGGAAAAATGTGGAGCAGCTCGAGGATGGAGATTTGGGCGGGCATTTTGTTTAGTTGTTCAATAAGATTAAATTCTCCATTGGGTTGTAATGGTTTGGTAGAGGGATCGGGTATTGTGATCTTGGGTTGTCTAGCAGAAGGACCTGGTATTGTGACCTTCCCCCTACGGGTAGTGACATTACATTTCGGAGTTTTATTGATGGTGATGGTATTGACGTATTTGTCAATAGCCCAGAGGTGATTAATGATGGGTCCACTAGAATAGTTAAAGGCAGCACGAGTGTAATTGGCTCAATTGTCATTATTCTTTGCACCAGACATCGAGGGGTTACCCGAACCATGATCCTGCAGTGGGTTTTTATGAATGGCATGGTCTGAATTAGAAGAAAATTGTTGACCGTCGAATTTGATGGTATGATTTTCGATAAGATCCTGTACAAGATTTCGCAATTGTCTACAAGAGGAATTTTTATGCCCTTTTATGCGATGATAATTGCAGAATGCATTATCATCCCACCATGATGGCTTGAACTGACCAAGGTCATATGGTTTAGGGTCTTCTAATGTGATGGCGTTGTTTTGGATAAACTTCTTGAGGACAAATTTGATTGGTTCACCCAAGGGGGTGTATGTGCATTTTTGAAATTGTCTTGTTTGGTGTGGTTGTCTTTGGGCTGGTTGGATGGGATTGTTTTGGATGGCTTTAACGGTGGGTGTTGGTGTGGTCACTGGTGCATTTTGGAATTGAACTCTTTTAAGGGTAATTGCAGGACCCGTCAAATTTACTATTTTTGCGTCAACAATTCCATCATTAGTGATATGTTTATTTTTTACCTAGAATTTATTTTTGTCAGTGGGATCATTTGGGTTTGTGTTGGTGTTGTTGTTTTTGTTGCCATATTTGATTTCACCTTTGGAAATTAGGGCTTTTTTCAATTGAACTCCCTTTTCGACAAGGTCAGTGAAAGTGTTGGAGCAAAGGACCTGTAGACCATATCTCAGTGATCCAAGGAGATTTTTCACAAACATGGTGACCTTTTATTTTTCTAGTATTTCCAAAGGACATTGACTTGCTAAAGTTCTCCATCTTTGGAAAAATGGAATAAATGTCTCACATGTTTCTTCTTGGGTAAGTCTACATAATGAGGCAATGTCGATGTGTGTATCAATGTTATAGGCATAATTGTCGACAAACTTGTTGGCTAATTCATCCCACAATTTTATTCCTTTAGGTAACTGTGAGAACCATTCAAGTGCATGACCTATGAGACTCCTAGAAAAGAGTCTCATCAAATAAGTATGTTCATAGGCAACGTCCACGCAGTTGGTTGTGAATTCTCTGATGTGTTCGATGGGATTAGTTTTGCCTTTGTATTTAGAAAATTTTGGCACCACATATCTTGGTGGGAACGGTGGCATGTACAAGTTTGTGTCAAAAGGATATAGACATAATTCATATGATGTGTGGGAGTTTTTGTTGGACATTTGCAGGTTTTTCACTTATTTCTACAAAGTTGCAATTTGAGCTATGAGTGCATCCACAATGGAGTTATTTGTAGCATCACACATGCTGGTAAGTGGTATGCCATGAGTTCCCACTTACTGTGATGGGATATTTTGATTTGGGATGTGGTGTTGTGGAGAAAATTACACGTTTTGGTTTGGATTTTGTTGGTAGTGAATGTTTTGATTGGGGATATGTTGGTGTGTGCGGACTTGAGATGCATAGGTAGGAATGTGTGTTACAGCCATGTTGGATTGTATCTGCGGAACTTGTTGTCTATGAACATTTTGATGACCAAATGAACTCATATGTTGTGTTATTTGATTTCCTTGTCTAAATTGGTAGATGTGACCATGTGGAATGTTTGTATTTTTCCTTTGGGGAATGTTGATGTTGGTGTTGACTTGTGATGAAGTATTAACATTTGGTTGGGGTCCTTGAATGGTGAATCGTCTCTTGTTCCTCCCAAAGGGGTTTAATGATTTTTCTCCCATGGCATTAGTTGAAGATCCAATCAAAGGGTGTGATGATGTCATTCCCATGGCACTAGATGAAGCTCCAAGGAGGTTTGATGTATTGGTTCCCATAGATGTTTGCCAAGGTTGATGTTCCCCCAATAGACGTTGCATTGACCACATTGGATGTGTTTTTTGTGGTTTGGGTGGTGGTAGCACCAATGGAGGTATCATTAATGGTATATGTGGCACTTTGTGTGTGGCTCCCATGGAGGTATTGTTTGCATCATGTTGATTTTCTTGAGTGGTATGGTCAAGGGATGTTGCTCTTAAGGTGTTAATGTCAGATCCTCTTAGCAACCTAGCCCCTTGGTCTAGGAGCATGGCTAGATATTTCTCTGAATCTTGTAGGATTAATTCTTCCACAAAGGAAGCCACTTCAGTATTTTGTGTAGTAGCTTCTATGTCTTCCACAAATACTTATCCATTTTCGTCTCTGCGTATAAATGGTTTGAAAGGGTTGTGTGAGGAAGATGGAATGTTCATGTCAGTGAATGGATTTATGAAAGAGTTCCCCATGTCTATATTTGCATTCATGTAATTAGGAAAATTATAAAGGTTATTGCCTTGTCTAAAGGGATCCATTTGTCTCCTTTTTCTTTGTAGTCTTGTTTCAACCATATTAATTCTTGCTCAAATGGGGGAGAATGGAAGATGATCAAAACTATATATACAAATGATATGACACTATGTTTTTGGATTTTTGATTGGATAAGGAATGATATAATGACAATGTTGTCTAAAGGGAAATGCCAAATGCAATGACACTAATGAGGACTAAAATGAGAGATACTAAAGGTGTTCTAATGTAAATGCAAGGAGTTCTATGATGCACTCAATATTGATATACTTAAGGACAAGTATATTCAACCATTCAAAGCTTGGTCAATGTCTCAATTTTGGAGTGTCAAGGGACTTGTTTGAAGGACTACATGATAAGGTGGCAAAGTGAGGTTTCCACACTAGACTGATGAGTTGGAAATAACTCACAAAGGGACAAAGAATAAAAGAAATGATTTTGATTAAGTCCAATGATAGCCTACTTTTCAAGAAAAATATTTGGAAAAGTATGGCAAGGGCTCCTATTCTAAAGTCTTAAAAATGAGGACTTATGAGTTTATGTATGCTAAAAATGATAGTAAAACCTAAGGTGCAACTAAAAAAGTGCAATGGTAAACCTATGGAAAACTAAATGCAAACTAAAAATGAAAGGATGGAGGATTTGAGCAATTCTTTTTCTAGTTTTGGACAAAGACTCCTGAGAAAAGGTATCTATAAATAGTTTGGAAATGTTTGTTCTCGGGTTTTTGACAGTGACAATGGTTTTTCCAGTTAATAGGAAATTGCGTCATTTCAGGTGAAAAATGAGTTGCAGAGGATCAAATGCATCTCAGTTTCATAAAATGTGTTGTTTCATATCACAGATGTGCTCAGGAAATTAATTGTGTTGCACAGGAAGGAAAATGTGTTTCAAAACAGGTGAATGTGTTGCTTAGCTTAGAAAATGTGTCTTAACAGAGCGATTGTGTTGCACAGAGTCTCAAATATGGTTCAGAATGTCAAATGTGGTGCAAAATGCAGCAAATGTGTTGTAGGGTGAAAAAAGTCTCGTTTTGTTTGCAATTTTAGTAGTTTTTCAGGATTGTTTCAGTTTGAAAGTGTTTTTCCAGATTTACAAAAGGTGTTTAGTTGTTCATTGGTTTAGAAAAACACTTGGCAAACACATTGTCTTTGAATGTTTTGAAAACAAGCACAATCCTAGGGTTGGCAAGGATGATATTCTTTGGATTCCAAGTGGGTTTCCCTAGCCGCACTTATTGTTAGTAGGTGATTTAGAATATTGGCCACACAGGCTCCCCCTTACATTGCACTCACTTCTCGGGTCAACCAAGCTTCAAGCCCCCATAAATCTCCCGTGGAAGGTTTTTCACCTCTACTAAGAACTGCAAGAATGTGGATGCCTTAGCAATGACCATTGTTGCACCAATGAATAGATAGGGTTTTTGGCTTCTACACAAGTTTTTAGTTCACTTGTCTATGTGACACATCCACACTCATAATCCTAAATTTTCCATTAGGATTCACATTTGTATACCGTTTGGGAGTAGCTCGGCTAAAGAGCTTCGTTGCTGGTTTGAGTCGCCTTGGGATGAGTACTTTTTCCCACCAAGGAAGGCCCAATTCCTAGAGTCAATAATAGTTTCTCTTGCACCCAAGATCGCACAAGTGCATAAGGGGAGAGGATACTCCTATTATTGAATCAGGGTTACACAAAGTGGAGACACTTGTTTATTTTAATTATCAAAATTTGTAATGTGGGGAAAGCACCTCAAACACTTTATTCTTTTTAAAATTTAACTCAATGTGACACCAACAATGTTCATTTTAAGCCCATGTCATGAAAATGCATGTTCATTTTAAGCCTTATGATTTGTAATGCAAAATTGTGTTCATTTTAAACCCATGAGTGAATATGCATGTTCATTTTATCCTCATGAAATGTAGATGCAAGTTGTAGTTTGTGATTATTTGTTTGTTTGATTTAAGATTGTGAAAAGAATTAAACATGAACAAGAAAAGGTTAGACTCCTTTCCACATGCTACAAATAGAATATTAGTAACCCAAAATCCCTAAGCTATTAAACAGAAAAGAGAAATATGGAAATTTTTGTAAAAACCCAAATTCAAAAGTTTACCAAGCAGATGTGTCGTTATGTAGAGAAAATGTGTTGCAATAGTGTATGCATCGTTTAGGTTATCAAATTTATTGCGACAGAAAAGATGCATCATTTGTGATGTCGAATGCGTCTTGAGACAGTGTTTGTGTTGTTCTAAAGGTCAAATGTGTCGCGACGTAGCGATCGCGGCTCAAAAAGTTGCAAATGCGGCTCTTTGTACCTGTACTTGCAAAAAAAGCTGAAAAAAACCATACGGAACTGCAAAAATGAGTGTCGGGTTCACCAATGTAATTGAGGGTAAATTTCCAGGTTAGTCATAAATCAAAAACAGAAATAAAACCCTAGTTTAACTATGAAGAACAATGGAGGAAATAATGTAAAACAAAGAACAATGTTACCAAAGCCCTTCAAAACCTGCATGAATCACCTCCATAGCCCTTCTCCATTTGCTGCAAATATGTTGTTTGCCCTCAGATTTTTGTGAGAAAATATGCCTATGAATATGACCTAGCAAATATTGAAGAATTTCTATGATAATGCAAGTAAAAATAAATTCTACATGCAATAGAGAAACCTGCGAAATGACAATGTTAGTCTAAAACATAAGAGATGTGAAAATGAAGTGTGTGTAGATATATGTAGATGTATGTCAAAATGAGACTAAAATTGCCTTTTTATAGAAAAGCCAATTTTAGATAAATGGCCAGGATTGAAAGATGAAAGATGCCCTAAGATCAATGGTTGCAAATGCATGTGACAAACACTAATTAGGGTTAGGGCAACAATGCAAAGTGAATGGCTAAGATTTGATTTTGAAAAAATCAAATCAAGGGTCAGAATTGCATGTGACATATTGGGCACGAATTTTGAGGTTGTTGGAGGGAATTAAAAATTGTTTGATTTATGAGAGGGAGAGTTGACTTTTGAATTAAAAATTGATTTAATTCAGAAGTGGTGGGGCCATGTGATAGTAAATAATAAATTAAAATTATTTACTTTGAAAGAGGGAAATTGCCAAGTCGAAATTTAAATAAATGATTTTATTTAAATTTAGAGGAAAAGTTAATAAGACAATTAAATAATTAATTCTAATTATTTAATTGTGGAGGAAATGGATAAAGTGACGAGTAATTAAATAAATTGTGGGGAATTTATTTAATTATGAGAAGACATTAGAATTAGAGACGTATTTAAATAAATAAATAGAGTTTATTTATTTATTTAAATACCCCAAACACACCAAGAAACCGGACAATGAAAGCTTGAAAGCTTTTTTCAGAGGAGATGAGGAACCGGTGTGGAACTAGTCGTGTTTTGAGAGAGTAGCTCTCCCGAAGCCCTGGGATCAGGTGTGCCTTGCACTGATGAAGTACATCACCTTGGAAGGTAGGTTTAAAACCTTTTTTTAAATCACTTTCCCCTATTAAATCATTTAAGACACAAGATGTTGCTTAGTTTTCCATTCTTTCTTCTAATGGATTTGGAAAACTCAATCGAAAAATGCAAAGAGTTATCCAACCTTAACCCAGTGATCTCTTGTCGCTCCCGCTCCATCAGGGGATCATTCTGAGACTTTACCACTTCCACCTGGCCCTTTGTCCTCCTAAAGCTATTATGGTTGTGTGCATTGAGGATATAGAACCCCTGTCAGTTGTGAATATTTCCCCGACCGAGTCTAAAAGCCCTCCCCGAAAATCCAATATGGGCATTGCGGGGAATCCCAAAGCCAAGATGGCCACCAAGAAACTAAAGGGAGGGTTGGGTAAGGCTCATACCAGTGCGGCGGTGGGTCTCTGTGAATTGAAGTCCACTCCGGCGAAATCGACCTATAAGGCCACCACTACAAAAAAAGGGAAGGAGAAAGGTACGATGGACCTGATTGTTAGGGAAGGGAAGGGCAAGAACATAATAGGGAAAGACTCCAGAGGAGACACTGTTGTGGGGACTACTGTGATGACTGGTGGGAAAAATACCAAAAGGAGATCCGAGAGGCTTGGAAAGAACAGTAAAAAGAGGCAAATAATTGAGGATTTGGAGGAGGAGCGGTCTGATAGCAAAGAGTACAAGGAAGAGGAAACTGAGGATGATGAGGACGAGAATGTGGAGGGGCCCTAGTTTACTCATGAGGACAACAAGGTTCCTAAATATGGCTCCGCCTCTCACTCTTCGCAGCCCCTGGTTGAAGAGCCTGGAGAGGTCCCGGGGACCATGGACATTGGGGAGGAGCCCTATGAATTGGAGAAGAAAATGGACACTCTCAACAAAAGGTTTCATGAACCCACTTCACTATGAAGTTGGGCCATTTCATCACTAGCACCCTGTCAAATGCTATTAAGGAGGAGCTGGAGGGAAATAACAGTCAGGAGAACAAAGACTGGGTTGGTGATGAGGCCATGGACCTCCTGCTTAAGAACTGGGATAACGCTAGTTAGATGCTGCCGGTGTCGGTGTCCTGTCTTTCGATTGCCTCTCTGTGGTTTCTGTGTTGTCTGTGGGTTCTCTCTGTTTCTGTTTACTTTAATGTTTTCTTTTTAGTCTTGCTTCGTTTTGGCCCTTGTGGCTCGTTGCGAAGGGTACGATGTTGCGAAGGGTACGATGCCTTGAAAATGTTGCTTAACATGTCAAAAACATACTAATTAAATAAATTTGATAATTTATTTAATTAAAGAGGACATAAAGAATTAGTGGCGTATTTAAATAAAATAAATGTAATTTATTTATTTAAATAGTGAGGAGGAATAAAAGATGTGAATTAATTAAATAATTAAAAATTATTTAATTAATAGATGAATTTGGACAAAAGGACATAATTAAATATTTTAATTATGTTAAGAAGAAATATGGAGAAAATTGAGTTCGTAGACCTAGGTCAATTTTATGTCTACACTAGGCTCAAATATTCCCCTAAATAGTTACAACTTTTCATAGAGACATTCAATTGCATACATATCTTGAGAAAAAAAACCCTATGATTCACAAAGTATGTTTTTTAAGTTACAAACTGGACTTGCAAGAATTGATACCCTAGAACCACCTGATACATATAGTGAAGAAGATAGTTGAATTACCAAGCCTTATTTCACATCAAATTCTTTTATATACAACATTTTATTTGCATCCATTATGTTCTATGGGTGGGGTTGTAGGGTTCCTTTGCAAATCAATGCATTTAATTTGCCAACACATCCACCTAAAAAAGGAATATACCTTGGATATATTGAGAAGTAACCTAGGGTAGTTAAAGCATCATTTTCATGCCTAGAAAAATCTCCTAATATTTATCTCTAGGGCTACAAATGTGGGCCTCTATTAATCTTGTTCAAATCACTTGCACCCATTTCATCAACATCACATTGTCGTTACATCCAAATTCACATTGTTGGGAAGTCTAGCATCGTCTGGGAGTCATTTGGACATTGGTAAGTCTTCATTGATGGAGTTGATAGTGAACCCCACAACTCCCAAAAATCCTTGCAACCAAAACGCCTATCACATCTAAGAGGTCAAAGCAATTGATTTTCTATGCAATTAAGAGAAAAAAGACTGAATCCACAAAAGCATCTGATATGCCTTTTGTATTGAATTAATATGTGTGAATTGTAATAATTACAATGAATGTGCATGCTTATAAAAGCAAAATAAAGCAAACCCTAGATGAGGATTGCATTAGATCGTGACAATTGTCTTAATCTCATGCAATGAGACAACTAGACCTATAATTATCCCAATCTAATAATAAAAAAGCACTCCTAAGTTTAGCTTAAGTGAATAAAGTAATAAGGGACTTAATAATTAATTAATTATTAATTATCAAGTGATTATCCTAATTACTCCAACACCCCCGCCTTAAGATCAACTTAGGGAGAAGCTATAAAACCTAGATGTAGAATACAATGATGGATGCATTGATGGGTCTCAGATACAAGTCTTGATGAGGTACCCATCAACAAATAAATGAATCTCTCATAACTAGAGAAAAGGAGAAAACCACTTGGGAAAAACTCCTCTCCAAAAGAGAGAAAGAAATGATTGCATTGGTGAAATAAGGATAGAAGGAGGACTCAATGTGACCCCGCAAGGACTACTTCTATCATGCAAGTACAATATATGTCCCCCTATAGGAGAGAGAAAATGAGGATATGAATCCCCCCATAAAGAAAGATTTCTCGTGCCAATGATGAACACTTGAAGACATGATATGATCCACTGCCTGCAAACATGTTTTCCCTTAGGAAGAAACAAATCCATTGGTGATTGGATAATTCAATCCAAAAGAATGGATCAATCAAGAATCCAAATACAAATGGTGTGTGCCTCTGAAAAGTGCTCACATGACCACATGTCGAAAAGTGATGATGTTAATCCAAGATCCTGTGAAGGCTAATATAGAACAAGTTGCAAAGGTGATGAAGATGGTGGGCTAATAGCGATGATGTGGCTATCAGCAAAGAGGAGATGAATGTCCTCAAAGTAATCCTCCAAATCTACAATATAGGACTCTACAAACAAGGATGATATGTCTACAAGATATGAATCCCAAGTAGTTATGTTTGGAAGATGTATGATGTCCTATTGCGCTAAATCAATAGGGGCCAAAGTTGTGGCGATGTCAAAATGATTAGGAAAAACAAAAGATGATGATGTAGTCTTGATTTGAAGAGTGGGAACATGAAGACAAGTCTTTGAACCATCAGAACATGCAAGACCTGTGATATGATCAAGCTCCTATAAATTATCATCACCAAAGGGTATACAATATGCATCTGCAAGAGGGATGAGACATTAATCTACAACAGGATTGTCTAGGTATGGAGAGATATGATGGTCTCCATGGATCTCCCAAAGATGAGTCCAAAGTGTGTGGGGACATTCAATATCTGATACAACATACATAGTGTCAAGATCAACACTAGAACAAATAACCCTTATAATGTGATCTTTGATGATGCCCCATGCTGATAAACTCCCTAGTGTGTCTAGTGTAGGTATGAGTCCATACAAATAAAGAAAAATATCAAGCCACCTAAGATGTGTCGGGATGCCATTTCGCCAAGACACATAATTATCCTTGTCTAAGTTGATCACAGAAGGATGAACAGAAAAACCCATGATACTCTCTCAAATGATAAAATCAAAGATTAATAATCTTAGTGTTGATAAAGCAGATCAAAATATGTCATCTCACGCAAACAGATCCTTTCCAGGTGTCAAGATGTCTAAGTAATTGACATAATTGTGAAAACACAAAAAATTGAATAAAATGTACTTGGGATAGATTTTGGAAAAGGTGCATGATTAGATCTAAAGAGCTCTGAAATACTTTTCCAATGCTGCTTGAATTGCAAAAATCAGAGATACAAGTAAAAACTTATGAGCTCAAAAGTGCAAAATGAATATCTAACTTTGACTGAAAATAACAAGAACCAGCAGCAAAATATGATAATGAGACTTGCACCACTAGAAAGTGGTTGGAACCATCTTTTTGACGATATTTTGTTTGCCCGATTTTGACACCGTATGCCCAAGTTATGCCAAAAAGAAAAAAATTGCTCTTTTTAGGGCAAAAAAGGTTAGGAGGGGGGCTTAGAGGGAGCGTACGACTAGCTGATGTCAATGAATATTTACCAGAATATTCCTTCTTCCTACAAAAAAAAATTGGTGCCCTGGAAAGGTTTCTCGTCATCGTAAAATTGTGCAACTTGTTGAAATATGCGGGAGAATATTCTTCGTCCGAATATGCTTTTTAATCAGGGATTATTCCCTATCAAATTTTGCATGCCAGATTTTTTTTTGTTACCGAATTTTTTAATCTCCGTTAAGATTCTATATGTCCTCAGCTAGTTTGAGGACCAAATTTTTGGCGCTTTCAAAGGCTTTTGTAGCCACCATTCAGCAATGATCGGTTGTCGATGGCTTTGGAAATTGCCAAGGGAGTCGTAGTCGATAGGCAAGTCAGCAACCTGCTAGGCAGTGCAATAAATGCCTACCTTTTTGCTTTTTGCTTTTTTTTTTTTTTTGTTTGATGTTTTTTGAATAAAAAAAATTTGGAAACTTTTTTGAAAAAACCAAAAAAGAAAAACTTAAAAATCTTATATACCTGCACGGATGTCAAGACAATTATGGAAGCAAGTGTCGTACAGATCCATATTGTCGTACATATTTATGTACAAAGATCCTTGCTGCTAAAAAAAATTACCTTTTTTGCAACTTCTCCAAAATCGATGAAACAACAGTCATTATGTATGTTTTCAACTGTTTCATTTGTTCTAGACGCAATAGTGATGTCTGGTTCCCCCTAAGATGAGTTGGTTTTTCTCTCACAACTGAATCTCTCAATATTTGGATAGGAAGCTATAGATCTAGAGCTTTGATACCATGATGAAGTTGATAGTGAACCCTACAACTTCAGAAATCCCTACAACCAAAACGCCTGTCACATCTAAAAGATCAAAGTAGTTGATTTTCTATGCAACCAAGAGAGAAGAGATTGAATCCACAAAAGCATCTAATATGTTTTCTGTATTGAATGGATACATGTGAATTGTAATAATTGCAATGAATGTGCATGCTTATAAAAAGAAAAATAAAGAAAACCATAGATGAGGATTGCATTAGATTGTGACAATTGTCTTGATCTCATGCAATGAGACAACTAGACCTATAATTATCCCAATCTAATAATAAAAAAGCACTCATAAGTTTAGCTTAAGTGAATAAGAAATAAGGGACTTAATAATTAATTAATGATTCATTAATTATTAAGTGATTATCCTAATTACTCCAACATCCATCACATTTATTTTAGGGCTTTATGGAATGCCAAGATGTGTAGAGGTGGGTAAGAATTATTGTTCAAACAATAGAGTCCTAAGGTGGAACTACATGTAAGCTTTACAAATGTGCACAAGAGGCTCAAAAGTTTGCAAAATAAAACTAGAAAGGATTAGTGTTTGGCATGCACTTTGCAAGTGCAAGTTAAAATCCTAAAAGGAAAGTGTATGGTGGAATGGTGAAGCGAAGAAGTGAAGCAATGAAATAATTTTGTTAGTTGGAAGAAGGGGTGAAAATTTTCCAAAGGTAAGTTGTTAGAAAGAAAATGTTGGAATGCACTTTGCAAGAATCACACCTAGAGACTCTAAAGGTTTTCAAAAAATAAAGGTGAGAAATAAAACCTAAGGTGCAACTTGAAAAATTGTGAATGTGCATCAAAGGTCCAAAATTCTATAGATAAGAGAGGATCTAGGAATGTAGAAATATGGAGGTTTGAAGCAAGTTTTCAAGACTTCCAAATATGCACACTAGGTCTAAAGTTCACAAAGAACAAAAGAAGTGGGGATATAGAGAAGCAGAGGCAAGAAGCAAGTTTGCAAGACTTGCAAACATGTGCACATTGTATGCAAAAGTCTATATAGAACAAAGGAAGTGGGGATGTGAAGAAGTAGAGGTGAGCAGAAAATTTATAAGATTTGCAAACATGCATGTGGGCTCTAGAATTCCATAGAGAACAAAAGAAACAGGGTTGCAGAGAAGTAAAGGTAGGAAGCAAGTTTGCAAGACTTGTAAATATTTGTGCAAGGTCTAAAAACACAAAGAATAAAGGAAATGGGATTTAGAGAACTAAAAGTGGAAAGTGGGAAATCAAGGTTGGAGTGTGTTTTGCAAAATTTGCAAACATGTAGGGAAAGTCTATCTCCATTAGCACAAGAAAATTGAATAAAAATCCCCAAAACTTAAAAATTTTAATAGATTATCCCAACATAAGGATTCAAATGGGTGTTAAGAATAACGTTGAAGATGACATGACCAATGTAGCCCATTTATGATTTCTTAGATAGTAATTTATGATGGGCCAAGAGAAAGGACATGGGACAACACTACAAACATAAAATGTAAAACTGAGGGGGTTCCAGCAAATACTACTTTGAATTGTTCAATCCAAGATTAACCAAGACAAAATCTATTAGATGATGCATAACATGACATAAAGATTGGCATTCTTTAGGTCCAATTGTCTACTATAAAATGGTGCATCCCAAATTTTTTATCACCATTTCATTAGTCATCTTCAATTAATCCTAGAATGTGCATATTATTGATGTTTAATATGATAATTAAATAACATCTCTTTGGTGTAGATATTATGTTGGCATGCTCAACCAATAACAAACTTAATGGGTGATACATATCATAAAGCACCTAGTATGTATAATGGGCCTTAATAATTATTTGTTGGGATCTCTTCAAAAAATGTAATCAATAAAGAAGTGGGGAGAGAGGAAATATAGCATTGTTGAAATAGTTCCCACAAAAGCATGCTCATGTGACATATCCTCATGTTCAACATCATCCTTACATGTGTCATTGTGTACCTCAATATTATTTTTATGGTGTAGAAAAGGATTTATGCATATTTCCAATCAACTATTTGCAAGTGCCACAAAAGGTTTATATTAGCCTTCAAGTTTGATGTTGTTCTCAATTAGATGTTATACATTATTTATAAGTCTCATACATGATGGAGTATAATGACCCTTAACTCTATGGAAGAAGCAATATGTTTGGTCATTATATGTCCTAAGAAGCATATTGTTGGGATCTAACAGACAAATAGGAGGGGGTGTAATCAAGCTAGCACTCAACAAGCTTTGAAAAATATCATCCATCAATTATTGAAGCTTATTGAACTTATTTGCTGCATTTGGTCTAAATGAAGGAAAGGCAGAAGTAGCAATAATTTTATGAACATTTCCCTTCATGGCATTACCCTTCAAAAAGTTGTTTGACTTCTAATACTTGAGGGGTATGGTGATACATTGTGATGTGATGACCCATACTTGAAAACATTTCCTATGAACAATTTGGACTCAAATGGTTTTTACATGTGCAAGTCCATGAAAGATATAAGTTATTTGGATACACATTACCTTGAGTTGGTTTAAGTAATCCATTAGTTAAAATGCATTGTAGTTCAAAATATGAGTAATCATTTTACAGAACAATAATGTAATCTTTAGCACAATCACTATTGTGTTCATTTGGTCCTAGGGCACACTTGAATAAAATAGGAACTACAACTCTAAGGCCAATATTAATTTTGAATTGCTTAAGAACACTTTTGTCAAATCATCAAATGTGTGAATTAGACCCTTTAGGAAATGAAAAGAACCAATCAATAACATAATCCTTTAGGGTCCATGGAAATACCTTTGTTAATAGCTTATCCTTTTATAGGAAGCCTACACATGCAATTGTAAAAGATCTCAAATGTGTGTTTGGGTTGCCTTTGCCATCATACATTGGAAATCACAATACCACAAAGCCCATAGAGATAAGGTGTATAAAAATCTCATATGATAAGATGAAACCACAATAGTGGTTTACAATTCAAGTGAGGAAGGAAAACTCACAAAAAATGAATACATGGCAAAAAACTTGATTTTAGGGGTTTGTACAAACTTACTGGTTTGAGCGAACCCCCCTTGAGACACAAAAAAAAACCTAAATTTTGGCACTTTGAAGCTCAGGTTGAGGATGAAAATGGAAGAATCTTCACAAACCCAACTGGAATCAGGTAGTCCTCGAAACGAGCTATCCAACGAATATAATTTTAATATGTTTTGGTTTTATTTGTATTTATTTTTTTAGTTTTATTAAACATAGGTTTTTCATCAAAAATGAAGGTCTATGTTCTGCACGTGGAAAAATAGCAGATAATCAAAAAAAAAATTGAAACCTATGAGTGCACCAGATATTGAAGTCCTTGATCCAACAAAAAAAATGAATTTCGATATATACAAAAAATTTACGCGTTATACAGTCGCGCTATGTCTGAATTGTAATTGGTTTGACTTCGAAATTTGATTTAAAAAAATGTATTCAATAAAAAAACCAAGTGGAAGCACTAGATATCGAAGTTCAAATCTAAATTCGAAAGAATTAGAATTTTATCCTTCATAGAAAAAAAGTTGTGTTATACAGTGTGCGTCACTTTTAAAAAATGTTGTTTTCTGAAGAAAAAAACTAGTTTTCATGGGAAATGGAAAAAAAAGTGCAATCTGATTCCAAAAGTTTTGAAAAAAAAAAATTTAGAATCTACAAACAAAATGTGACGAGACTCTAGTTTGCACCATCTTAAAAATTTTCACGGTTTAACCGCTATAGGTGCCCGAATGTGAAGATTTAGTTAAAAATAATAATTTTAGTGTCCAATTTGGCCAAAAATTGTAAAACACTATTGTGGGATCACCCGATAATGGTGTTGTTATAACATCCTCAAATTTCTCACTATCTTGTCCATATGGTTTAGCATCAACTCTCTTTTTAATTTGATCTATCATGTGAATTAGTGCATCTAAAGTGGAAGGTAGAAGGGTAACTAGTGAAAGTTGGTGGTCACTATGGTGTGTATAGGAATAGATATGAGAGGTAAGAGGAATGGAGGCAATAGTTCAAGAAAGATACATAGATATGGATATAGAATGAAGGCTATGAAAGGTCATGAATGAAGCGATAGGATGGGGGATAGACATGGTGTGGTATGGAATTGTAGATGTAGAAGAGGTTTAACTAGGAGTGTTGATAGATTGGGTAGTGGTAAAGGAAATAGGCATAGAGGTGTAATATACCATGAGCGATGTCAATATGTGAGGGGTATAGTTAGGAGGAAGGTTATAAGGAGGGGAGGTGGAGAAGGGATCAGCAATATGTGTATGTACACTATTATAAGTATGGGTGGCTCTATAGAGATGAATAGTGATGGTTGAAGTAATTTTAGAAGAGGGATCAATGATAGAGGAGGGAGAAGAGGTAGGTGTACTAGCCATAATAGATGAAACAATCTTAACACTAACACCTTATAAGATCTCTAACCCATATTGCTTATTGATGAACGTGTTGTGAATCATATATTAGTTGTGTTGGAATTTCAACATTAGACAAACTAGCAAACCCATCTACAAAATCTCAATTGGCCACATGAGCATCATGAACATAATTTTGATTGTCTTGATTATTCTCAATACAAACATCAAAATAAATCTTAATCTCATTCGACTGGGTAGCCATGTTAGGGTTTAAACAAGCACTCATCAATGGAACATTAGGATTACAAGTAGCTCATGTCATAAACAAATATATGAAAGTAAAACTCAAAATACACTTTTAAATTCAAAAAAAAAAAATAGTTAATATATCAAATATAAAATTGAAACCCTAATGGGATAGCCAAGGGTGGGCAAAGTGGACCAAATAGAAAGCAAACAATGAAACTTAAAACCCTAAAAAATGTAAAACAAAATAACAATGAAAGGCACACAAACCCTAAGATCTAAAAAATGAATATATAATTAAAAAGAAAAAACATGGGTCCAAAACTCTAAATCTATGAAGGTATAAATCCTAAAGTAAAAACCTAGGGAGCTGTAGCATTGATGCATTTACAAAATTGCAGAGAAAAATAAACTATTCTAATGTAATCTAGGCTAAATCCTATATAATGCACACATGAGCATAAACCATCCCAAATTAGTAATTGAGAGTTATGGATGTAATTAATTAGGAATTAAATGACAACCTAAGAAATATATGTAATGGGTAAGTGTATATAGCTCTAGATTTAATGAAGGGTGAAATTGGTGTAGCACTAAATTAGTGTACGATATACACCTCAACAATATGGAAAACAACAAATGGAGAGGGAGCAAACTAAATCTTTTTTGGACACATTTAAACCAATGTTTAGTGTAGCATATAGAATGATTAATTAAACCAAAATATATACCTAGGTAATATGGTAAACATCATTTTGAGATAACACATACACCTTAGCAATATGGAAAACATCCTTCCATCCATTCATCAGTTAACATCATTATCTTGTTACAGTTACAGTAAAGTTTAGCGAAGTGCTAGATTGATATATTAAGATAAAATATACACCTCAATTATATGGAAAACATCATTTCATTCATCGAATGGAGAAGAAACAAACTCTTCTTTATCTGGATATAATTACGCTGAGTTCAGTCTAGAGTATAGATTGATTCATCAAAACGAGACATGACAATAAGTTTATTTGCTCAGTACAGAACAGCCCAACACACTGTTCCCCTGCATAGAACTTCATATTTATGAAAAAAATTATACGTTTAGAACTATGACTGAAATGGTTCAACCCTTCATAAAGAGACAACTTCTGTTTTCCCATGCCAAAAAAAGTTGACCTAAAATTAAAAGCAGCATAAAAAGCGCTCATATTAGAGTTGATTTGCCATCGGTTACTTACTTTATGGTCATGCAGTGGCTCTACGTAAAGGCAAAAAATTCTCCCATCTCTACAGTTCATTTAGAACAAGGTCCAGATAAACAAATCGTCTTGTAATACAAGTGAATCATCGCCCATTCTTGTTCTTTGCAAGGGAGGTCAAAATTATCATTATGATTACCCAATACAATTCATTCAGACCAACACCTAAACAAACAAATCATTGTGGAATGCATATGGATCATCACCCATTCTAAATTCTTTAACAACTGATCTCCACATTTGTGCCTCCCTATTTTAATTGCCAGAAACCACCAGTTGCAGAACAATTTAATTTCTATTGGTGTAACCGTGTAATAGTAAATTTTGTACAAATCAAGACCAGCGAAAATGTTTAATTCTCGCTCTTAAATTCTAAGTATTGTAGTCTCTTGACAAGAATAAGTCATTGGAGTGTAATAAATGAAGATCAGAGTTTCAGATCCTTAGGCACTACTGGCCTTTTATGAACATGTGCAAGTTTTCCTCAACAAGGAGGATACGGGAGCTTGCTTGCAAGTACAGGATTGTCCTTTTCATAATCTAGGATGGTAAACAGAAAAGTTCTATCGATGCACAGGAATGCATGAGAGATCTGCATAAGGAGCTCTTCTCTTGAATCCGTCATGCCTATATCAATGTAAAGTGAAATTTATTAGCAAACACTAGAAATTATGATAAAGAAATCTCTCTTCTCTGCAAATTCAGATTGCATCCTAAATTGGAAACCTCTCTCCTTTTTATCCACAGATATGAACATATATTATTAGAAGGGGGAAAGACATCATTGCAATACTTGAGTAAAATTCAAATGCTAAAAGGCACACTTGCAGACTTGAATAAGATGGTTGTGGACTTTAGCAGCCATCTGTCTAGAGGATTATCTTGCAGTACATACAACTCCCTTTGGCCAACATTTCTACCAAAGATATCAGAAAAAATACTGTGATGTTTGAAACCTAAATTTTAAACTATCAATCTCATCTCAATTGGAGAAGAACATGAATTGTTAATCTGCAAGTTTCTTGAACAGCCTCATCATAATTTGGTGATAGAGGAAGTCCCCCAAAAAGAATACCAAATGCATCTTCACAACCTCACATGTCCTCAAAAATGTAAAGCATACACAAAAAACATTGAAACTTGATAAACCAACTATGGTGCACAAGTCATAAGCTACTTCTCATTCTATTCCAATTGTAACTGGAACATCCTAATTTTCTGTGCATAGGAGCTAGGTCAGTTAAATAAGCTTAAATATTTCACTATTTTAAAGCAGGGTATGAAGGCACCTCTCCTGGTCCAGGTGCTAATTCATTTTTGCTAAATCTGTCTTCATCATAGAAGCTTGCATGAACCACCCGTCCACCAAAAAATCGTCCGTCAAGATCAATAAGTGCTTTAGTTGTTTGCTCAGAACGTTCAAATTGCACAAATATTCTAACAGCTTCATCAGTTGGGAAATCAGGTTCAGTGATTTCAAAGATTAGTACACGTGTAACTGTTCCATACTTAGAACACTCTGAGGCAACTTCTTCTTCCAGTTCATCATCCACCTCTCCTGGCCCAACCTACATCCAAAATTCATGGCATCAATATCACATTGTAAAGTACATAAGATTTATATGGCATCAAATTATGCAGGCATTTAGCCCCTTGAAAAACCTCAAATTTTCCAATCAAATATTCATACGTTAGCTTCAAAATTTTGGCACATGACTAGTATGACTAACATTGTAAGTATTGCATTGCAAATTAAAAGTGTTTTTATGCATAGCTGCAGATCCAGTATGTATAGCCCAGCAGAGAATGTCTCAGAAATAAAATACAATAAAAGTAGTAGTAAATGGTCTAGATGTAAAGAAGATCATACATATTTGTGAAAAGCTGTGCTTGTACATTATTGTTATAATCTAGAATCTTGAAATGGGTCAATTTTTATATTGTGAGTTCCTGAGGCCCCAAGGGAAGTGAATTTTATTGTATGTAATCATGGCAAAACTATATGCATGCATTGACAGCTTCTATTTCTGATAATGGATATCGAAGTTAGAAAAGTTATATGGCTTCATAAGATTTAGTATGTGAAGGGGCAGCAGAATGAATTCTATTCCGAGCACAAATCAACAAGGTTACAACCTTTAACCCATATTAAGAAGTAACAAAACACAACCATCCATCATGTACTTATGTCACAATATTATGAATTATCCATAATATCATCATCATCATCTGTTTCTGATGGTAGTTACAAGAAGCATATGAGCTAAGTCATCAATCTTCAGGGCATTTGAGTGTTTTGTTTCAAATGGTGAATATTAGATCTGTGTCAGCTTTATGGATTGCATTGTGCACATCCTGTGCTTTTGCTTCGAATGGTAGGTATCCGTGACACATTTTTTACATAGCAGTACGAATTTTCCTGTATTCTTGTAGACATTACGAGGTTTTGTAATTAATAGCAGGGAATTAGACATGGTTTTATAGGAAATAGAAAAATAGATAACAACAAATTCATTTCAAAATCTCATCACCCAAAACTTGAACACCGTATTCTGAGAATAATTCAATCAAAACTATATAAAGCCCTTGAAGGCCATCTTCACAATAAATTAAAAAGGTGAATTCCTTTAGCGACTATTTCTGAGGAATACAAACAATAAATAATCATTTTGTATGCATCCTAAAGTTACGTTGAGGGCTTAGAATTATCCAATTAGGAGTGTTAAATTCAATCCAATTGAAAGCATAATACAATAAATTGCACTTCAAAATCGTGAGAAACAAAATCTTGTGAATCACTACTCATGAATGACACAGTATTAGAGTTACTTGAATGTCAATACTCTACAGTTAACTTCAAAATTTTGATATCTAATAATGTTGAACTGCAGAAGCTCTATAGGCATAAATCACGAAAAGAAAAGTTTATATGCCATGTTCCTGAGAAAAATAATTAAGGTTGGAATTGGCATATTACTAACACTAATTAAAAATGTTCTACAAGCTTTGAGACATTTGCCTGAGAAAAACTCTACATGTTAATTGTTTCGTCCAAACTAGCTTTTTGTCCAAGATATTTCCTGCTTGCTTAATACAATGGACAAACGTGCATACATTCGAGAAAATCCTCAAAACCCATCTTCAAGTTGACAGAACAAATCCTTGTACATTACCCCAGGGAGACACAGAACGAAAATCTAGATTATAAAAAATGTACATACCATGTTTCTGAGAAGCAAAACCCTTGTAGGTGGAGCTGTAATATTGACACTCTTAATCTTCTTCTCTGGCCTGTTGGATTCGCTAGCATTGACAATAACCCCAGCTCTCTTATCTGTCTTCCTCGCCATCAAGGGTGTGGTAATCCCCTGTTCCTGTTTCCCTAATCCCTGCCCCTCCTTCCACCCCATCCTAGCCATCATCCTCTGTGCAGCAGTCATCTGCCCACCGGCTCCAACACCCAGCCCACCCGTTGCTGACTTCCCAATACTAAATCCTCCATCCCCACCACCGGGCGGGGGGGAAGGAGACCTGGGAGGAGCAGCACTGCTACTCATTGCTGCCCGCCGCTTCCAGGCTTCCTCGCCACTGATGTTGAGAGCAGCCTCCTTCTCTGCTGCAGAACTAACAGCAGTGACAGAGGAATTGGAGGAGACAATGGCATTGGCCTCCTCCAATTCCCGCAACGCGGCCAATTCGCGCTCCCTTTCCTCATCCTCTTGTCGTCGCCGCTCTAATTCCCTTCTCACCTCCGCCTCCATAGCCCTTCTCCTACGCTCCCTCCTATATTCCTCATAATCATTAGGCCTTGCAGGGTCATACTCCTCCATAACACTAGAAGTCACCCCCACCAAAGCAGGCTGAAAGGGGGCTTCCTTCACATCGACCCCCACAGGCTCAGCGTATGTGACCCTGGGCGGAAAAGAGGCGGCTGCCGAGGCACCCTTTGATTTAGCCCCCGTGACCGTGGGCTGCTGATTTCTGAGTATCGACTGAGGGGAAGCAAAGAGCGCCGGGGGCTTGCGCAGAGTGGGCGGTGCCATTTTTGCGCTGCTCGACCACATTGAACTGGCGGCACTGGCTGCGGCACTGGCATTGGTGGCATCTTCGTCAATGGAGGCCGAAGGTGGGGGCAAATCCCCATACAGCCCACCCAGCATTTTGATGATTTAAACGCTGTCCGCAGTTTCTATGTACAAACCCTCTCTTGACACAGATTTATGCAATTTTTTTCTCAGTTTATCAAAAACCCTTTTGCAACAATGCCTCTGATCAATTCAATGAATTGTTAGCTGCTTGAAACCGTGGTAAGGAATTTATTGTTACTGTAGTTTTCGTTTCGGCTTTGCAATGCACTGAGTGCCCTTTGAGCAGCACCATGGTGGAGAGACTTGAGGTATATGCTCTGGTGTAAAATATTAATTTTACCTGATCCTTCTTCCTATTTTTCCATTCAATCCATCGGCACCAGCGGGTGTGCGTATAATTAATTCGTTCGGCTGTTCCACCAGCAGATCAGAGGCCACTTTGTGGTAAGTTGCTTTCTCTGGGATTCGATCATTTTGCCCTACTATAGAGCTTCTTTAACGATATTTCTAGTCAGAACAAACACCGAGGGATCGAGAGCTTCTCGAGATACATAAAGATAGCTACCTAGTAAGTCATGTTAGTGTAGTTTAGTTGTAAGTTAGCTTAGCTGATATATTTAAGGAGTTTAATCAAAGTTTTCAATGAAAGATTAAAAAAATAGTATATATATGAGTTTAGTTGGACTAATAAAAATTTCATATCTTGTATTATTTTTCTCTCATTTTGAATTTTCTTTTATCGTTTGTTTTCAATGTAATGATTAATGTATAGATAATATTAATTGAACTTAACTTCATCTTACCTCACACATTCTAAGAGTCTAGATTTCTTTTAGAATTTATTTGTTCCTCTATCTAGATCAAATTTACAGTTCAAATCTACATTATAGATTCGACCTCCTTGTTACTTTTGACTTGAGTGCAAAACATTCAAATTTGGACACTAAGGTATTATATGTAAGGACAAAATCTAATTCATTATGACACCATCAAACACACATCCAAGATCTAGGACTCATTATTAGTTAGCTTCTTTACATATTGCATTATCATTAGAAGGGCATTGCATTAGTATGACATTAACATGTATATCAATTAGGCTTATTACATGATTATTTGTTATGTCTTCAATCATTGTTCTCAAAATTACTAAATTAAATCTATGGTTAGAAGAAGGCCCTCACTTAACAAACTTCAAAAGGTGTTTGATAATATTGTCAATCATTTATTACATGTTCAGATTTTGAGGTGAAATTGAATTTGAAGTCCACGACTGTTAAATCAAATCCACTGAATATGATTGATTTTGCATATCAAAGATCAAATCCATGGGTGCAAAAATGACTTAAAGCATCAAAGTATAGATTTATTAGTTCAAAGTAGTTGTCAACTGATCTCAAGGTACTACTATAGTGACAAAACATTTGGAAACATCACAAGATAATCAACATCAAATGTAAAGCTAAGTACATTTATTTATTTTTGTGCATGTTTAGTGAACATATTTCTATAACATAATTAGTCTTATTCTATATATATATATATATATATATATATATAAAATTGTGGATTAATTAATATACCCTAAGATATATTAGTATGAAAATTTATAATCTAGTGAACCAAATGAACTACACCCCATAGGGTTTTAGCTTTAGGGGTTTAATTTCTAATTTCAATTTTCAATATGATCATTTCTGATATGATGATTTTACATTAGATATAAACTTTTTAATAGATCCTTCCATGTTTGTTCATGGTGCTATTTCTCTCATGATGATGCCAAAGACAATGGTTGCATTTCCAAGCTTATTATTTATATGATATCTTGCATAGGGTTCATTATTTGGTTGGAATTTCATGATGCACATATGTTTTAAAACTCTAACTTTGATGAGCTTTATAATGTTTACACATGTATTTTCTTTAATGTGATCTATCATATACATGTTTATGATGTTGGTTTATTTGTTATATACATGATGTCTTATGATTTACCATGCTATGATATGTTCTTAGATGTTTACTCATTATTATATCATTATATGGCCTAAATTGATGTTCACTTGTGCTTCATTGCTTTTATCTTTTTATTATCAATTCCTTAGGAAGCCATCCATGCATTTTTATAACATTAATTATTTTGATGTTCCTTCCTCCTCCCTTGATTTTAATGGGATGTTTAACACTATACCTTCCTAACTTATGTTTCAATTGTGACACTAATTGGGGGTGTCAAGTTCCTTCCATGACTTCATATTTCCCACTATTGTAGCACATACCCTACCTAATTCACATAGACATTATTTTATTTGTCAAAGAAAAGATTGAGAAATTATTAAAAGTGGGCTTCTTTATACCTATTTATTATTCTCCATTGATTTTTAATAAAATAGTTGTAGCCAAACCTAATTTGAGGATTTACATTTGCACAAATTTTTGAGATCTTAATAACACATCCCCTAAATATTATTTTATGCTACTTAATATTTATATGGCTATTGATTATATTGATGGACATGAGATATAATCAAATTATTATAAATCCCCAAGATCAACATATGATTATGTTTATTACGTTTAATGGGGCTCATTTTGTTATGTGGTCATTGATTTTAGACAAAAAAAAAATGGTAATGGTACTTGTAAATAGGCGATGATAATCATTTTCTATGATTGAATGTATAATATTTTAGAGAATGAAGTAGACAAGATTTTGGCCAAGTCTAAGAAAATAATTGATCATATTGAAGATTTAAGGACTATTTTTGAATGATTGTGATAATATCAAATTTAATTCAACCCAAAGAAATTAATATTTTGCATGTATATAGTGGAAAATTGTTGTACTTTATTGTATTGAGAAAGGTATGAATTTTTTTGATGTTGTAGTTAGCATGCCACCACCTTGTAGTCTTACACAACTTTACAATTTACAAGGTAAGGTATAGGCTATTTAGCACTTTATTTTAGAGTAAGATAATCACACTTTGTCTTTCATTGACCATTTTAAAGAAAGATGCTAAATTTGAATGGAAAGAATATTGTCAAAAGGCTTTTGAAGATATAACCAATACTTCATGAATCCTCTAGTACATATGCACATTATTCCTAGTCATCCATTGTCAATATATATTTTAACCATAAATTTAATGATTTGGGGTTTATTAGCATAAATTATGAAAATGGAAAAGAACGTGCCATTTATTACATCAATCATACATTGTTAAATTATAAGACACAATATACTCACTTAGAGAAGTTATGTTTACTGATGTAAATGTGATATACTACCTAACTAGTTTTCTATTAGGTCTTACTCATAGTTACATACTTAAGCTTATTTAGGTCATTTTTGTATGTCGTATATCATAGTCCATTAAAATACTTGTCATGATTTTAGTATGTCATAAGGTTTTAGCATTGTATTTATAAAAAGGGGTTGTTCATTACATATTGTACCAATTTTATTTTTAATCTAATGAATTTTTAGGCTTCATAGCATTTTTATTGCTTCTTTCTTATTTGGAAGGTTATTTTGGTTGTAAATGATCCTTAGGTTACTATGGGGTTGATCAACAACTCTTATATGATATCAAAGCTCCAAGTCTATGATTTTTCCTTCCCTCTTTTAGAGATTTCTACCTAAGAGATTTTATATGGTGCATCTTGGTGCAAAACTAACCTCACAGTTGTGCTCAAAAGGACCAAAAAATTTAAATCCATATAAGGCGTGATAGGTTTCGATGCCAAAAACTTAAGATATTTTTTTGTGGGTTTACAAAAAAAAAGGTTAAAATTTTGTACAACTAAATGGATCTATATCATCATATGTCATTGGTGTGTGGTCATAAACAAAAAATATTCCTCTATACCTCTTATTGCATCATGCATACATTGGTACAATATAATTTCCAAAAAAAGAAAGAAAATGTAGGGTTGACATCATCATCCACCAATCCTTTGTCTTAGGTCTCTAGTCATGTGATTGATCAATACCCAAACTATCTACCTTTGTTCTTAAGTCCTAAAAGAGAAATTTTATGGAAAGGACATAACTTGGGCATACTGTGTTCAATTTTCATAAATAAATAGGCATTGGAAAGTTGGTTTGGAGCACTATGCAGATATTCACTTAGTTTTTCGTAATTTTTCCTTGGTTACCTATTATTTTAGTTTAAAGTCAATGTATTTTGTTTTAACCTATACCTTAGATATTTTACAAAATATGGGACCATTTTTTATGTTGTGAGGGATCAAATTATGATAACCTATGCATATGATGATGATATAAAAGAGTGGCTTGATTATTTTGCAAGTCTTAATCATTGTGATGGCATTAAGGACTCTCCTAATGCTCATTCCCTTATAGATATATCTATTGATTTTTTTAGATTATATAACTCTTAATCCATATTTAGAGGCTTCATCTTCTTTATATATTAGTCACTATTCTTACTATCCCGAGGTAAGGATTATTGTATTTCAATATTGGTAGGTACATCTTAAGGTGTTTATATTTAGACATCTCGTGTGGACATGTCATCACGGGATGGCCAATATAACTATTTGAAATGCATTGAGATAACATATCCATCTATTATTGATTTGATTTATTCTTTATAGTAGAAATGTCATAGTCTTCCATAATTGGTACATTGGGATGAATACTTGACAAGTATTGTAGGTTTTTTTGTGAGTCTCATTATATATTTGATAGGCATACTTGAGGACATCCATCTCCTCTTTGATGATAGTTATATCATCACTATTATTACACCATATTAATATTTTGATATTGTTCTTCATTCATTTGCACATGGTCTCAGTTTGTCACCATCTTCACATATTAGGCTTGTACCTAATTTAATTGTGGCATACTTTCATACAAAAATGGAAACACCTAAGAAAAGTTTAAAGATGTCAACAAAAACATAATTAGACATCCTACATCTATAGTTAGTTTTTGTGATGAAAATTTATATACCCTTACAATTTTATATTATATTTTGGACTCCCTTTGATGTCCATTCATTAGTGTACTTCTAGGTTCATTTCATCCCTTGCATTAACCTTTTTCCCTCTTGTGGTGCTTAGGACTTTTTTCTTGTGTCCAGTTTTAATCAACCTTTGTGTTATCCTTGTGATTATCTAATTTCTCATAATTTTAGAGTCAAAATTATCTAGACACTAGCATATTGAGCTAGTATCCTACAATAATTTTTCGTTTGGTGGCAGTTTTTTAGTGTTTCACCACCTGTCACCTTCCTAGGTCAATGGTAATAACTTGAGATGAATCCAAACACATCATCAACCTCTTCCTATTATTTTTTAATATTTCTATTTTTATAGAATTGTCTCTTTGGTAGATATATTGAATCTTTCTTGTACTCTCTTGCATTCTACAATTTTATATAGCACTTGTTTGCCATTGTTTCCTCCTTGTGAGAAAAATAGCAGTTCTCCAATGCCCTTATAGAATTCTTCCTACAACACTCATGTCTCCTAGGATTCCTTGATATTCTAAAGGTTATATTTTTCTTGTTTCATTGTTATTCTTATCATCATTTCATTTTTATTGAAGCTTTCTTTTGTTGTGCCCCTAAGCAACCTAGGATATTCGAATCCTTTCAATCTCTCATTCAATTTATAATATCTATATTATCACTATTCTTATTTTCTAGATACACTTAGAGTAAGAACACACACTATTTTTTAAATCTCCCTATATTGGTTGTTGTGGAGGTAGACATACTAAAACAAGAGTTTGACCCCAAGGAAAACCCCCAACTAGTCCCAAATAAATTTCTCTTCTTTGTACTTGCAAATTTGGGCAAACAATTAGAATGGAATTCAATATTTATAGAAGTATTTTAATATTTTAGGTCATACAAATGATATCATGACACATGGATGCCCATGAAAAATATTGGTGTCTTGGATAGTGTTCTCCTTCTTTTGGTGCCAAGTTCCTTATTTTCTACCATTTACGAGCTTCAAAACTCAATTTGTCAATATTATAATTTATATTTTAATAAATTAGATTTTTCATTCATAGCATACATTAATGTAAAGTTAAATTTAAATTAAATTAAATTTCCTCTTTTAATTTTTCATGAACCTTCCTTTGTACACTTAAAACCTTCTTAAGTGCATTCTTATGAAAAAAGAAAAAAAATCTTTCAAAAACTTAAGGAGAAATACAATAGCCTTCAACCAACTTCATCTACACCCTCTTAACATTCTTCTATTTTTGAAATTAACTTTTAATCTTCTTCCCTTTCATAAATTTCTATTTTTTCTCAAAAGGTTCAAGATATTACATTTTATAGCACAAGGCAATAAAATCATAGATAACTTTCTTAACATTAGTCTATCCACTCTTCATTCTGATGCTCTCCCTTCCCACAATGAAACATTGTTGAATGAAGACTCTCACCTCACATTTTGATCCTCCATGGATAGAAGTTGAGTGCATTATTCTTGTCTATTCTCTTACATCACATATTCCTCAAGATGATAATTGTGTAGTTAATTCAATCATTGTTAGTAGACTTATCCCACCTACTAAGGAGATATCAGATAAGTCCATTAATGTTCAAAATCTTTCTTCTATTCCTAAAATCATTATGCATGTATCCCCTACTTCACCTTCGCCTTCTCATCCCCTAATCATTGTTCAAGGTATTCCTAATAGTTTTTGGCCTTCTAATTTTATCTCCCATGTTCTTCAACATATGAATTGTGATGTTCCTATATATGTTGATTCCAATGCGATAGCCAACGCATATGAAATTTGACAAAAAAAATAAGTTACTCTTGTTCCCATTTTCCTTCCTCAACCAAATCCTTTTCATCCACTACCTCCTCATCTTTATATGGAGAGTACCAAGGATTATGATATTATCAAGTAGTTACATGCTACACAAGCTAACATCTCCTTTTGGGACCTCATACAAGTTTCACCTTCTTATCATAGTTCCATTTAGTGAGCCTTATAGAAGATATACCTATACAATATTTTGGGAAGCCTACAAATGTGGCTACTATTCTAAATGGTATTTCAAATGTCTATCCTAAAGTCTCAAATGTGTGTGTTTTTATTGTTGATGGTTGGAATGCTTTCAAATTCTTTCTTCGAGTTCCAAGCCCTCCTAATTCTAAAGGATGTTGTGTTTGACCTTTCTACTAGATTATTTGATTCTCGTTCGATTCTATAGGTGTCTTCTACTAAGGTGAAGAATGCTCCTATTGAGGTGGAGCCCTCTCATATTAAGGTGGAGTTGGATGTTGTATTTTTGGTGGGAAGTTCTCTTCTCTTTTGTTGGTTCCTATTGAGGTGGAGCTTGGGTGTGGAGGAGAGTGGTGACTTTGGTGGCAAAGGTTTTCAAACCATCCTCTCCTATAGAGATGGAGTTTGGGTTGGAAAATTGGGATGTTGGGTGTTGTAAGAAGGTTGATGCTTCTCAATTCTATGTGGTGATCTCTAACTCCCTTATTGATGCGGGGAGTTTGGATGTGCTAGGATTTTTGAAAATTAGGGGTACGTGGGTGTTATGCACCATTACGTTGGTTGTTTTCCTTGGCTCAGATTTGATTGTTCTGAGTGACTGGTTAGTTGTGGCCTAGTTGATTCAGACTATGTTTATGGTTAGTTAGGGTTCAAGGCCCCTGTAAAAACCTAGTTGTATAGGGTTTAAGGTCCCTTCAAAACCTATTTTTTGTAGCTTGAATTGTCTTGCTTATTCTTTGATGATTGTTGTTGTTAGGTTGTTGTTGGTCTATGGATTATTTCTTTGATAGAATTTTTTATCTTCAAAGGGTTTTGGGTCCCTTCAAAACCTTCTTGTATTGGGTTTCAAGTCCCATAAAAACCTATTTTTCCTCTAATCAAAAACATTAATTTTTATCTATTTTTAACTCCCTTATGCTAAATTTCTAAAGCATAATGATGCGCTTATGATCAATTTTGTTATAAAATTGACTAGGACTCTAAGAGAACCCTTATTGATAGTGGTTCCAATTAGGGATAACTTTAAGAAAACCCCCCCTCGGCGCAGGTGTAAAATCCTAGCGAATCTTGTATACTTCTCGATGAAAAATATTAATTTTATTGGTGATTTTTTTCGTTTTTCGAAAGAAAAAAAATAATCCCCATTGGCGAATCTTTTATAATCCCAAGAAGTCTATGGAAAATTGTGGCGAATTGCAATTTTTTTAAATCGAATAAAATATTTTTCATTGGCGAATAAAACCATTTTTCAAACCATAATTTTTTTTCCGTTGGCGATTAAAACCTTTTTTCAAAGCAAAAAATATATTTTCATTGGCGAATAAAAATGAATCTCAAAATAATAAAAAAATCCAGTGGCGAAATAAAAATCATATGGGTTGTTCGATGGACGACTGTAGTTGCATTCCGAAAGTAAATCTCTAAAGCACTAGAATTGTGATTTCAAACCTCCAAAATATCACTAGAACCGTTAGATTTCTAGAAATCAATGGTTGAGATTTTATTACCGTACAAATGGTTATAAAGTTTTGTTTCTTAGTGATTGGGTGACCTCAACGAGATGCACAAATTTTGAAGTGACAACTCATTTAATGAATTGTATGATGCCATTAAGGGATGTCTTCTCAAACACCAACTAGATAGATTTAACGTAATCTTTTAAATCCTCCGAAAGGATAGATCTTAAATAAGGTATTAAGGAGTTTGGAGAAACAGATTTAGTAGCAGATTGTCACTTCTTGATGGTAAAGTTAAGTGAGCCTACATACGAGGAAAGGTGGCAGCATTTTGAACTCCATACTTAGAGTTTCCTCAAAATGGTACTTCCAGCCGATATTAGGGTATGGGAAGATGAAATTGTGGCCTTCATGCAACCAAATTTGAATTGGCTTGAAGAAGAGCAACTCGACATCGTTTCCTACCTACGTTCAGTGGCGTGGAAAGAGAAAACCAGCTATGCCGAGTACAACAGGGTAATTTTTGTTCTAGAAGAAGAAGAAGAACATGCTGAATTTCATAACTGTACAGAGTCCCGACACCTCCAGCAGTTTAACAACATACATGAATCCTTTTGTGAATTGTGAATTTGTGACACATAATGATAAGGGAGCGTAGTTTCAGCTTTTGAGCGCTTTTTGAATTTTGATTGTACAGGGTGTGGGGTGACAGGTCTGTGAAACCACATTTTTGGCATTAGAGAGATAAAAGAATATATTTCTAAATCTATGTATTTATCAATGCTTCCTTTTAATTATGAATGAATTGTGTTTCTTCATGATAATTGTTCAATGTTTATCTATTAGTGTTAGGTCAAATTCAGAATGCTTATTTTTCATCTCTGAGACTTTGTGTTCAGATTAATTCATTTGTTAAAAGAGAAAATATTGCTTTTCTTTACTGATTGTCAAAAAAACAGACTTTGTGTCATTTGTTTTAAAATATTTTGCATCTACTTTCCAAAGTGACAAATCTATACACCAAGAAGAAAAGAGAGTTGCAGTCCGGAAGTAAATCTCTGAAGCATTAGACTTGCAAATTGAAACCTCCGGAATAACACATTAATCGTTAGATGCAGACATGTGGCGAGATAAAGGCCCATCGCTCATCGCTCATTCACTCTTTTCAATACCTCGAATCTCGATGTTGTACATTTCATTTCATTTAAATTCTCAATCTTTTTGAAGAAAGTGTGGTTGGCAGTGGTAGTGGTGGCGATTAATGCCATATGTGATACGAACATCCGAAGCAATTTCTTGGACAACTCATAGCTTTAATGAAACAAGATTTGTAATGATTTCATATCGTTTGAATGAGTGATTTTGACATCTTGTCAATTGTCAGGTTGAGGTAGAGTTCAAGTTGGCACATAGCAAGACGTCAATCAAATTAGAAATTTTAATTATACAGGCTGGTAGCGGCACTGGTGGCCCATAAATAGGGATAGTGATTCAGTGATTAGTAGATAGTGCCATAAGGTTTTTTATTTTCTAGGGTTAATAAGGATTCACGAAGAAGATTATGCAGTATTGGGGATACTATAAATTCTCCTACCTACAATTATGTAGTTACAGAGTAATCAGTAAAAGACGAATTTCCTTCAAGTTTAGAATGGGTGGAATTGGAAAGAAGTTGATTTGGTTAACTTGAATTTTCAGATGGGTTTTGAACCACGATGAGGAGCTCTGATGAAGATAAGTGCTATCCCAATGCATAGAGGCTGTAGGTAAAAGATGGGAGTAGATTTTCTTCTCCTCCTATATTCTAATAGCTCCCATTTCCCCAACATGGTTGGCCAGGAAAGCCCCATGCATTTATTTTCAAAGAGACATTTGTAGTTCATTTTTTGTATGACTCTGGTTCTCGAAGGGGATAAGTACATTTTGTATCTTCACGGCTCCCATTTCCCCAGGACTGATTGGAACCCCCTTTGCCCAGCATGGTTGGCAAATCCACTAGTAGAAGCTTGGAATCATGAATTTATTTTCAGAGCCACATTTATTTTTAGAGAAGATGTGTAGTAAGTTTTCAGCAACAAAGCTTGGAAATTGGAATCAATTTGTAATCCATTGTAACGAGCAAAAACTTGGAATAAATTATTAAATTTTGTCTATGTAAAGTACTAAAGTGACACACTGACATATGTTATTTATACAAAATAGGAGCTACAGTGCTACTCGTCTGTAAAAAGATATGTAATAATGTGACATTGAATTTCAGTTGCAATAAAATAAATGGTTGTGTTGTGCTATTCTTGAATCTTCGTTATTCATTTACGTTTAAGAGTAAAGAGTTGTTTTCTGAGTTCAGAACTTTAGTGTCTATTAATAATTTAATATATTCAAATCAATTTTTTTCTTTTGAGAAATTAAGTAATATACTCTATGCAATATGCACTTGAGAATTCATGGTTACTCAAGTTTCAAGTTCAACCGTTGGATGAACATTTGATGTATGGTTGTAGTTACATTCCGTAATGAAATGAACAGAGCAATGGCCTTCCCAATTTAAACCTTCAGAATTACCCTATAACCGTTAGATTTAGAAAGATCAACGGTTAAGATTATGACAATAGCAAACAATCAATATGAAAATTTTATGACAGTTTGGTCATTTAAATGCCTATCAAAAAATTTGTTTAATTTATGAATTTTTATATAAAATCTTTTATAAATGGAAGATCTTGAAAAATTAGAAAACAATGATAATTATTAGTGATAAATATAAAAATCTACTGTTATAATTAACAATTAACAAAAGTTTCTAAAATCGTATTAAAAATAAATCTTGTTAAATATATTCTAAAAATTAAAAATAATTATGTTTTATTTTGAAAAGATTCTAAATTAATATATATTTTTATAATAATATTATAAATCACATATATTAATATAAAAAATGATAGCTATTAATATTATAAAAAAGTCAAAAGTTTCTAAATTCATATTAAAAATATTCAAAAAAGTTATATTCTATTTTCTTTTTATAATAAAAATTATAAAATGATATATATTATAAATTAAAATACTATATAATAATTTTTTACGGTTTAATAAAAATATTGCAAGTTAAACTATACGGTCTAATAATTTTATAGCTACAATATATGGTCTAAAATTGAAAAAACGGTCAAATATTTAGTAGACCATCAAATTCCAGGCCTGCTGTCAATTGTCAAGTGATTAATGTTTATTTTTAAAGTTAATATAATAAATTACTCAATTTTCAACCATTGGATGAACATTTGATGTATGGTTGTAGTTGCATTTCGTAATGACATGCACAGAGCAATGGGCTTCGCAACTTAAACCTCTGAAATCACCCTATAACCGTTAGATTTAGAAAGATCAACAGTGAAGAATTTGCAACTTGTAGACATAAGATGTGTCATTCACTTTAATGTTCCAATTTCGAGAAACAAAGCATTTAAAGCACTTTGTACTGCTAAGTGTCAACTGTCAAGTGATTAATGTTTATTTTTAAACTTTAAAGTTAATATCATAAATTACTCAAGTTTCAACCGTTGTATGAACATTTGATGTATGGTTGTAGTTGCATTCCGTAATGAAATGCACAGAGCGATGGGCTTCCCAATTTAAACCTCTGGAATCACCCTATAACCGTTAGATTTAGAAAGATCAACGGTTAAGAATTTTCAACTTGTAGTCTTGTAGACCTAACTCCTAAGACGTGTCATTCACTTTAAAGTTCCAATTATGAGAAAAAAAGCATTTAAAACACTTTGCACTTTGAAATTGTACAGTGATTTTTAAAGTCTTCAATCTTCAGATTGCTCATTGGCCATTGCAGTGCACCACCTTGTTTTGGATTCCATAGTTCCACTTCCAACAACGCCATTCTAGTTTTCAAGCGTCGGGACTCAGAATTTGGGTAAGTGAAAGAATTCCTATGGCTACGTTTCATCATTTGACATTTCTTAAAATCTTATTTTGTCAAAGTTTGAGGTTTGGTTTTAGACTTTAGAGACTCAAGAATTCATTAAAATTAAGGAGGACTAATAGGTATTACTTATTAGGGAATTCAAATTTCACAACTTCACATTTGTACAAGCATGTCTACCACCAGTACCACTAGAGCAATGTCCGATAAAAAAATACATTATGCAGAATTGCTTAAAACCCCAGGTTTCACCGATGGGTACCATGATATTTATGATCCTGAAATCTATGGTAGGTGTACCTCAGAACTTATATTTTTATCTCAGAATAAGGCTGCAAAGCAAACAAAATTTAATAGTATCAGTGCACCATGGGTAACTGGATTAGGGTGCATGATGTTACATGAAGTTTTCCCTTGCCCATAATTTGTCATGGTCCGTGCTGAAAATTATGATTATAAGAAAAGAGCAATTGTTAATAAAGATAACCAAGAAGAATTGTTATCCATTAATGCAGAAGAACTTGGAAAAGTGTTGGGGTTTACAACCGAATAATTTCGAAACCACCACATTGACCTAGAAAAGCTTGCTAGTGATTATGAAGCAGTGGAAGAAAGGCTGAAAAATGATTTCTTAAATAATATAGTTAAGGATAGAAACAAATTGAAAGGTGATCAGAAGCCTCCTTATAATTTGGATTTTTTTAAACCATGGGTTCAGGATACTATTTCCATGCTAGCATTTTACCTCGGTCTGGATAGCAATTTGGAAGTGGGTGCAAGCCTCCTTGAAATGGTATATAATATCCATT
Source organism: Sequoiadendron giganteum (assembly GCA_007115665.2). Classification (NCBI taxonomy): domain Eukaryota; kingdom Viridiplantae; phylum Streptophyta; class Pinopsida; order Cupressales; family Cupressaceae; genus Sequoiadendron; species Sequoiadendron giganteum. The sequence continues at coordinate 574,290,023 of CM021106.1, read as the reverse complement.
ATGTTGATGAACATGTCAAATATAATTATACTCAGCACATTGTAGAATCCATGCATAAACAATTTTTAATGATTAAAGCAGGTTCCAGGAAGACATTTAGGTTCACAACCTACTTGTGCTATCTTTTTCTATTCAAATTTAGAGGAATGTGTCAGACCAACAAGCTTCAGATTCAAACCTATAGTAATGCAGAGGAAAATAAAATGGCTCTAGTATATGAATGGACCACTGAGATAAGGATGCATGATTCTCGAAGGAACTACAATCATTTTGTAGACTACTTTTTGGCTCCATTACATCAAGTAATTACAAATAATCCAATGCCTAGATTGCCTATGTCATGTAGAAACTGCATGCAACTAGGAAAAGAAATACAATTGGCTGATTGGTACTTAATGGAAGAATATACTGTGCTAATATTTTATGGATCGGGAGTACAACCATACAAACTTCCAATACATGTGACAGAAAGGGTTTTTGCATTGGAATATGTAAGGCAGGTGCAAAGTGTTGATGAACTACACTTTCTCAGTCAGCAAAAGAAGACCTTATTTCCTTCTTTACCTTTTTCATGTGGAGGGTTCACATTCGAGAGAAAAGCATTTAGTGTGGCACATAATCTTTTGAATTTTTTTTGCATTTGATGCTATCTGTCACTGGCAGTATGATCCATGTGACATCATTAAATCAATGATTGTGGCCAATAGGAATGCTGCAAATAGAATTCAACATCAAAGTAAACCCTTGCTTAAAAACATGAGAAACAAGGATTCTTGGGATGAGGTCAAAATAGCAATGGAGAAAAGAGCTACTGAGAATGGTATTTCTTTTGAATAATTGTCAGGCTAAATTATGGCATTGTACCGAAAGACAATCAGGACATACAAAAAAATTTATGAAAAAAGTGATAAACCATCTAGTAGAGTAAAAATTCCAGGTTCTCTAGAGAAGGATGTTATAGATTAAAAAAATGGTCACAATAAAAAATTACTGCCTTTTGGTCTATGAGGAAGGACCTAGGAGAAGAAAGAGCTCTTGCAGAGTATGATGATAACGAAGAAGATGAAGAGTTTAGCAAATTGTGGAATATAGAGCATCCTAATGAACGTGATGAATCTAATGATGATATTGATATGGAAGAAGAATAACAAAGCCATGCCAATTACAAACCTATTTTAAGTGAGGCAGCAAAAGAAGAATATGCTTCAACATATACTACACGAGCAACCATACTTCAAAAAATTGGTTATGAAGGTGGTCCTTTGGGGTCCAAAGGACAAGGCCCTTCAACAATACAAAGTGTTGAGCATAGAAAAAATGTTGATTAATTTGGCCTTGGGTTTGGAGGTGAAAAAGTAGACCAAGGGGATACAAGACAAAATCAATTTGTTAGAGCTTCTAGTCCTCATCCTCATGGTCAAATACAATCACAACTAGGACATGCCCTTGGTGAACAACTTAGTGCAACTGGGAGTGCCATTGGTGGCAATGGTATGGGTAGTAGTACTAGTAGTGGTCAACATGTGCTACACCGACAAATTACACACAATAATAAGAGGAAAACAAAAAAAGATGCCACAGAAACACCAGGTGATCAAGGCAATCAAAAGAGGCAAAGGATTTTGACTGGTCCAAGTCACACTATCAATGGATCCACCAGTACCACAAAGGAGTTATTTCTAGAAACTCCCACAAATCTAGATAGTGTGGGTGCGACATCATTAGCAGCTGAAAGTACTCCTATTCCTTCGCCATTCAAGCATTCCATTGTTCCTGCCTCCCCAGGTTATGATTTCATTGAAGAGTTTAAAAATAAATCAAACTTGAATAAAAAAGAAAAGAAGCAACTGATGGAGAGTGCGTCTGTTGTAACTTCAGAGACTGCAACAACCATGGTATTACCCACATTTGACACAAATAAAGAAATCATGGAGTACACAATTGTTGTTCCCACAGTTCAAAACAAACCAACAAATCAGATGGATCGATCTGAATACCAGGTAACCAATTTTCAATTGGATTTTTCTGGCCTGAAAAATACTGAAAAAATTACTGTATCAAAGAAGAATAGTGAATTGGTGTACACATCATTGCTAAAGCAAGATAGAGAGAAGAAAAGGTTGTAGACCCAAATAGAAAATTTACAAGCAAACCTAGCAAGTGAGAAAGCAATCAGGAAAGCAGCAGATAACAAGAGCAATGAATTAGAAAAAAGAATAATAAAATCTACCTCTACATCAACAAGCAAAGAGGATAAATCAAATGAGAGAGAAGTGAATGACTTGAAGCGAAGGCTATATGAGAGCAACAAGAAATATGATGAGGAAAAATCCACTTCAAAAAAATTAAGAGTAAGCATTGCGAATGGAAATGTACAGTGGGAAAAAAATTTGGAGAAAAAGAGAAAAACAATTGAAGAAAGAGCTGACGGAAGCAAAAGAAGAAATTAAGTCTTCTCAAAATAAGTTATCTGCATTTTGTAGAGATACAGTGAGGCATATGAAACAAAAGGTCTAGGATGAAATAATGTAGGGGTTTGATCATTTGTGTGACATGTTTCAATTGATTGATGCTATCAGACAACATTATAAGAAGCTCAACAAATATTTAGTGGACAACAAAAAGGTGTTGGAATTAGAGAAATCTGCAAACGAAGTTCTACAAACGGTCTACAAAGCCAGTGAGAATGATTTGAAATCAAAATGGATTACTAATCAGATTGAAACCTTAATGAAGTTTTCATCTATCATTGAAAAGTGTTCGAGAATGTCTAGAAAAAAGGAATATTTGCATTTGGTTGCAAACAAGATGAAGGTGGTGGATGAAAAGGTAAGGAACTTCACAGAGCTTGGTTTTCCAGAGGCTTTTGAAACAAATGAGTAATTCATGGGAAAGGATGGTTTCAGAAAGAAGATGGAAGGTGCAAGAAAGATTGATTTGGACCAGTTTCCTCAGAACCCAGATGTGAACTATTTTAATTTGGATTCAATCAAAACTCTGGTAACCTTGAATGCAAAATTGACTGAAGAATTCAAGACAGGTTCCACTTCTAATTACAATCATGAAATGTTAACAAAACTTCAAGTCAAACAACATCAGTTAGAACAAATGGCAATTCCACCTCCTGAAGAGTGGGAGTTGCTAGAAAAGGTGATATAGTGACTTGATTTTTTATTTTCAACCTTTGATAATATGAGATTCCAAGTTCCAACTCAGCTTTGTGTAGATTTGTCTTTGGGCATTGGCAAGATTTTGCATTGCCAGTGCCAATATGTACTCCTTCATGTGAAATTCAATTAAAAAGCTCAAATTCAGACTTCAGTAATGTGATGATGTTCAATTATTTGTATTATTTATTTTATCATTTGAACAACTGATGAACTTGATGGAACTTCTAATTTTGCTCTTTGAATTCCTCTTTGTCTTGACCTTGTCCTGGTCTATCAATGTGTCTTATTGTTTGGGAAAGAACCTAAGGTTGGGGTTTTTATTTTGGTTTTCATGAAAATCCTAATGTCGTATGTAATACCTTGGGTGAAAATCTATTCGGATGTTACCTTTTTTGGGTGGGTTTTGTTGGTGTTTTTTAACGTAAACCAAGTTTGTCTCCTAATCTACCTATGGAATTTCCAATTCCAATCAAGGGCATGGGATGATTACAACATTATTTCATAACTTATGATAGTCATTTTATTTTTAATTTGGCAGCAAGCTCTAAGTAAAGACATACAAACACATGACTTCACAAACTCGTACAATTTAAACTAGTGCCATATACCATTGGGGAGTCAAATTCACAAACATTTAAAATTTAACAACATATTCAATTTTTCAAATACATAGCATATAAGATCCCTAGCAATATTGCATTACAATAGTGTCAATCCATATCCTAACCTAATACTTCTTACTAAATCCCTTTACAAACATATCCATCCATGATTCCATCCAAGCATTTTAATTAATTCCTTGAATTAAAGCCAAAATGGAAAATATACACACTAGAGCACTGAGCGGTGAGATGAACACCATAATCCTTGATTATTCTATTCAAAATTATGATATGTTTATACAAAAGAGAGACATGAGCTCAAAATATAACATCATAACTCAAATGCTAGTACTGTTGCAAAACATCAAATCTTCATAGACCTAAAACCTGTTCTGCAACTATACCTAGACTCGACCTCAAAAATCTAACTTGCCAACCCCTATTTCTGGCCTTGAAATCCTTCTTATAGAAAACAAAGGAGCAAACAAGCATCGGGCCAGAAATTACACATGTCATTGGTCAATTATTAATAGACCATAATCAGTTATACTATAACCGTTGAGCTATTAGTTGCTGGTAATAGACACTGTTTTACTCTTCGGTCAAGTACTTGTCCACCCATTTCTAGTATTCCTCATCCATTGGCCAATTAAAATTCACCACCTCGATCACCCTAGTATTGTAAGGTGTGTACTACACCGCAACTGGTTAGCCTCTCTCTCAAAAGACTCTAAGAATATGTTGGTATTAATTATTTTATCCATACTGCTCACCAGCAAGTCATAGTCCGAGCCATCACAAATCAATTTGATTTGTGCATCAATAACCTCTTCTACCCTATCTTGCCACTACTGCAATGTCTTAATATTTCCCTATGCATCTATTATATGTAGTAGAAAAGTATCATTCCAGTCATCAAAACTCTTTACCAGTTCTCTAATTTTTCTACTCAAATCATCAGGTAGGGCCTGGAATCCCTTCAATGATTTCACAAAATTTAGAGTAGGCTTCAATGAATAAGGCCTGTTGTCTGCATCAAACCTGGAAGCCTTAAACATAACATCTAAATCAGTGGCCCGAGGGATCCACTTCTCAACCAAAGGCAGAACTACTTCTCGATCTTTGTTAATTTTTTCAATTCCACCCAAGAACAAAGAATACAGAGAATGTACAGATGGCAACCTACAATAAACCTTCTCATTTAGATGCCTCAAAACGGTGTCAACCACCTCATTGTGTTTAGCAATTGCATCATCCTCACTTGCCTTTAGGGCAGCCTGCAATTTTGTGATTTTATTCAATATTTGCTTCTTGGTAGGATCCACAGAATACTCAACTTCCTCTTCAACTAGCTCTGGTGTAGGGCTGAGATCAGGTGTCCGAATGGGGGACCCAAGAGTAGAAATGATTGGGATATTAAGGGGAATAGACCCTGAAGTAGTGGGTAGTGCTCTAATACCAGGGGCACTGGAGGATTCTCCTACCTGCCCATATTTTAGTCTATCTACTTCAGACTGCAGCTCAACATTCCTCTGTTGTATTCTACTATATTCTCCAATTATTACGTTGTATTTCTCCATCAGACTCTTCTTTTCAGTTTCCTCCCTTTCAGCTATCTTTTGGGCCAATTTGGCCTCATTCAATGTCAAGCTTGTGGCTTCTGTTGTTGAGGTTTCAGAAGCTCTCTTGATGATGAGCCCTCCCCTTAGACTTGGGCCAATATCAACCACATTTGGTTTTCTACCCTGGGGTGCCTATGCCCATATGGCCAAAGTTTCATATTCCTCACTAAAAGAAGAGTCTTGCAGAGCTGCCTTAACCTCTTCCTCACTATTTTGCACAGGATGCTTGGACTGCAGGATAGCATTGAATGCTACAACATCAACTATGTCCCATTCAGGCAAAAGTAAGACACCAGCCTGAGTCACAAGTCTCCTTCCTTCCTCAGGAGTAATGCTCTTGAATTCCTCCATTAGTTCGGCCTTAACTTCATCATCATTCTCCTGTTCAGACCTATCAGGTCTTGAATCTCTCCTTCTCTTGCATTTATCCTAATATTCCTCTAATTTCATTCTCCAAATTAACTTCAAGAATACAAGAGTCTTCACGAAGGCATCATCATCTAGGAATGCCTTGTAGGCCTCCATCCTGGCATCTTGTACACACTACCCCTTTATATCCATATCAGTTAACACCAATTGTGTTGATCTAAGAGGAGAAGGGATACCAACCTGCATGTCTTGATCAGTTATAACTATTTCATGCATCAGAGCCTCTTGTGTTTCCTCAACCCTTTGCCTCTTTAGGCTTGGCTCTGATAGTAACTCTATAGGATCATTTATTGATGGTGAATCTAGGTCCACAATCCTTATCCCTCTAGGTTTCCTGATCCCTTGACACGGTTGTGATGATGCTTGCATTATTTGTTTTCCCCTTTTATCTCCTGCCTCCTCATCACTTATATCATCTCTCTTCCTCTTGCATAGAGGCATGTCCTCTGGTGGTTGATAAGTTGGCCTTATTTCTTTAGGCCTCACCTCCGGTCTCTGAATTCCCAAGTCCAGTTCCAAATTGACTTTCTTGGTTTTCAAGGTGCTCATGATATCTTTGAAGTTATTCATTAAGAAATCTATTCTTTTGTGAAATGGAGTGAACTGTATCAATGGATCCATTTTATGCACCATAGCCAGCAGATTCTCATAGGTAATCCATTTCTCTTTATTCAATTCCTACTTGCTCAAATCAAACTCATTTATGATTAGATCCTCAGGAAAATTGAAAACATGTGCAAACTTGCCACGTTTAATTCATTGCCCGAATAGGGCAAAGAATCCCTTGGGGTCATGTTGCCTCTTAGATCCACTCTTCAAATGATAATCATCAAAAAATATTCCAAAGTGGACCCATCCTCCCTTGGAAAAGACTAAATTAGAAACAACAGTATAATCAGGGAACAAAGTCCCTTTTCCTTTCCCTATCAAATTATCCTCATGAATGCAACCTAGTTGCCACATGACCTCGGCAAATCCCATCCTTGATGGTACATTATATGGGAGAATGTGAGGAGCTCCCTAGAAACCATAAACCCTTAGGACAATGCTTACGGGGTATAAGATGATGTCACCCCAATTGTGGCACACCTTCAAATCAGGCTTCCTCACTTTGGGTCGAAGGAAATCATGCAAATCCTCAGGGACCCTTAGCACATTTACCACCAATCTAGCTCTAAGTATGGAAGCAAAATAGTTATCAAACTGCACAAAGCTAGCACCTCCCCTGTTGCAAGACAAATTTGCACTCCAAACCTGTACTGGTAATCTTGCTCCATTCACTTCTTGCCTCAACACCATTTTCTCTGAGAAGAAGTCGGCATTCTTGTACAGGAACATATGCATTAATAGGGAGTACCAAAAGAAAGGAGTATCAGTGTCCCCCATATGCAACTTCAACAAACCCTCATGTATCTTTTCAACAAGAAAAGATGCATAGTCATACACTACAAAAAAATTGGGATGTTGAATCTGAGCCCCCATAAACATATAAACAATGGGCATCACGGTATTAGGGTTGAAACCTAAAATCTGGCAAAGTGAATAGAATGTTGCCAAGAAGTTATCAACAAAACAACTCAGCTTGAAAGGCTCCTGATCAGTTAGGTTGATGTGAATCGTTGAACTGCCTGCCTTGGCTAAATGAGGAGGAAGCAATTTTGATCTGAAAAGAGGTTTCGACCTGGCATATTCCTGCTTCATTTCCTCAAAATCTACCCGGACTAAGAATGGGCTATATTCACTCAAATCGAAAACCTACCAAATCTCATCTGCATTTATATTCAGTAGAACCCCACCATCATTATCCCTGATAATCCTTGTAACAGGATCATATCGTGCTGCCACTGCTCTGAGTAGGTCAATATCAGGAAATAAATATGGTACAACTAGTTTTTTCATATCGTAATTCCAGCCATTACAGAGAGGATGAGGCACATTTCGTTGCCCATTCCATCACCTAAACATTTCTAGGCCCGTCGTTTGGACCTTAGCATCTATAATATTATAGGTTTTACACCTTAGTCCCTCGCCTAAGGCTTTCCCATTCATTAAAACCAAACCCCTCTTCTTGTCGTTCGTTGATAGCGGGAATTGATCTAGGAAATCGTCGTATAAATTCCTTTGCAAATAATCAATATGGCCAGAATGTTGCTTTGATGGTGCCATTTCGAACAACCAGGGCTTCTCCTAAAATCAAATTCCTTGAACAAACTAGGGCTACCCAAAATGAAATTACACCAGAACTTTGCAATTTCCCACAATCCAAAAGAACTAGTAACCTTACAGTCTTAATCAACAAGACCCCTGACCAACACAATACAACCCTCCACAAAAAACACATTCAAACAAAAACTGTGGCATAGAAGGTAACTCACGAGATTTCAAACCTTGCAGAAAAACCAAACCTCGCTGTAAACCAAACCGTGTTGTAATTGCTTGAAAAACTCAATCTCTGGCTCTAGACCGCTTCAAAAACATTTGAATGCCTTTGTGGTGAAGATAGAATGGAATTAACTACTTAAAGCCGATGAAAAATGGCCAGTAGATGTCTCATCTACCATTAAAGCTCACTTGCATGCCGCGCCAATGGCTTCAATCATATTTGATGCAAATTTAAATCCTCGTCATCGATCTCTTGTTCCTGTCAGATCATCAATGATCAGACGGCCATCTTCAAAAGGCCGACAGCCTGACAACATCTCCATGTCATTATCGAGGGCCCACCATAATACACAATGCCAAAGGAATACACGTGGCATCTGCCCTTGATATCACAATCACTAAACACCCTTCACTTTAGGATCACGCGATGGAGGGCAACCGTTGATTCCCTCCATCGGCGATCATGATCATTCACAACAGTGAGCAACACCAAAACCTATCCGTCAAGCAACTTTTCATCAAGGTTAAAACATCGCCATTGATCTCAAGCACGTGCATCTCACATCTAGTTTAGTAACCCACTCTATAACGTACTAAAGTCTGATACAAATATTAAGCACTTTATTTACTCCTTTTCAGCATCGACAACCTGGGACACATGGTGCCCGCCCGTGATATCACAATCACCAAGCAACCAACGGTGATGTCATCTTGAGATCGCGAGGAACGGTCAAGATCAACTGTAGGGAGATTGACTGTCACTAAAAATAACCTTGCAAAATAATACAATTACTTAAAATAAAAGAGGGGAAGGGGACACCGCCTAGGACAACGACAAATGATGGCTCAAATTTGTTCTAAAACACAGGGCACGATCCGACCCAAACTTGAGAAATAAAAGGTCAGGCAAAATATTTAGCATTTTTATTAAAAGGGGCCCAACCTAGACGGTTCAATGGGATATAAGTTGTTTTGAACCACCCTCAAAAAGGTAATGTCAGAAAATACCCAACCCAAAGATATACATTATATGGCAGGTTACTAAAGCGGCTACGAGATGCACACGCTCAAAATCAACAGAGGTGTTATAATCTTGATGAAAAATTTGCTCGACGATTATGTTCAACAATGGTGACTGTTATGAATGAACATGATCGTCGATGACGAAGATCAATGGTTGCCTGCCATCGCGTGATCAGAAGATGCGAGGTGTTTATTCATTGTGATATCACGGGCGAGCGCCACGTGTATTCCTTTGGCGATGCATAGTGTGGTGGGCTCGTCGTGTTGAGATGGAGATTACATCAACCTTTTTGAAGGCAGCTGTTTGATGCTCTAATGAAAGTGAAGGATTGATGGTTGGGATTTGAATTTGATCGACATTAATTAATTTTCCTTCATTCTATTTTACCACAAAGTTATAACAGATTTTGGTTGTGTCTTGATGATAGTTTTGGACCACTTTTGGTGCAAGTTTCTTGAGGTTTGGCGGTTGGCCAGTGCAACAGTCATTCTGTAGTAGGTTTTAAACTCATTAGATTTTGATGTTTCAGGACAGTACTAGAATCTGAATGGAAATTACTCATTTCGAACTCATGTCTCTCCATTGTATAAACATATCATTATTTTTAATAAAATGATCAAGGGTTATTTTGTTCATTTCTAAGTTATGGATGTTGAACTGTTAGTCTATTAGCTTCTATTATGTTTTGACTAAAAATCCTGATATGATTCATGAAGTGCAATATAATATAAAATATCATGGAGACTTGGAGTGCAATATAAAATATTAAATAAAATATCCTGATTCCTGAACTTGAAGTGCAATGATTCACAATTTATTTTAATACAATATAAAAAATCATCAACTACTATTTGGAATATGATTCATGCAGTGCTTGAGTGCAATATAAAATAAGATTATAAGATATCATGAACTTGAAGTGCAATGATTCACAATTTTCATTTAATAGAATATAAAATATCATCAACTACAATTTGGACTTTGGAACAATGGAAACTGATTCAAGAAGTGCAGTAAAAATACCTAAAACCTACTAATTCTCTTCCATTTCCCAAACAGAGTCAAGGTCCTGAAACTGATGCTCATCTTCAGATAAAGTAAAAGAGTCATCTTGATTCGGAGACTGCTCTGCACTTTGTTCGGCCTGTGTCTCAAAATCAACATTCATTGTTTGATTTGTGTCAATTTCAATATCATTGTCATCTTGATCTATCCCAGGCCTACTGCCACTGCCACTAGTACCACCACCAGTACTGACGACTCTTAGAATTGGAGAGCCTATGTTGCACAACCTGGCCCCTCTTCTTTCACATGTGGACCTCCAGATTGTGAGTGCCGTTTCAAAAGGAATTTTTTTGACATTATACGCAGTTCCTTTCATCCTCAGGCAATTTTCCAAATTCTTGTCCATTTTGTTTCTTAACTTTGATTTCAAAAATCCCAATGTACTGAAAACTCCCTCATCCTCCACTGACCCCAATATCATTGTTTGACATAAATCAACAAGTTTGAAATATTCTGACATCGAACCACGCAATATTTCACTCTGACCTAAGCTTGTCCAAACGTTTTTTATTGATCCCGGTTTAAAGGCCTTCTCCTTGCCCATGGAATCAGACTGGTCCCTCATAGCTATTGTAAAACTTTGAAATTTCTTTCTAAGCTTATTTTCATTTAAAATTCCTTCTATTGCCTGCTCATTGTATGTTACCTTTTTCAAAAACTGTTCGATCACGATTTTTACTTGATCATGAAAATATTTTGGGTTATCTCAGTTTACCCAAAATTGAGGATACACAATACCCATGGCTTCAAGTATTTCATGTCGAGGGAATCTTTCATGAATCTCTGAGGAAAGAGATTTTGCAATTTCCTTCAAATTATCACTAACAGATTTAACAATGTCATTAAAATCTTCCTCGTTAACAGGTACTTCTTTTCTAGAGCGCCTGGCTGTCTTACAATGGTACATTGGTATCTCATATCCATGTACACAAATACATAAGTGTTTGCTTGCATTAAACTGTAAATAATTATTAAGATAATTCAAATCAGTAATTTTCCGCCACATCAAATAATTTGCAGCTTCTTGTGTTAGATCTAGATATAGATGATCGAGGGCCAAGCATGTAAGTTTACGTAGATTGGCATATTCATAAATATACATAGTTCTATCTTGGGCTTTCTTCACAAGATTGTTCATCTCATCCATCATGGGGAGAAGACTAGCTAAAGTCAAGAGTGTCTCTATATCGCTTAACCTATGCAAGAGTTTAGGAGCTTTTTCTACTGTGCTGCGATGCTCGTACATCAACCCAATCAAGGATTGATATTACGAAAGAACTTGTTGCGCTAGTCCATGTAGGGACATCCATCTGGTATCGACATCCTTGAGAAGCTTGTTTCCAGGTGTTATTCCCTCAGCAAAATGTTGAAATTCAAGGAAACGTTTGGGACTTCAACAGAAGTATGCGTGGATCTCACGAACTAGATTTTCAACTTTTGATACTGTTGGAAACTTGCTTACAATTTTAAATGCTAAATTCATTATGTGGGCCATGCAATGGATGCCAAGCATGTATGGTGCACAAGTAGTTTGTAACTTTGTGCAAAGACCACTCCTTTGACTTTGCATCACTGTAGCTCCATCAACTCCTACATACACCAACTTTTTGGCAATTATCAACTCATCCAAACTTGCAATTTCATTCAAAGATTTCTTGACTAGTTCAAATTGATTTTGCGATGTTGAACTATCCTTCATTCTACGAACACAAAGAAGATGAGCTTGGCAAACATGTTTTTCTACAGTATACAAATGCATACAAACCCAAGAAGTATTGTCTACCGCATAACTTCATTTAAAGATAATGCAATGAAATTTGACTCTTTTAATTTCTCCTTTAAATCTTGCTTTCCAATGCAACAAGATAGTTCACCAATTCCCATCCAGCGTTTACTGACCAATGTGAGAAGGGAAAGTGGGGAACACTCAAATAAGATAATAAATCAAAATATTTTGGGTAGTCTGTTATAGGATGCCCCCTGGACAATATATGAAAAACAACACTCATTTGAACAATTTTTGACAGATTTGCTGCTGCCATGGCTTTTCCAAAATGAGCCTCAAGTGTACCTTCACATTTTTTAATCTTTGACATTCTATTGTTATGCTCTCCATAATTTGCAGCATACTTAACATGAAGACATTCTTCCTTTGATTTCTATCGTACGACTGATTGTTCCTTTCCGTCTATGATTTGTTTTCCGTAAACTTTGTCAATATGCTTTTCTATAGTGTCAAGCTTTAGCTACATCATCTTGTCTTTTCCACATTTCCAACTACAAATCTTACATCTGACCTCTGTTGCCCTTTCAATATCGTTTTCGTTTGATACCCCCACTGGTTCAAGGAATGTGTACTTCAACAACCAACCAATTTGAAAATTCCTTGTCATTTCCCACTCGCGCCCCAATTTTGCTTTGCCTTTTCTTTTCTTGCTACCAACATCATCCTCATCCAAGTCAATTATCTCATTTTGGCTATCTAGGGTATCCCTTGGAACATCTTCTGCAGTATTGCCATCCTTATTTGATACATTTTGATTTAACATAATGACAATCTCACCTTGACCTTCCTGTGGTGGAAGAGTTGATGATGTATCTCCATCTTCAATAATATTTGGTGGAAGAGTTGATGGTGTAGCTCCACCTTGATCTAATGGATTAGAAGCTTTGCCAATTCCAAAGTAAGACTGTATGGTACCTCCCCGTTTTGGGCGTTTTGATGCCCTCCCAGTCTCTTCATTACCCGCCTGCTCGGGAGTCTTACCCTTGCTGCTCGAAATATTGATCTCACTTCGAATAAAAGATGGAAAAAAATGTCTTCTTGTTTAAGAAGGACAGACCAACAGAGAATATAGATCCCATTCCCTACTTAAAATTATGGTTAAGACTGAAGCAAGAATGGAAAACAGATAAAAAAATCTTATTATTATTGTGGATGTGAAAATCTGCATCATGGTTAGCATGATTCTAACATCTTCATAGGATAATACAACATTCTTCAAAGTAAATGATAAAACTAATCTAAGCATGCAAAGAAGACATGGAGTATATCTATCCTATGGTGGATTGGTGCAACTTAGTGTTGTAGAAAGTTGCCCTTTCCCAATCCATGATAAGCAAAGTGCCAAATGATGAGCAAGATTAGTTCTCACAAGTGGAGAGTAACCTTGCCATGAGAATGTGTGTTGTTGCTAAGCAAATGGTGTTGTGATGAGCAACATTGATTCTCAAATGGAGAGAGCAACCTTGCAATGAGTAAGTGTTGTGTTGTTGTGGATGATTTGTGTTGAAATGCTTTGCATTTTATAGATTCAAGAGTAGGAGATTGAGTGATTTTAGATGAATGTGGGATAATTCAGAAACCAATGACAAGGTGCCACTTGTCAAGTTGTGAGAGGGTGAGGAATGTGCAAGTCTTGGCCAATGTGCCAATTTGAAATTCAAATTTGGATGAAATGACATGTTTTGGGGGGATGAAAGGTGCAATAAATGCCATGTTTGACTTGTGCAAATAGCATTTAAAACCTTGTTGGAAGGGACAAGTCCCTTTTGGGGGGAAGATTCAAATTGGAAGAATATTCCATTTTGATTCCATTTTGAATGTAATTAGAGGAAATAATAAATCAAATAAATGATTTATTGGTGCAAGTGGGTGGGTTAGTTAGGAGTTTGGATTTGACTCTAGTTGAGTCAAAAGCTGGAGAATGATAATCATGATTAGAAGTTAATTAATTTAGATTAATTAACTTAGGGAGTTTCAGGGATTTGAAATTTGATTAAATCAGTTTTGATTTATTAAATCAAATGAGAAGAACATAAGGATTAAATAATTTGATTTATTTGATGAACCTTAGGAAATTAATCAATAAATATTTTAATTGATTAATAGAAGAAATGAATGTTAATTTGTATGATGCATGATTGTTATTTTTGCATGTCTACATTTTTCCCCTCTTTGAAGCAATGTACTCGTTTCATTGGTTCAAAGAATGATGCCGCTGACATCGAAATTAAAAAAATTCAGATTTTTCGGATGCCCCAGTGAAAATAAGTACATTAGTACATTGCCCCCTTGAGAGATCGAGTGAAAAGATACAATATGAGGTGGATCTCGCGAGAAAGAGGTTCAAAATGGATGTATGGATGGTTAGACTATATGATAATGAAAATGAGATGACATGATTATGCATGAGATGGATATGGCATGATTATGCAAGATAAGAGGATGAATGCAGCATGGATGCAAGATGGATACATGATGGATGTAAGATGGATGGATGCTGGATGTATGATGGATGCATTGTTAGCATGAAAGAAGGTAGAAGAATGAGAGGGATCAACCCTTAAATTCAAGAAGATGAAGAAGTCCAACAAGTCCCCTAGTCGTCGAGACTTTATTGGATATGATGATGAAAGATGATGATGTATTGCTTATCCAAGAATGGGAGATAAAGAACGTAACTTTCTTTATGTTTGATAACACACATAGGTGCGATGCATCAAGGTATTAAGAACCAGGATGGCGTGGCGCCTAGTGTGATGGACTTTGACTCAACAATCAGATAGGAGTGCTCTTGTTCACACTTGACATACGGAAACCTTGCTAGGACAGACCCAACAAAGCAAGTATTCAGCAAGTTATTTTACAAGACCATCCAACAAGCACAACAGATAAAAAGATAATGATCATTGCCCCATTCCTTTCTCTCTAAACCTGTTTTGTTTAGGCATCATCGAGAGGTCCTCGGAATGAGCACAAAATAAGATAAGTCAAAAAGACCAAATAAAGTAAACAAACAAGCTAATGTTCATCGTACTGCTAGCCAAGGCTAAACTACTGTGGGGTACCTGATGCTTATGTCCATCGCAGGAAAGCTTCATCCTAGGACATGTAGTGATCAGGGTTTTGGTGAGACTGATTGGGTGATAAGCTATTGATACTCCGAGTTGACCAACTTGCCTGCTTACTGACTTAGGCTTGAGACTTTGACGGTTAGGTGTTCACTTTGGAACCTACTAGACTTGCTTCTAATTGCTTCACCAAAGGGTGAAAGCGACGACTGATTTATTATGAGTGATGACAATCACGGGTGAAAGCGAGATGAAATGGATGCACCATTTTGGTTTTTTCAGATATTTTGAGGCTGTTTTTGGTATTTTCAAGATTTATGAATGTTTTTGGTATTTTGTGTCTCGGGGGCCGATCAAGGATGGCTTTACCTACGTTTAAGCTTAGAGACGGCGTAGTTCGGACTCCAATTGACTTGACTAATAATGAGATAGATGGGCAAACGGATTGCCAATGCGACGAACGCCTAAAAGACTGACCTAAATGTAACAAAGATAAGCAAACGAATGCCATTGCGACGGACGCCTAAAGGATGGGCAAACGGATTCCAATGCGACGGACGCATAAAGAATGACCTAAATGTATAAAAGATAAGCAAATGAATGCCATTGCGACGGACGCCTAAAGGACTGACCTAACCGTCTCGGGGGATGATCAAAGATCAACCTTGCCTACGTTCAAGCTCAGAGATGACGTAGTTCGACAAGGTGGGTCTATTTGACTTAACTGCTAATGAGATAGATGGGCAAACAGATTGCCATTGCGACGGACGCCTAAAGGACTGACCTAACCGTCTCGAGGGATGATCAAAGATCAACCTTGCCTACGTTCAAGCTCAGAGATGACGTAGTTCGACAAGGTGGAAGACTAACAAGACTAAATGATGAATTTTGAAGATTTTCTGATATTTCGACATGTTTTTGGATTTTTGATGATTTGGATGTTTTTGATTTTTGATGAGTTTTTTGAATGTTTTTGAATTTTCGCATGATTTTTTGAATGTTTTTGGATTTTTCGCATGATTTTGACAATTTGGATACGATATGTGATGACGATATCAGTGCTCTATTTTAAGATTTTGTTGAAAACCAAGCTTAATGTTGATCAATCAGATTGATGGATTGATAGTTTGACTAAGTGTGTTAAGTCAAACAAAAGTGATAATGCACTCGTAAGTTCTAGGAAGTTGTGTTATCCCAAAGTAAAATCGTACAAAAAGGATAATTTGGCTAGGTGTGTTAAGCCAAACAAGGTGATCATGGTTTTGATAATTTGGCTAAGTGTGTTAAGCCAAAAAAGATGATAATGAACTTGTAAACCCAAGGAAGTTGTGTTATCTTAGAGTAAACTTGTGCACAAGAATAGTTTGACTAAGTGTGTTAAGTCAAACAAGGTGATAATTGATTGGATTTGATTGATCAAGATTGATGAAGCTTGATTTGGAACAAAATTATTTTGATGATTTTGATGTGATGCTAGAGTGCACATTAGATGCGACTGATATGGATTTTTTGAAAGATAAAGCTTGATGAGTAACGTCTTCCTATAAAAATATGCCATGGGCTAGTGATTTGGATTTTGGTTCACAAATTCTTTGATCAATTTGATTTCATGTTTTCCAATGTTTGGATCACCACATAAGTTGGATGATATATATCAAGAGTTATTCCCGAAGCAAGATGTAAATATCTGCCCCCAGTGTCTAGCAATGTTTGAACAGCCATGGGTGGATTCTTGGACGAATGGATATGGATTATCTTTTAATAAGATAAGGTGTTTGAATAGAGGAACGCTCATTCGGATAATGCTTTCAAGGCTCAAATGGCTTTGGGTAGGATAGGATCAATGAAAATGACCCATGTCAAGATTTTTACCATAAGCAAGCGTAAAGTGTGCTCCAAAATTTTATCAAGATCAAGGTAACTTGGACCTTGGATGCAAATGGATAAAAAAAATGTGTTGGATAAATGGTTCATGGAAGAACGAATGATATGGATGGAATGCTAGCTTTATTATGGATGCGATAAGATGCTTTCTTCTTAACTGGCACACGTAGATGCTCGATTCTACACATAATGCCTGTTTGCCAGGTTTTCATCATGGTACCCGCCCAAAGCGCCACCGAAATGGTTTTCGCTAGAGGACGATTTTTTTTCTTTACTGTTTTCAATCCTTTTTTTGATTTTTTTGGATTTTTGTATTTTTGTATTTTTTTTTGTTGTCACCAGGACGCCTGTTTGCCAGGTTTTCATCAAGGTGACCATTTTTTCAGGACATTTTTCTGATTTTTTTTTGTATTTTCCTGAGAGATTTTAAGCTGATGGTGAACCACCTAGTGGTGCTGATGTTGATGCTTCTATCATAACGTGCCATCGGTATCCTGCTTGAAGAAGTTGCTTTGCCAAGATACGTGCACTTGAATGCAACTTTTGAGAAATCTGTTTTGCTTTGTTGATAATGGACTTAACTCTGTCTTTGTGCACACATCGCGATAGGGTGCCTTCTGAATCCTTATGATGAAGGGTCGTTGCCAACACATGGTCAATGTGAGAATTGGATATCATGCGTGGAGGCGTGGATGGAGTGTGTTTAGGAGTAAAAGATGGATTGGTCGATGGTTTGGAACCTTTGACTCTCCAAACTTGGGAAGATGAGCAATAATGGGTGGATACGGAAGTGTACATGGAATTAGGACCAACTGCTTGATACACTTTGTATGTCGCTTGAGAAGCCTGCTTTTTCTTTTCTGGAAATCTTTGATGGATACTTGCCCCATTTTTATTTTGCCCCATAGTTTCTTTGACTAATGGAGTTTGATAGGGATAATTTTTCTTTGTAATCTTTGGTATCCACTTGTATTTGATTTGTCCTTCATGCTTTTTCCTTTGATTCAAATCTTTCTTTTGATGTTGGTCCCAATTCGTGGATGGGGTGATGGGTGGATGAAGATTCGTGATATGGCGGGTTGTAGTATTGGCATTGGTTTCATCATAAGGATTCTTCGTGCTCCCTATGTTGACGTTTGCTCGAGGCGAAGCTGCCCCCAGTATGGTGATAGTATTACTGATATGTTGAGATCCCTTAATTGTTGAGTAACCAAGGCCTTGATGCTTAGGATTGCCAAAAATCTGCACTGGTTCCAGGATACCCTGTTCATGTAGGCCTAATCCCCTGCCTTGATAATTCATCTGCTGAAAAAATTTATTTGCCATAGGATATGATTTACCTTGGAAACAAACTGTTGCTCCTTCTCTGCTTTGTGGTGGATCTTCAAATGTCATAGCTCTTTCATTGATAAGATGATTTTCCCTTACAAAGGTGAGTGATCCAAGTTTATAAGTGATAGGATCTTCCATAAGTGGGATGAATGCCTGATTGATATCTTCAACTTGATCTTGTGAGATATCAGATTGTAGTGCTTCTTCAAGAAGTGTTGATGCTTCGCTGTCTACACAAAAGTCTTCCTCATGACTCACTTCATAGGATGTTTCTAATTCATGACTTATGTACAAGCCTTCTTCATGATCCATTTTTGATATGTCTCTGCATTTCTCTACATCTTGATCATGTGTACAAATTTTAAGAGTAGGAGACTCTTGTTCCTTAGTAAGAGTATGAGACTCTTGTTTTGAATGAAGATCATCTACAGGTCCATCCAAAGAAAGCATCTCATGGGTAGATGGAAGAGTATGTGCTATGCGGATATGGTCATCATTTGCAACATCTTGTATAGATAGGAGAGTGTCCATTATATCATTGTAGTAGCTTGGAGATACAAATTCTCGATCTTGGGTGATTTCGGAATTACTTTCAACATGCTTTGGATCAAGTTCTTGACATGGGTTAATTTCAAAGAATGGATTTCTCTCTTGGATATCTTCATTAGGCATAGGAAGTGGCTCAATATTCTTTTGAGTTGTGCTAGGGATTCCTTCAGTATCCACAATCATGAGGTCAGAGGATGTCACTATGTCGTTGGAAGGGACATTACTAGACCTTGATGGAATATTTTGATCATGCTTTGGAATAAATTCTTGAAATATGTCCTCTGACTCATTAGGTGATGTAGAGACATTGTCAACATGATCATTGGTGGATGGATCTTGGTTTATGTCAATGGGATCAAATAATGTTAACACATCTTGAAATAGATCGCTAAAAAGTGGCGCTTGATGAATGACGATTTGATCAATGGATGGGGTAGACATATCTTCAATGTGCTCATTGATGGATTGATTTTGATCATTGTTTTCAACAATTTTGGTGGAGAGATTATCAATGTTCTCAAACATAGGATCAAATGATGTTAATGTTTCTTGAATTGGATCATTGTTGGGTATTGTCAGTGAGTTTTGATCATGATTGAAAAGTGACTCTTGGTGTGTGATGGTTTGATCATTGAATGAGATGGGAACATCTTCAATGTGTTCATTGATGGATAGATCTTGATCATTGTTTTCAACAATTGCAGTGGGAATCTGTTGCAAGCTTTGTTGGGTGAGTAAGGCCTGTGTTTGCTGCTGAGCCAACAACGCTTGTTGTTCGTCATGTTGTTTTTGTGCCAACAATGCTTTTTGTTGGGCTCTTTGTTGTGCTACTTCTTCTTGGATTGATTGCAATAGTGCGTAGAATTTTGCTTGCGCTTGCACTTGTTGGGCTACTTGAGCCGCTTGTGCTTGTTGAGCAACTAGCTATGTAGCTTGTTGGGCTTGGAGTGCCTTTTTGCGGGAAGCTTCTTGCAACATGATGGAGAATGAATTGGTCGTGTTGTGCTTTGGCGGCGGTGGTGGTGGTGGTGGAATGGGAATGGTGTTGATTGTTGGGATTGCTTGGATGGTTGCCACCTGCTGTTGGGATATCGATGGCAAAATGGGATGATTTGGTATGATGTTTTGATTTGGCATGATAGATTGAAATTGAACATTGTTGTGGTTGGGAATCATATTGCTTGGATTTAGGTAACTTTGATTTTGCATGGTGTTACCTTGCCTTGAATCAACATATGGAGTTGCCAATATATTGCTAGGATTTTGAACAACATTAGGGGGATTTGCAAACATGTCGACCCCAAATTTTACCAAGTGTGGATTTGAAATGGTCATGTTTGGTAAATTTGCACTTGGTATGTATGGATTTGGTGGGATGATGTTGTTTGGAAAAATCATGCATTGAGTGTTTGGTTGATAGATTTGCAGATTTGGACTTGGATTTAAATCTATCATTGGGAAAGGTGTTCCAAAATTCAGATTGGGTATGCTCATATTTGTTGTACCATTGATGTTTGTATGAGATAATGCTCCCATGTATGCATTGTACAAGCTTTGAAAATCAAATGGTATTGCAAGGCTTGGATAGTTTGGTTGAATCGAATTGCTCATGATGGATGGATCAAGTTTATATTCCATGTCCCTCTTGTGTTGAGATCGAGTTTGAACCATAAAATGAAGATCAATTTTCAAGAATGTAAGAGATGAACCTCTAATCCTTTAGATCGGTCTAAACCTTAGGTTCAAAGAAGTGAAGAACTAGGATAATTGAAGGATCAAAGCGATAATGAGGATGAGATAACGAAAGATGAGTGATATGGATGAGTGGAACTCTTAAAGAAACTTTGAAGGAAATGCTAAAGTTTTTAGGACTTTGATTGATCGTGATTGGATTGATGGTTTGACTAGATGTGTTAAGTCAAACAAAATGTGATGAATGTAATTGTAAAACTCTAGGAAGTTGTTTTATCCAAGAGTGAAATCCTACAAGATGGTAGTTTGACTAAGTGTGTCAAGTCAAACGAGGTGATGATTTGATAATTTGGCTAGTTGTGTTAAGCCAAACAAGATGAACTCGTAAACCCTAGGAAGTTGTATTATCCAAGAGAGAATTCGTGTATAGGATGATGGTTTGACTAGATGTGTTAAGTCAAAACAAGATGATTTGATTTCGCCTAAGAGTTTAGCATAATAGATGAAAAAGATTCCAAGAGTTGCTGGTGAGGTGATTTTTGATTGATTTTGATGGTTGAGAGATGGATGAAAGTGATTGAATTTGATCCTAGACTTGACCTAGAATAACACTTCTTCTTACAAGACCTCGGTGTTGAGGAACACGCTATATTTCCTATGGGAGGAAAGCAAACCTTTTAAACAATTTAGGATCTCAAGATGCTCCTCACTAGCTTTCAGACTAAGCTTTTTGAACTTCGGTTTTGGGATTTTGATCATGTTAGAAAACACATGTGTAATCAAATTTGTCTTTTATCTTGGTTAAATGAGGTTCTTTTTATCCAAGACACTTGCTTGCTTAGGTTTTCAAACTATATGTCTAATGTCCCATTCTCTTTCTCATTCCACAAGGTCCTTTATGCGGAAATCGAGGAAAATAGGGCAAAAGTTCCTTATGTTTATCCTTATTGGAAACAAATGATGGTAGAATTTGCACACTTAGAAACCTCTAGGAATGTGATTCCTAGGGAAAGCAAGAGTGGGCAAGTTCATCAATAGGTATTTGTTCCCCACAAGGTGTTTGAAATTTCAAGGTTTTTGTGTATGTTTGTTTTCCAAATGTTTTCAAGATCAAGCAATGTGTTTTTTCCAAGCACTTTCACACTCCTAGGTTGATGATACAATACCTTGTTGGGTTCCCACTTAGATAAATCCAGCTGCTCATATCTTGTGTGAATGGCTAAATGCTTGACCACACTGGCTCCCCTCCATGACACTCACTTATTCGGGTTAGCCAAGCATTAGTACCCATGAATCTCCCATGGCATACTTTCCATTTCCACAACAAGATCGCATGTTATGTGGGGCGGCTTCAAAGGACATGACCTTTTGCACCAACAAGATAGACAAGGTTTTGGCCAATTTATAAACAAAGGGTTCTAATTCGGGCATTCCATTCGTGGGGGATTATCCAACGTCGGCAAGAGTCCATTGTTGTCCATCTCGTCAGAATAATCCTCATGATATTGGCCTTTGTTCCAATATCCACACTTATATACCGGTTGGAAGTCGCTTGGCTTTAGCGTGTTCCCAGTTGGGTCGTTCCCTTGGGTGAGTACTTTTTCCCACAAGGCAGGCCCTCTAAGATAAAAAAATAGCGAGCTAACATATCCCATCGTTCACACAACCTTTGTTGAAAAACAAAGGGGAGAACCTCTGCAATATATCATGCTCACACTCGCATGTTTTGTTCAATTTTAAAATGCCCAAATTGAAGTGTGGAGGCAATCTTTTATGCAACTTAGGGTCATCAAAAAGACTTTTGATTCTCAAGATCGCCGTGAAGCGCGAGAGAAGCGCATACGCCCTTTTAAATGCCACTACTTTGCAAAAAGTTTACAAAACACAAAGTACACATGTTCAATTTTAAATTCCTCAAAGCAATGATGAGTTCGTTTTAGAAGCACCAAAATGAAGTGTGAAGTTTTCCTTGTCCAATTTTAGACCAAATTGAAATTCTAGTAAGTGTCTAAGGTTCAATTTTAACCAACTTTGAAAAGATCAAGTCATTGATTGATTTTAAGCCCAAATTGAAAAGTGAGTTAGCTAAAAACAAAAAAAAGGGTAGTAAATGGAAGCTCTAAGATTGTTAAATCAAGCATTAAAAAATGCTATTTTCCAAGTTTTGTTTTCAAGAAAATCTTCGATTCCACTCCATTCGCCTTTGTTTTCGTTTGATTCCAAAGTCAACCTTCAAATTTCAGCCTCCACTTTCAATCTTGATGTTTCAACCTTGATTTCCACACCTATTCAAGTCATTGAAAACAAGATTTAGTTCATGAAATGAAAAACAGAAAAGAATTACCCCTTGTCAATAAAAATCATCCAAGATTGAAATGACAAAGTTTCATTTTGAATATCCAAATCTGCATAATCACTTGAAATGTCATCAAATAAATGTGAGTTCGTTATAGCTAAGACAAACAATTTCATATAGGTAAGATATTTGCATTTAGTGTAGCAACATTAAAAGGCTTATTGATCGATCTTAAATGTTTAACAATTTACCTCAAATCAATAAACCTTAATAGAATCAGCAAATGTGCATCATGACATGGGAAATCAACTAGCAATCATAAGGCAAGTATTACTTAACAAAAGGTCATGGCAAAAAGTCGTGGCAATTTTAAAATATGACATATCATAATGTATGAGAATAAGCACATGGTCCCTATACTACTCTTGCCGTTTGGAAAATATGGTTGGTGCAGCATTTTATTGCCTACAGCTGGATTCCTCTAAGTAATTTGTTCTTAAAGACCACACATTTCTATGGAGTCCCATCAAACAAGGAGCATTGCAGACAATAACTATTAATGGAATTGTGGCATTTGAAACAGATTTTGTAGATTTTGCAAGCTGATGCAGTCAGCAAAAGTAAAGCCAACAACTTAAGGTCAATGGAAAGGAATAAATGTGCAGTCCAATCCACAGTGTCCCTACGCATGTGCAATCAATTCCTACAACCAGAATGATTAATGATCACCTTTTTCTGTAGACTCGATAAGCACTTCTTTGGTTTTCTTTTTTTTGTTTGAATGGACATGACAACAGCCTATATGTAATCCATAATGCCATAGTGCAGTAAATCTACAGGAAATGAAGCAATGGAGTAGAGCAGTCAAATAGCATTTGTATTGTGCCTCATGTGATGAAGGAGCTTGACAGTTTGGTGGACAAAAAGTGAATGCCTAAGTGAATAAGATCACTTCCATCGACAACAAAGGGGTCTACGAAAAACACAGGCATCACTCTTGTTTCTTTGGTATCGCATTTACTGCAAAAGCTACTGTATTTACTCTATCGCATTTTCTATTTGGTATCACACTGGCTATTTGGGTGTTGTGTTTTGCAGCGTATAAACAAGACATAAACAAGACGTGTGGACTGTTAGACAGAATGCGATCTCAGGGAGTGTCAAGATCTATATCTAGCGTGTTGTTCAGTATTGATTATCTACCGTATGAGTTGAAAAATGTCAGAAGACGACTGAGCAGAAAGCCATATTCCAAGAAATGGGTGGAGGAGATCCACAGCGTAATTGGCCATTGGTACATCTTAATTCATCTCATTGGCAGTCGGCATTATACAACATTTAGAAATTTTCTTAACTCAGAGTTAATGAACTTAGCAACGATGAAAATGACAAAATGATTAGTGCTCTCATGTTGATGTTGCAAATTGATTCCTTGTGATTGATAGCCCTCTCAAATTCTGATTTTTCTTACCCAGATCGTCCCAAACTCTGCAGCCGCACTTCTATGCTCAAGTTCGCTGCAGCAGAAACATGCCAAGACCTTCTAACTCCGTAAAAAGCTTACATAGATATAATATTAGTATTCTAGAAAATCTGTGAGAGAGATGTGGAGTGAAATTTGTATGGAATGCAAGTACCATAGTCAACGACTACGTTAACTAGAATGGACCATGACCATAAGAAGAAGCTTCTTTGTTAGATCAAAACTAAGACTCAAACAATCCAAATGTGAAGAATTTCTATGACCACCAAATGTGCAGCAAATGAAGTTGCTAATAAACAGTTAAAAGTCACTTGATGGATGTGTAGCAGCTCGATATATAAATACCAACTGCCCACTGTCTGCTCACACATCAGAAACAGGATTGATGAGATATCATACTGCATCTTCCAATAGATCTCATAAAAAAAAACAAGTGGATGGATTTTCTAATGCATATAAAAAACAAAGTAACGCCAATGTCAAAGATTGCTCCACATTGCAGAAACTAACATGGTGTTCATGACATCACAGACCATTCAAATGAAAAAAAATAATAATAACCCACGTATTTTGCCCTCCTTCTAGCACCATTTTGTGGATGTGAAAATCTGCATCATGGTTAGCATGATTCTAACATCTTCATAGGATAATACAACATTCTTCAAAGTAAATGATAAAACTAATCTAAGCATGCAAAGAAGACATGGAGTATATCTATCCTATGGTGGATTGGTGCAACTTAGTGTTGTAGAAAGCTGCCCTTTCCCAATCCATGATAAGCAAAGTGCCAAATGATGAGCAAGATTAGTTCTCACAAGTGGAGAGTAACCTTGCCATGAGAATGTGTGTTGTTGCTAAGCAAATGGTGTTGTGATGAGCAACATTGATTCTCAAATGGAGAGAGCAACCTTGCAATGAGTAAGTGTTGTGTTTTGTGGATGATTTGTGTTGAAATGCTTTGCATTTTATAGATTCAAGAGTAGGAGATTGAGTGATTTTAGATGAATGTGGGATAATTCAGAAACCAATGACAAGGTGCCACTTGTCAAGTTGTGAGAGGGTGAGGAATGTGCAAGTCTTGGCCAATGTGCCAATTTGAAATTCAAATTTGGATGAAATGACATGTTTTGGGGGGATGAAAGGTGCAATAAATGCCATGTTTGACTTGTGCAAATAGCATTTAAAACCTTGTTGGAAGGGACAAGTCCCTTTTGGGGGGAAGATTCAAATTGGAAGAATATTCCATTTTGATTCCATTTTGAATGTAATTAGAGGAAATAATAAATCAAATAAATGATTTATTGGTGCAAGTGGGTGGGTTAGTTAAGAGTTTGGATTTGACTCTAGTTGAGTCAAAAGCTGGAGAATGATAATCATGATTAGAAGTTAATTAATTTAGATTAATTAACTTAGGGAGTTTCAGGGATTTGACATTTGATTAAATCAGTTTTGATTTATTAAATCAAATGAGAAGAACATAAGGATTAAATAAATTGATTTATTTAATGAACCTTAGGAAATTAATCAATAAATATTTTAATTGACTAATAAAAGAAATGAATGTTAATTTGTATGATGCATGATTGTTATTTTTGCATGTCTACAATTATAACTAATAGTCTAATAACTAATAACAATATGAAGAAATGATCACTCACCTTTGAGTCTACGTTTTTGGGTTTCGCTGACTTCTGAATCGAGAAGTAGAACCTCATAACTGAACAAAATGTGTAAAACCAAACAAAATGTGTAAGAACAAATAACAGTTTCAATTGTATTTATATCAATCCATATTTGGCAAATTCCACAGGATTTTGAAATGGTATGTTAAAAATTTGGCGAATCCCGCATCCTTATACAACAATACCTTGAAATTTTCAAGGCGAAATAGGTCCTCATAAGCAACTATTTATACATTTTAATTGGTGAAATGGGTCTTCACAAGCAACTATTTTCAAATTTTAATTGGCGAAATGGGTCTTCATATAATCTTGTTTTGATAGTATTGGTGAATATGTTGGTGACTTTGACATGCTCCCTAGGATTCCAGGCGAAAATATTGATTGGTGCATTGGAAACACGTATTTTGTTATGGCGAATTTATTGCCTAAACATGCCTCATAAAAAAAATTGTTGGTGAATGGACATGCATTGGACTGATAGTCCGTGAATTCCTGGCGATTTGAACACCCTGCAGATATGATAGACTCACCAAATTCGAATTGCCAGATTCCTAGAATTCGCCAATTGGTGAAGATTCGCCACTAAAGTTATCCCTAGTTCCAATATTTACATTTGCAATTCAAACCTCCTTAATCATATTAATATTGATACTTATGGTATTTACATATAAGATTTTATCATCAAAGGTTTTAATAATTTGGCCCTCCTTACTCTAGGCACCAGTATATTACCTACTTAGGTTCCTATCATGCTTGGGATTCTTTCTTATAACCTTCTTCTAGGTAGACTATAGATTCATGCTATAAGCACATTCCATCTTTCTTGCATTAGACTCTTACATTTTTTCATAATGGTAAAGTTATACAATAAAATTTGATCTCGACATCTTTCAATATTGTTAACAATCTAAATTGGGTTAACTTGTAATGTCCCTATTTTTAATAAAATTTCATGATGATCTAAAAGAACATTTCTCATTTATTGTGGGGCTTAGAGAAATAAAACAAGGAAATAAATTTAGAGCAATTGATTGTGTTTTGAGAACCTAGGCTATGGGGCCACAATGTTATGTAATTGAGTTTATAATTTTAAAGTGGCACTGGCAAAAAAAATTGTGCAAGTTTATTTTAAAGGAAAAAGGGAAGAACTTGAAAGCTACCTATTTAATCAAAGCCTAGGATTGAGAGTGGTAACATTATTTTATCCATTAATTTTACTTGAATAGATTGGACACCATATTCATCTATCACTATATATTGGAGGATGGAAACCCCCTTACTTTCTTTAGCTAGTTAGTGGACAAAAACCCCTGAACTGGTCATGGAAAATGCCACATAGGGATTATTTGAGCTTCATTGAATTGTTATTTGGGTAGCTCCTAGAATGCCTATTTTTCCTATTTCTAGGTATCTCTCTTAGTGCCTATGGTGCTTTAATTTTGAGGTGATTCCCATAGCACCATTAGCTATAAATTCATCATATTTTTTTATAATAATATTGTTGTTGTTGCTCCCTAAATTTTGATAAATTAAATTTATTGTGAATGCAATTCCTATTATAATAAGAGGACTAATTACTTATTGGGACTTATTGTGTTGATTGTTAATTTTTTAATAAGATTCTTGATCATTGGTGTTCCATGAAGTTAAATCAAATATGAGTATGCAATATCCCTAATCATGGATATTATAGTGGTATTAGAGCCATGATTTGTTCATCCTATAGAGAAAATATCAAAAATATAATTTTACAACCGGTAGTAAGAATTCAGAAGGAGAAGGTATGTATCATCTAGTTGAATTGATGAAGCAATCATTTAAGCTAATAGAAAAAACTTAAAATATCATTACAAAGGAGATCAAGGAGTGAGAATTGAAAGAATCATTCATGAAGGAAAGAGAGAAGTCAAAAAAATTATAAGAAATAATCAAGGAGTACAAACTTAAGTGTAGAGAAGGGGGATTCGTCATCCCCAAGGATCTTAGGTCACAGAAGTGTCTAAGGGAATGAACTAACCTAAACTACCTCAAACTACCTAATAAGTTTGAAATGGAAGGGACAGGCTGAAAAGGAAGGTCAAACATGATTTTGCTTCCCTTTTTCTTATGATGTTTTATGAAACTAGGTGAGAATACTGCAAAGGTCTCAAACTACAAACCATACAACTCTCTGTCAGGGGATGGTAGCACAGGGGTCAGACATCATCATGTCATGCTAGAGTTACAAAGATGCGATGACACCTTGTACAGATAAAGGGTCAAGTAACAATTAGAAACACATAGAGTCTCATAACAACCCAAATGTTATAGTTTTACAATTTGACAAAGACATAAAAAAATGCAAATTACAACAAGAATAATACTATAAAAGCTACTCTAATAGCGAAATGACAAAGAAAGAAGAGGAAATCCAACTTAATCAAGGTCAATTTCTCCTACTAGCTCCAAGCGAACGAACTACACCTACAAACAGTAATTAGAAAAATATTGGGGTTGTGTTTTGAGGTTTTCCCTAGTCAAACCCACATTTTAGTGTTCCCACCTCCATAAACAACCAATAGACAACAAGATATAGAAAATAAATAAAGAAGAAGATAGAAAAGACATAAGATAGTAGAGAGAAAATACAACCTAGATGCTACTCTACAAGAATGATAATGAAAATAAGTAAATAGACACAATATAACCTTCCCTTCTACAAGCACTCAAGACCAATAGAGGAAGAAGAACAATATCACCACGCCAAGGAGGTAGAGCTTCATGAACCTACAATAGTAATGATGTTGGAGCAAAGAGAGGCTATAGTGAAGCAAAGAAGAAGCGCTAGAATGATCAAGAGAGAGAGAGAATGGGATAGAACTGAGCTAGAGTGAAATAAATTAGCTTGAGAATGTGAAAGAATGAAGTTCAAATGAGAAAATGGAGGCAAATAGTCATTCTCATAGTCAAGATTTGGTAAGGGGACGTTATGTTCACAGGTGACAGAGTATTGTAACATCTTTTTTGTTTCCTGACACAAGAATCTTGTCAGGACAACAACATGACATGTGGATGTCTAAAGCATGACATGCATGCATCCCCTTTAAAAATTCCCTCACTAACATAAAAAAACAAGGACACACATGCAAAATGGGATAAAAGGTGGGTTTCACATCATCAGACTTGTAAGGCTAAAATGAGGGTAAATTAATGGAAAATTTGCCTAGGTACAAATTTATGCCATTGCATTTTCCCCCACTTTATTGAGCATACATGTCAATGCATATGCGAGATAAAGTAGAAAGAGATTGAAGAGAATATACCAATATCATTGAGGAAGAAGATCTTCGATCTAGTGTACCTTGACATGAAAGCAAGAGCTCCACCAAGATATGAAGATGACACGGGTCATTGATCCTATTATAGACACTTAAAAATGTCCTGAATGATATCATGCACTTGAATCTGATATACTAACACCGTTTCATCCTAAAACCCATCCTCTTTTCACCTAATTGATTAAATTAGCCTAGCTATTTAATTAAGTACATAATTTTCATATATTAATCTAATTGACCTAATTAGGTTAATTCACCCCCTCTTGCACTAACCTTTCATCTTGTTAAATTGGATAAATCAAATTATTTAATTTAATCCCTAATTCCTCTTATTTAATTAAATAACCCTAAACTATTTAATTAAATATCATATCACATCCCCCTTTTCATTAAATCATTTATTTAATGAATATCATATAATTCCCCTAATTTGCATAATTAAAACTTTGTTTTAATTATAAAATTATTAATTAAATCTAATCTTCCCACTTGCAAGGGAATATTCCTCCTTTGCACATTCCTCCAAAAAGGACTATTCTCATGGAACATTCCTTCCCCTTTGCACATTAAAATTTGGTTTTAATTAACTAAATTTCCTCAAAAAAAGAATATTCTCATGGAATATTCTCTCCCTCTTCACTCATTTGAAAAAATGAAATAGTCTTCCTTGTAACAAAATTTTAACAAAATTCTTGAGCAAGTTTGAAAGTGTGATTCTTTGCATGATTGTGATCCCTTGATTAAATATAAACTTGAATTTTCAACCCTTGATGGGAATCCATGATCCATGCCTCCATCCTCTCTCCATCTTGACCATTGATTGATTCTTTCAATCTTGACCATTGGTTTCTTTTTGCCTATTCTATAAATAGACCTTGCATCTATTGAATAAGGATCCACCTTTTCAAAGCAATTTTATGTTGTTGAAAATCACTCTCATCTTACATCCATATTTTATGTTTAAAAGAATTTTAGGTTAATTTACATGCATTATTAGCTTAGAGCATCCATTAATGACTTCCATGGTAACATAGTTGCATCCATTTAGTATATTTTAAAAATAGGGTTTTAATCTTTCAAATCTTGCAGACATTTAGAATAGCTTTACATACATTTACATCGATCATCTTAGCTTTCATCATGTTAATTTTGTTTCACCTATATCTCTCATCGGTTTCATCAATTTTTTTTTAATAAAATTGATTGAAAAAAGCTCACTATCCAAGGGATTAGGAAAGGGTCACCATTCCACATCAATGCAACACCACTCCCCCAATAGGATAAGTTTTAATGTTTTAGAGTAGATGTTTATCAAGCTTTCATGTTTTAGAATGTTAGTTTTAATGGTTTCTTCATCTTTGTTTACATTGAATGATCTTATTGGGATGGATGCTTAGTGGCTTAAGTATGTTTTGAATCTATATGGATCAAGCGTAGTTAACCTATACTATGCCATTAGTCACACCTACAAAGCTAGATGTGATCTCACCACAAACATGTTAGGTTGCAAAAAAAAAAAATATATGAAAACACTAATAATAAGACACAAGACACAATTTAATCAGATAGATAAGCCTAGAACTGCTGTAAATTACATTGCAGGATAGTCACAAAAAAGATAGATCTAGTCATGATGCCCCCAAGCTAGACGCCAAGATATAAGATGTCTGACACCAAGACATGCGACATCAAATATCAGATAGAAGATGTAAATTACAAGACACCAAAGAATTCTTTTTTGAAAAGAAGGCTTTCAAAATGGGTTCATTCGGTAGGGAACCCTTCAAGACAACAAGGGGCCCATTCAAAGGAACACGCTTTTTAAAAGATAGGATTTTTCGCAAGTGATTCTTTCATCAAGGAATCCTTTTGAAAGATATTTCATCAAGGAATCCAGTGGAAAGAATGCTCCTTTTTCAAAGGAAATATTTCAAACTCTTTCATATTAGAAAAAGTGCTCATTTTTCGAAAGGAAAATTTTCACTCTTTCACCACGAAATCCTTTTTGGAAGAAAATTTCATCAAGGAGTCCCTTTTGAGAGAATGCCTCATTTTAGAAAATAAGAGTTTTCAATAAGGGATTATTCCATCAAGGAATTCATTTTAAAGAAATTTGACACCAAGGAATCCTTTTGAAAGCATTTGCCTTATTGAAAATTAGACAAGCATGGTAGCCCCCCTTAGGATTGTGTGTGCTACACGAAGGAGAACATGACATCCTAAGGAGAGAAAGGGGAGGTAGATATGTTGTGGCACACAACACATAGCGAGATGTATTTGTGGTATTTTTTCACACATGCGAGGGATAACACATGAAAACCACAACATCACGAAGAAAATAGATAGAGATAAAGAAATCAAGAGACATTGGGATATGAGAATTTAGGGTTAGAACTATTCATAGATTAAGTAGATAGATATAATATAGTATACATATGAAATATCATCAATCCCAAAAGTTCTCAGAATGTGAATAAGAGCACATGAAGACAAAGTGAAAATAAAAATTGGGTCAACATGGAAGAAAGCCTAAATTTCCCCAATGCTTTGCATCATCTCAAATATCTAAAATCAATATCATGACACATAGAAGAATGATGAAAAAATAGAAGAAATACATGAAATATTTTTGTGCATGTATCCAAGTACCTACAAGAGTAGCAAGGGTCCTCTAGGTAGGATCACAAACACAAAAATACAAGTATGGGGGAACAAAAAATCACAAACAAATCTAATCTATAGATGAAGAAGAGGCACGACCCTAGTCCTTATTGACCAATAGGTCATCTTGCTTCCAATCTCTAGATCATTATAAGGGGAGGGAGGACGAGCCTGTGTTGGTGTTTCAATTCACACCTCTAGAATGTGGATTAGAAATAGACAGTTATGCGCATATAAACTACTCTTTAAATTAGGATGGGAAGCTCCCTATTCGCCGATGATGTTTAAAGAAAGTAAACTAGACTATTTTCTAGTATTTTTGTTCTCAGATAAGAGCACAAGGTTATAAAACTCTAGCGTCGTAGCTAAGGTTTTCCCTTTTCTAGAATGTCAACTACAACTAGGCCTACTCTAATGATGCTTCTAGCAAATCAAGTAAACTCATAGCTTCAGAGTTAGAAGTAAATGAGGAATGATTCAATACAAAAATCACATAAACTCACTTCCAATGCACACCTTATGACTCATTGTACTTTTTAGATGCAAGATAAAATAAAGATTATAAAAGTGAAACACATAAAACAAAACCTGAGACAATAGATCAGTGCAAAGTAAGCATAAGATTTCCTTTCTCAAATTTTTGATAATTATTACACTTCTGGGACAACATGTTTGTAGCAATAACAGGCTTATAGTTTTGTGATCAAACCAGAATACACTTAACACAAATTACACATGAACTAAACAATAAATTGTAGTAAAAGGCAAGCATGCAAGCTTTCTCTTACACTAAGTGAACAAACATTGAATAACAACTTGTAGGCAAAAGTAGGCTCAACAATTTTCTATCGCAATAACGGTTAAAGAAAAATGGGCAAGGTTGTCCTTATTTATACAAAAACAAGGAGTAGGGAACCCTAAAATCTCCTTGCTTTTACAATAAGACTTGCCAACTCACAAGCTTTATTTCTAAAACTAAACACAACAACTAACTAACAACCAACTAAAACAAAAGGAGGGAAAGTTCCAACTATTACAATTTAATTTTCCTATTTCTCAAAGAATAGATAAGCATGAAACAAGAATAGCAAATTAAACTCGGAAAATACATCAAGTAAACTATTATTTTTTTAGTTCTATTCTTGGAAATCCTCATTTCCCCAAAAAGGTGTTGATTTTTCTCCAAAAAATAGATTGTCAAAAAAAGTTGAGATTTGGGTTTTGTAGTCAATCACATTCTAAAGAGACCCAGTTCGTTAGATTCTGAAAAAGTTGAGGGATTTTCGAAAAAGAAATTTTTTGGAAATATAAAATTTTCCAATCTCCAAGAGGAACAAAAAGCAGATGGACCCAGATCAATGAAAATTGAAAAAGATGACCCCCTTTTTTTCTGAAAAGTGATGCCCTATAAATTTAAAGCATGAAAAAGCATGCCTTTGTGCATCCCAATCCTGAATCCATGAAGAAAATTGAAAAAGAACCCCATTTGAGCCTTCAAATCTTGACGAGAAGAAAAAGATATCTCTCTTCCTCTGGACACCAACCTGCAAAATATGAAGAATAAATACCAAAAACCTTCTTAAATGGAGTTCGAGGACGAAAAGTGCTTTATTCTCCAAGCTTTAAAACTTTGAAGCCAATATGGAATCAGGAACATCAAATGTAGACTTTATTTTGAATGATGAAAGATAAAACTTGAAAAATTCTCTAAGGCATTGAACCTTGGGAGCCCCTGGCTAGCTGGGGTGCCTTTCCTCTTCAGAGTTAAAATATTTTTCAAGATTTTCAACTTTGCTTGTTTTTGGACCTCAGTTAGATCTTTGTTCCCGGATGTTGGATTGATTTGGTGAACTGATTGATAGATTCGTTGGATAACTTGATGAATTTTGAGAAAGATCTCCTAGGGGTTGTGAACCTTAAAAAGTGATTTTGGGGGCTCTAAATCTTGGGTGCCTCTAGCCAGCTAGAGCGCCCAAGCATCCCAGACTTTCCATTTTCCTAAAACTTTAAATTTTCACTTTGATCCCTTTGATCCTTGATTTTAGACGTCTACTGAATCCTGTGAACTTGTTGATGGACTCGTCGCGAAGCTTGATCAAATCTCAAAAGAATGTTTTGGAGGCTGCAACTTCTAAAAACACCTTCTAATCTCTCAAAATCTTGAGTGCCCCTAGCTAGCTGGGGCACCCAAATCCTCTAGAGAGCCATTTTTTTGTGATCTTCAACCTTCAAATTTGACCCTTTTTTGTTCCTCATGATTTTTTCTCCATTTGATTTGAAATTGCTGGCAACTGATGAATCTAATGGCTTGGTTGAGATATCCACTAGAAAGCTTAAAGAATTTTGAGGAGAATGATCTGATTTTTACAAACCCTAAAAGTTGAATTAGACCTCTCAAAACCCTAGATGCCCCTGGCTAGCTGGGGCACCCATGGATCCCAGAGTTAGAATATTTTGAAGGTTTTTCATGATTTTCATTTTGCTCCTCAAATGCAACCTCAATGTTCAATCCATGATTCCTGCTACTTTATTGATCCAATGAACCAGCTGATAGATTTACTACAAATCTAGAAGAATTTTGAGAAAGATACCTTTTTTGTTCCTCATGATTTATTCTCCATTCGATTTGAACTTGATGGCAATTGATGAATCTGATGGCCTGGCTGAGATATCCACTAGAAAGATTGAAGAATTCTGAGGAGAATGGTGATTTTTACAAACCCTAAAAGTTGAATTAGACCTCTCAAAACCCTAGGTGCCCCTGGCTAGTTGGAGCACCCATGGATCCCAGAGTTAAAATATTTTGAAGGTTTTTCATGATTTTCATTTTGCTCCTTAGATGCAACCTCTATGTTCAATCCATGATTACCGCTACTTGATTGATCCAATGAACCAACTAATAGATTTACTGCGAAGCCAAAAGAATTTTGAGAAAGATATCTTGGATGCACAAACCCTAACTCCAACATCTGAGCCCTTGAGATGTTGGGTGCCCCTAGCTAGCTAGGGTGCCTTTACTTGCCAAAGTTTTAATTTTCATTTTTTCAACTCTCTCTTTTCTCTTCACATTCACCACTTCACGCTCACCATTGCTGCATTCACCTCATATCAGATACTGAAAAATATGATGAGGCAAAGAGAGCTAGGTTCCTTGACTAGACAGGGGTGCCTAACATCTCCAGTGTCAAACAAATTTTCATCATTTTCAATATTTTCAAACTCCCCTCCTTCATTCTTCATTTCTCAAGCATCTTTCATCGTTCCTTGATCTATGCAATGTTTGAGAGCTTGAATCCGACACCTGGAAATTGACCATCCTCCATTGAAGACCTCAGAGCTCTTGTTTTAGCTTCTAAAAAAGAAAAATAGACCCACTAGAGAAAAATTGAGCTTTTGACAAGTTTGACTGGACCAGCTTGATGAGGAATTGTTTTCAACCAATCAAAATCAGTTTGAGCCTTGAAAGCAGAAATTCTATTATTAGAAATTTTTTCCAATATTCGTTTGAGAAGAAACCTAGAAAAAGTCTTATAAAATTTCCTAAAAAGTAGGACTGGAAAACTAATATTTGGGTTTTGTAGATAATGTCACTTTGAAGTGAACCAGATCATCAAATTTCAAAAAAATTGAGTTTTTTGGCCAACATGCGTGACATGCAAATTTTAATTTTCTGCCCTTTTTGATAATTTTTACAAGACTTTTACCACTTTTTCTAAAATGACTTAATGAATCAAACATTTTAATTTTGGCTACAACATTTAGCTCTATCTGGGGACCATGTTGGATACTTACAATATAGGAGAACTAGGAATCTCTAGAATTTTAAGCTTAGACCAGTTCCTTATCAGCTGGGCATCAGAGTCAGGAACATTCCCTAATCACCTATCACAAGAATTTTTTCACTAAATCACCTAGGATAGGACTACCTAAAATCACCTATAAATTGGAACTCCCCTAAAATCACCTAAAACAAGACTACCTAATCACCTAATACACACCATAACTTCATAGAAAGGGGAAAAAAATCACGACATAACAAACACATTACAGAAGGGGGAAACACTTCACAAAAACAAAAAGGAAAATTACTGAAAAGAAAATTATTCCACCCTCAAAGGGATGAAGTGCTTTAGAGATTTCCCATTGTATGGCAGCGAGAATGGATTACAATTATGCCATTTCTACCTAAAAGGCTTCACTTCTCTTTTGATGGGTATTACAGGAGACAAACATTCTAGGATGAATATTCTCATATCTTCATACGCCCAAACAAAGGCACCCCGAAAAAAGTCAAAATAAGGCACAAAGAGGGAAGTAGATACCATTGAGGCATCAGTTTTGTTGTCGTCTGTCCTTAGGATTTTGAATATTTCAAAACAGTCGATCTTGTTCCAAACTCAATTTTTATAATGTCGAGAGACACTAGATAACTAACTTTCAAAGACATGCCCCCAATCTTATATTTAACATAAGCTTGATATAATGGATCTCCCCTTGGAAGGAGGGGTCTGACCAGAGTGGTCCAAAAGTGATCTAGAGAGAAGCCCCCATGTGACACCAATGGTTTATAGTTGGTGTCATGCACCATGTGCATAGTGCCTTCGTGGGGGAACTTTAAGCATTTATGAATTACAAAGGCAACATCATTCATAGAGGCTAGCCACAAAATTCCTAGCTTGACTCTGAACAAGTCAGACTCTGGGATCACTAAAGGGAAAGACAACAGTGCAGAATACCTTCCCTTAACATTAAGACAATAGGGGAGAAGAGAAAAAATGAGTTCTATAGCTTCTTAAAACTACTGAGATGAATACGTGCAACAATAAGAAATAACAAAAAATAAGAATTCACAGATTGACACAAGTATTTACGTGGGAAAACCTTTTCAGGTAAAAAACCCACCACACCAAGCAAAACCAATTTGTATTACAGTAATAAAATATTACATACAAGCTTTAGTCTTCACTCACTTGCTTAGCAATTACTTACATTCATAACCGTTGCCTTTTGGGTTACATATGTATAATGTACTCGACTGTCAAGTCTTACATTCTCATTCAATGTTACAACCCAATCGTAGACTTGAGGTTCATGCACCGATCATCCAATCACATTGTTTGATCTTCACTGACAGATCTTCTTGCATCGGGCTGCCTAGGGATTCAATTCCTTGCCTAAATTGGGTCCTGTCTCCAACTAAAACTCGACCTGTAATAACAACCTTTAATTGTTTTGCCTTTTAGCCAATCAACATCCTGGCACTGAGCCACATGTCCTAACATTCGCTGATCGCTCTGACATTCGGTCTAGCTCGGTCAAGCTTGGTTGACTGAGCTCTGAGTCCATCCGAGCTCCTAGCACGCCACCACCGAGCTCGTCTTCACCTATCATGGTATGGTGGTGAACTCGCCCGAGCTCACCCTGATTTTACCCACGCTACTGCCGAGCTCACAAAGTCTCACCGCAGCCACCATGGTGAGTGAACTCACTGCCCGCGGTGTGGCGGTAACCACCAGACAGAACATAGGCGGCCTCACCGCAGCCACCACGGTGAGTGGACTCACTGCCCGTGGTGTGGTGGTAATCGCCAAATAGAACATAGGCGGCCTCACCGCGGCCATCGCGGTGAGCGGACTCATCACCCGCAGTGTGGCGATAACTTCCAAGTTGCCACTACAGTACCACCAAGGCAAAACCAGACCGCCGCAATAACGCAGTTAAGGGCAGAAGCAAGAAATTTTTCACCAAGTCCTTTCCTGATAGAGGTCCAAGTTGGTAGTTGAGGCACCGTTTCTTAACAATCACAACAAATGAC
Source organism: Sequoiadendron giganteum (assembly GCA_007115665.2). Classification (NCBI taxonomy): domain Eukaryota; kingdom Viridiplantae; phylum Streptophyta; class Pinopsida; order Cupressales; family Cupressaceae; genus Sequoiadendron; species Sequoiadendron giganteum. The sequence continues at coordinate 574,252,164 of CM021106.1, read as the reverse complement.
ACATCAAAAGCCTTAGGTCCTACCAAGGTTGATAAAGAAATGGTGCCCATAGTGGTAATAGAAATTCCATCATGGGTATTGGAGAGTGGTCTTTGATTCTTCATATTTCTCTTTACGTAAACTATTTATGAACATATTTTCCTCCATTATCATGCTTACGTGACTCATTAGATCAACCAAGATTTTAGTTACAACATTGCTATTAATCTAGGAAAGAACGTACAATGAGGAAGGTCCTTGTTTAGTGGCACATCATGTGAGTAGAAAGTTATATCAAGCATTGCACTTGAATTCTCAGCAGGAGGGATGCACATGAACCAAACCATGTTCATGTACTTGGATGGAACTAGCTCAAAATATGTAGAATATTGTGTGACTAGACTAGAAAAGTGAGAAGGAAATGGACCAGTATAAATTTGTAACTCACTATTAGCCTCAGACATAACTCGACGGAATTGATAGAACTATTGCGTGCTGTACCACTCGACATACGACTTAGACGAAGGTCAGACTTCTAGCAATGTCAAAAATTTATCTTTCAAAAACCTTTTCAAAATAGTATTATAAGATTCAGATAGTTTTGTAAAGTGTTTATTATGCCCTAAAATTTTCTCTTTAGGCGCATAGACCACGTTTGCAATAGCCTTATTTTTCTAGAAACTGACACTACTGACTAGTTATCAGGATGTGAGTGTGAGGATGAACCCCCAAATTGATTGACCATCTATTGGTATTTCACAAAGTGTTGCACATATATGTGCAAAGGAATGATACTTCATAAAGGCAAACTTTTCTTTCCATGATTTCTACAATTTCTCGATGAAGACCTTCTGAACATCATAATCTAATAAGGAATAAGAGATATGAGAGAACAACTCTTGATAGCAAGTGATGAATTCAAATGCCATTTCGTGTTCCTCTTACTTGCATCAGACAAGATCAGAGAAAGGAATCTTCAGTCCGATGTTAGCTTTGAACTACCTCAGGAACTAATTTACCAACTGATCAAATGAAAAGATAAAATTATCCAATATTGGTTTACAATTTCTAGCCAAACTGGACATTGAATTGAATTTTTTTAACTAAATCTTCACTTTTGGGCACCTATAATGGCTAAATCTTGAGGAATTTGGAGATGATGCAAACTAGTGATTTGTGACATTTTTCTGTAGATTCTAAATATATATTTTTCAAAAATTCTGGAATCAGATTGCATTTATTTTTCCATATCCTTTGAAAACTAGTTTTTAGCAGTAAACACCACTTTTAAAGAGTGACGTTACTGGCTAACACAAAGGATAATTTTATTTTATTTTAATTTAGATTTGTAACTATGATATCTAGTGCATGGAATTGGTTTCATAGAATTTCATTGAATATTTTTTTCTTAATTAAGTTTCAAAGTCAAACCAATTACAATTTAGACATGATTTACTGGCTAAAACATAACTTTTTTTGTATGTATAAAAATTTAATTTTTTTTGTTGGATCAAGGACATCAATATCTAGTGCACTAATATTTTTCAAATTTTTTTTGATAATCTTCTATTTTTCCACATGTGCAGAATAAAGAGCTTGATTTTAGATGAAAAACCTATGTTTAATCAAACTAAAAAAAATACATAATAAAACCAAAACATATTAAAATTATATTTGATGGATAGCTCATTACAAGGACTACCATAATCCATTTGGGTCTGTGAAGTCTCCTCCATTTTCATCCTCAACCTGAGCTTCGAAAGGAATTTTTTTGTAGAGATTTGGTAGAAGAGGAGGGAAGGGGGAAAAAGTGGGATTCGTATGGACTCTGGTTCGAGAAAACCCCCCTTAGGGGTTCACTTGAATGGGGGTTCGTATGGACCCTGGTTCGAGCGAACCCCCTATTTTTGATTTTCCTTGTCTTTGTTTTAAAATATTGCTAAAAAGTGGGTCCCATCATTAAATAGGGTTCGCTCGAACTAAGGTCCATACAAACCCCTTTCTAGGTCCATACGAACACCCCAGTTCGTGCAAACCCCTGAAAACCAAATTTTTTTCATGGGAGCGTTTTTGCAATTTTCCTTCCTCAACGAAATTGTAAACTAGTATTGTGGGATCACCCGTTTAGTATTGCATTTTAGGGGGGAACATATGACTTGGCATAGGGATTTTCGAATAAGCTCTCATGTCTTCTTTATTGGCTACTTAAGCAAATTGCTCCCAGCAATGGTGTACCAATTTATTTAAAGTGGGGGCATACATTGGCATTATCATTCCTCATGTTTCATTGTGTGATTTTCTTTCTTCCTACTATGTGTCATTTCCTTGGTGGTGTCATTGGATTTGATGTCCTTCGAGAGCATTATATTTCTTTGACTTGTACTCTCTTGGAGACATTAGGCACAATGTTCCCTAAGAAGAGACCTTACATGAACTAATCAAAGTCCCTTTGACCAAACCTTTATTTGCATTTTGTTCATAAGTGTTTATCATAATACAACTTGTTAACCTTGTGAAGCTCAAAGCCGAAGTTGTGTGGCACCCTGGGTAAAAGGAAAAAGTTGTGTCACACTTTATAAAGGAAACGACCAATGTTGATCAAACTTTTAAATTTAAATCACTAAAAAGTGGCTTATATGTTTTGAATTTTGAAATGATGTAAACTAGTAAAATATGTATTTTTTAGTATATTTAATGTTTGTATTTTTTAAAAAAAATTTAAAAATTATTTTAAGCTAGTTTTTAATAAATTAACACTATAATTTAGTTGCTGATAAAATGCTGAAAAATGAAGTTGCATGGGACGTCAAACTTTTTATAGTAAATTTATTTATTTTCTTTCCAATTTTTTGTGTGTATTCATAACTTGAAACTTTAGTGCATGGATATATTTTTTTTCCAATTTTGATAAATATATATTTTTAAATATATATTAAAATGTGTGTGAATCAAAAAATAGTTGCTTCCATCAGACGTCGACTTTCATATTAAATATTTATCTAAAATGAAAAAAAAATTGTACCATCTTGAAATAGATTCTTTTATCTAGTGCATCATATTTTTTTCAATTTTTTTAATAAGTTTTAGTATTTTTCTTTGGCATGGTAATCAACCTAATATTTTATGCTGATAGCCTAGTTTTATTATAAATAAAATATAAAATATAAATAATAATTAAAATATTAAAATAAATATATTTTTGAAGACTACACTTATGGATCTACAAAAGGGTATTTTTCATATTTTTTTTAAAATATTATTTACATTAGCAAGAGTTATTGAAACTTCAATTTTTTCAAAAAGAAAAAAAAATTGATAAATTGGACTCAAAGTGGTGCTCCATATATTTTTAGCCAACATTTTTTGTTGAAAAAGTTGTGGAAGTATCTAACTTAGCTAGACTGAATCTTACTAGATCATATGTTCGACCAAAATTGATTTTTAGATAGAAATACTTAAATTCAATTGTGTTGATAAATTGGCTAAAAGTGTGACACAACTTTGTGCTTTTACCCCCCTATTAGAGTTATCAAATGGATAGATTTGGTATGGTTAGTACAGTGAGATCCTATAGACTTGGCATGAATTTCTCACTAAGCCACTATCTTGGGGGCTTACCTAGTGGACACCCTGAGGTTCCATTAGCTCTAAGTGAGCACGTGCATAGTTTTCATAGAGGACATCATGTTTTGCTTGTGAATATTTTTGGACAAACAACTGAGACATGTTCCATATCGCATTGGATAGTTAAGGCTTGATCCTCCCCCCTTCCTTGGACAAATAGTTGAGACGTGGTCCACATCACATTGGAAATTCAAAGCTTGATCTGCCTCCCTTTTCCTCCTAGGATTTGATGTTGTATGATTGAGTATCTTTATCATTGCTGCATATGTATGTCTTAAATGTTTACTTTAGTGTGAGTTTGACATAGGGTCATCCTCTCACTAAAGTGGCGGCTAAATGTAGTGTAGGGAAAAGTATCCCTTTTTCACACTTAATTTGGGAATTAATATTAAAATGAACTTAATTATGCCTTAATTTAGTGTTGTAATATGTATTTTACATATTCACATTAAGTTTAGGGCCTTATTAATTAAAATGGACTTAATTGTGCCTTATTTTATTGTTGTAGAGTGTACCTCTTTATATTTTCACTTATTTAGGGCTCCTTTAATTAATTAAGCTTAATTTTCCTTAATTGGACCCTTTAATTCAAATCCAAGCCTGATTAATCACATTTTTCGAAGAGGAAAACCCAACATTCATTAATTCCTAAACATAAAACTTCTCATTGAGCAATGTGTGTCCTAGGTAAGTGGTCCCTAGGACCCATTCACCCATGGGTGAATGGGCCCTCACTTAGACCTAGTACCTAAATTCAAATTATGTTTTTGGTGGCATTTTAACATTTTCAAATCTATAACTCAATGTCGGCTTGTGATATTTTAATTTTGGGAAATTCAGGATAAATTACTATAAATATAAGGTTATTTTATCAAATCAACATTATATTTTTGAGAGATAAATTACAAGAGCTAAGATTATTGTCAAGAGAATTCAAGAGAGGATTTCTTCATCATCTGTTGTAGAAATCAAGATCCTTTCATCATGTCAAAGTTATGTGGAGTCATTCATGCTTTTGGAGCTAACATTGTGATGTAGGTTTCATGATTCAATCAAGCATTCAAAGCAAAATTTCAAGAAAAGATTCAAAGTCAAGATCCACATCCATTGAGCCCATTTCATGCAAGATCATCATCAAGATTTGACTATTGTAAAGGTTTATTCAAGGGTTGGGTGAGTTGCAACATTGCATTTGTTCATTGATCATTCCTTCATGTTTCATTGTTTCATTTCAAGGTTTAATTACCAAAATGGGGTTTGACCAAGGCAAACCCCCATTCACCAAAAACAAACATTTTTCCCCTCTTTTTGTGTGTTACAGATTTGTAGGTTGAAGAAAAATTGAAGATTTGAAAAGTGCAAAATTGTAAAGTTGCATTTGTTGCTATCTCACAGAAACTCAGATCTCGAATTTATTTTTTACTGTATGACAATGAAAATTAGGAATCTGGAAGTGCATACATAGGATCAAAGAACCCAAAAACATATTTTGAAGATCCCTAACCAAGACCCATTCGCCATAGGGTGAATCAGTCATCATACAACTTCTAAAAAACACCTTTTTGTGAGAGGTACACAACATTTATCTCTTCGAGATTCTCTAGAAATTTTGTAGGTTCCATCAGTTTTATTCTTAATCTACTAAATCCAAGTTATAGAGTGAATTTTGGAGTTGATTTTCTATTTTAAATATTTCTCCCCAAAGTGTTGTTTGACCTAGACCCTCGTCCTTGCAAAAATGGGAAATTGCAAGATTCTTCAAAGAATTCAATCACCTAAGGGTTGAAATTGGATTTTAAATTGAGGGATCTCATTTCCTAAATGAAATAGAATAACAAGTAGGTTCATTCACCTCATTTTTTCCTTTCTATTTATAGTAAGTTTGGTGAAATATCCCAAATTTACTACAAAACCCTATATGCAGTAAATCTACCCTATTTTTCTATGTTTCATTTGCAACCTCTTTTTTGATGGATGAGTATCAAATATTTTATAATATTATTCAAAAGGGATCTATGAATTTTGCATGGTCATATTCTAATATGCTTGGGCTTGATCCTATTTTATTTGTCCATCACTTGGTTATTCATCCTAATGCTAAACCTATCACAAAGAAACTCCGCAAGATGCATCCCCAAGTTTCTTTATTGGTTAAGGTTGAACTTGAGAAGCTACTTGAGGTAGGATTTATTCATCCTATTGAATACTCTGAATGGAATTCCAATATTGTTCATGCTACCAAACCAACTACGGTAATCCACATTTTCACTAATTTTGGAGACTTAAACAAGGCCTGTCTAAAGGATAATTTATTTCTTCCCAACATTGTTATGCAATTCGACCTAACAATAGGTCATGTTAGGTTATCCCTAATAGATGGTTTGTAAAGCTATAATCAAATTATCATTATGTTAGAAGATCAATATAAAATAACTTTTACGACCCCATGGAGTACCCTTTTCTAAGTCATGCCTTTTAGCTTGAAGAATGTTCATGCTACATATCAATGTGTTATGATTTTCATATTCCATGGCCTCATTCACATATTTATGGAAGACTATGTGGATTTTTTTTTAGGAAAATCGAAGACTAGAGAAGATCATTGAACCATCATTGAGCATGTGAACCCCAATCCTAGGCCTGCACAAACATAGCAAATAAACACAATATTAGATTCATATGCAAGTTAGAACTAAGATTCCCCATGAAATTCATCTACAATGCTCAAAATAGGAAGAAATGATGAACAAAACATGAAAACTAATTGAAATCCTATTTAAACATGCAAACACTCAATCCCATGGGGGAATTGGTGTCAATTATGTGTAGAAATTGGCCCTTTCCAACTCCTATGATGCAATGTTGATAAGTGATGGCCTTTGATGAAGATTCAATTGAGCTCCATGATGAAAAATCTGTATAATCTAGCTAAGATCTTGATAAAATGGATGAAAGCAAATATGCTTGAGGATGAAATTGAGTATAGTGAGTTTACTCAAATTATGGATGATCAAATGAGGAGAAAAGCCTCCTATTTATAGATGAGATTGAGAGAAGAATAAACAAAATGGATGAATGTGGGATCATTCAACATCCAATGGCCAAGTGCCACTTGTCAAGATGTGAATGGAGGAAGGTTGTGCACATTTTGATGAATGAGCCAATAAATGATATTAGGTGGATTTTGAAATTTGAAAGTTGGCTTGTTGGAGGGAGAAGAAAGAGTCTTAAATGCCAAGTTGGAGACATGTAAGAGAGAATGTAAGAGGAGTGAATGTCTTGTTGGAAGGAAAAATCCACTTGGAGGGATTTTCAAATTTGGAGGAATATTCCCCTAAAGATGCCATGTTGAAAGAAAATAGAGATTTAATCAATTAAATGTATTTTCATGTGCAAGTAGCAAAATCTAGAGAAATTAAGTGAGTGAGATTAAATTAACCAAGATTTAGTTAATTTAATAGGAGATTAGTTGATGTGACAAATTTGACTTAGATTTTAGGATCAAAGTTGAGAAGAAAATTAAATAAAGATTTTTATTTATTTAATTAAGAAGGAATAATGTTAGATTAAATTAAATAAGGTTTTAATTTATTTAATTTAATAAGATGATTTTAGAGATTTAATTAAATAAAATAAATTATTTAATTAAACAGAGACATAGGGTTAATTAAATCAAATTAATTAATTTAATTAACAAGAGAGAATGACTTAATTAGATAAATAATGATTTATTCAATTAAGGGATGAAATGTGATGAAACGCTTAAGAAGATGATTCAGGATGAAACGATGTTAGTAATCAAGATCAAGTGTGTTGGATCAATTTGTATTTTTTCATGTCTACATTTTTCCCCTCTTTGAAGCAATGCACTTGTTGCATTGGTTCAAAGAATAAACTGTTGTGATCAAAATTTAAAAAAAAATCATTTTTTTTGGATGCCCCACTACTGCCTCGATGAGAAGAATTATGCTGGTAAAATGCCCCCTCGAGAGATTGAGTGTAAATGTTCGATTTTCTGATTGAGATCGTGATAAAATGCGAGAGGAGTGGTTCTATTGATCAAAGGATGAAAGATAATTCTTTAAAAAGATCAAATATTTGACATAGACAATTTTGATGATGTATAGACAGTCGTCGGCCATGGGTAGCCCCATGTATATTTTTATACAACACACCAATTTTGGATAGAAATTTTAGTAAAGATAGAAGAATAAGAAGAAAAGATTGATGACAAGAGGATCCAACAAGTCCATGAAGCATTAAGACATTAATAGATATGATGATGAATGATGATGATGATGATGATGATGATGTATTTCTTATCAGGAACTGGGATTTTAAAAGGGCCATTTACCTTATGTTTGATAAAACACATAGGTATGATGCATCAAGGTATAAATAACCAGGATGGTGTTGTACCTAGTGTGATGGACTTTGACTCGACAATCAAATAGGAGTATTACTATTCACACCTGACATACGGAACCTCATTCAGAATGCAGTTTAGATATTCTAAAAATCTCTAAACCAAAACATAGAAAAGAAAGCCTTCCTATGTGGTCAACAAGACATCGAAAACATCTTCCCTACACCTAAACAAAGTACACACGACAAAGTTATTTTACAAGAACATCTAACAAGCATAGCAGATAAAAAGATAATGATCATTGCCCCATTCCTTTCTCTCTAAATATTTTTTTTTTGACATCATTGAGAGGTCATTAGAATGAGCGCAAAATAAGATAAGTCAAAAAGACCAGATAAAGTAACCCAACAAGCTAATGTTCTTCGTACCGCTAGCCAAGACTAAACTACGGTGATTCCTGATATTGATGTCTATTGTAGGAAGGATGCATCCTAGGACATGTTGTTTATCAGATGATGATGAGATTTGATTGGACGATAAACTATTGATACTCTGAGTTGATTAACTTGTTAACTTACTAACCTAGAATTGAGACTTTGATGATTGGGTTTTCACTTTTGAACTTGCTAGACTTGCTTCTGACTAGTTTGCCAAAGGGTGAAGATGATGATGATTTATTGTGGATGAGATTATTCTGAGTGAAAGCGAGATGAAGATAGATGGATTTTTTCAAATATTTGGATGTTTTTTATGTTTTTTGAAATGTTTTGATTTTTGAGTTTTTTTAAAAAATTGGATTTTTTGAGATTTTATGAATGTTTTTGGATTTTGTGTCTCGAGGGCCGATCAAAGATTAGCCTTGCCTATGTTTAAGCTCAAAGACGACATAGTTCATATGCCATTTTTTGAATTTTTCTGACTTTTTGATATGTTTTGGGATTTTTGATATGTTTTGGATTGTTTTTGGATTTTCGCATGATTTTGATGATTTGGATATGGATATGTGATGATATCAGTGCTCTGTTTTTGGATTTTGTTGAAAACCAAGATAGGATTGATGGATTTGTGATGATAACATCATTAAGGATACACAACAATGCAAGGATAGTGTTAAGCAACGTGAGGATTGGGAAGGATATCCCAAGATGATGATGGATTGGTTGGATTTTGATTGATCAGGATTTTGAGGCTTGATTTGGAACCAAATTGTTTTGATGATTTGATGTGATGCTGAAGTGCAAGTTAGATGCAACTAATATATTGATTTTTTGGATTGATGTTCGATGAAAGTTAAAGCTTGATAAGGAACATCTTCTCGTCAAAATATATCATGGGCTAGTGATTTGGGATTTTTTTTCTCACAAATGTTTTGACCAATTTTATTTCAGATTTTCCAATGTTTAGATCACCATATAAGTTGGAGGATATAGATCAAGATTTATTCCCAAAGCAAGATGTAAATATCTGCCCCCAGTGTCTAGCAATGTGTGGAAGGCCATGTATGGATTCTTGGATAGGTGTATGGAAGGATGGAAATGGTAAGTAGGCAAAGGATGCTAAGGATTATCTTGTGACAAGATAAGGTGTTTGAATAGAGGATGCTCATTTGGATAATGCTTCAAAGCTCAGATAATGTTGGGTAGAATAGGATCAATGAAAATGACCCATGTCACGATGTTTACCATAAGCAAGTATAAAGTGTACACCAAGCTTAGTCAAGATCAAGATAATTTGGAAGATGGATGTAGATAGGTGAAGATGGATGGAATGCTAGCTTTATTGTGGATGTGATAAGATGATTTCTCCTGAAATGGCACACGTAGATGCTCGATTCTACACATGACGCCTGTTTGCTAGGTTTTCATCATGGTACTTGCCCAAAGTGCCGCCCATGCGGTTTTCACTGAAGGACAATTTTTATCTTTACTATTTTCATGATTTTTTTATTTTTTGATATTTTTGGATTTTTTGTTGAAATATTTTAAGCTCATGCTGAATCACCTGGTGGTGCTGATGTAGATGCCTATGTCATAATGTGCCATTGATATCCTGCTTGAAGAATTTGTTTTGCCAAGATATGTGCACTTGAATGCAACTTTTGAGATTCCTGATCTGCTTTGTTGATATCGAAGTTAACTTTGTCTTTGTGCGCGCATTGTGATAGAGTGCCTTCTGAATCCTTATTATGAAGGGTCATTGCCAATACATGGTCAATGTGAGAATTATATATCATGTGTTTAGGTGTGGATGGTGCTATGTGTTTAGGAATAGGAGATGGATTGGTTAATAGTTTGGAACCTTTCACTCTCCAAACTTGGGAATATGAGCAATAATGGGTGGATACGGAAGTGTGCATGGAATTAGGACCAACTACTTGATATACTTTGTACGTCGCTTGAGAAGCCTAATTTTTCCTTTGTGGACATATTTTATGGATACTTTTCCTTTTTTATTTTTCCCCATAGTTTCTTTGACTGATGGAGTTTGATAGAGATAACCTTTCGTTGTATTTTTTGGTATCCACTGGTATTTGATTTGTCCTTCATGCTTCACTACTTCTTTTTCTATGATGAATTTCATCATGCTTTGATTCAAATATTTCTTTAGATGTTGGTCCCAATCCGTGGATGGGGTGATGGGTGGATGAAGATTCATGATGTGGTTGGTTGTAGTATTGGCATTGGTTTCATCATAAGGATCCTTCGTGCTCCCTATGTTGAAGTTTTCTTGAGACGAAGTTGCCCTCGGTACTGAATAACCAAGACCTTGATGCTTAGTATTTCCAATAATATGCAATGGTTCTAGAATACCCTATTCATGTAGGCCTAATCCTCTACCTTGATAATTCATCTATTGAAACATTTTATTTGCAATAGGATATGATTTATCTTGGAAGCAGGGTGCTAATCCTTCTATGTTTTGTCATGGATCTTCAAAGGTGATAGCTTCTTAATTGATAAGATAATTTTACCTTAAAAAGGTGGGTGATCCAAGTTTATAAGTGATATGACCCTCCATAAGTGGGATAACTTCCTGATTGATATCTTTGGCTTGATCTTGTGAAGTATCATATTTTAATGCTTCTCCTAGAGGTGTTGATGATTCACTGTCCACATAAAATTATTCCTCATGATTCATTTTTTATATGCCTTCATAGGATGTTTCTGATTCACCACTTATTTAGGAGCCTTCTTCATGACCCATTTCAGATATGTCTCTAGATTTTTCTATATCTTGATCCTATGTATAAATGTTAAGAGTAGAAGACTCTTGTTCCTTGGTAATGATATCAAAAGTATGAGACTCTTGTTTTGAATGAAGATCATCTACATGTCCGTCCAAATAAATTATCTCATGGGTAGATGGAGGGGTATGTGCTATATGGATATGATCATCATTTGCGACATCTTGTATAGATAGGAGAGTGTCCATTAGATCATTGTAGTACTTTGGGGATATGAATAATTGATCTTGGTTAGTGTTGGAATTGCTTTTGACATACTTTGGATCAAGTTCTTGACATGGGTCAATTTCAAAGGATGGATTTCTTACAAAGGGTTCTTGGACATCGTCATTAGGCATGGGAATTGGCTCAATATCCTTTTGATCTTTGAGTGGATTTGGATCTAGTGTTGAGTTGAGGATTACTTTAGTATATGTAACCATGAGGTCAAAGGATGTCAATATGTCTTGGGAAGGACCATTGCTAGACCTAGGTGGAAGATGTTGATCATGCTTTGGAATACGTTCTTGAGATATTTCCTCTAATTCATTAGGTGATGTATTGTCAACATGATCATTGGTGGATGGGTCATGAATTATGTCAATAGGATCAAATAATGTTAACATGTCTTGAAATAGATCACTAAAAAGTGGCTCTTGATGAATGTTGATTTGATCATTGGATGGGGTAGACATATCTTCAACGTGCTCATTGATGGATTTATTTTGATCATTGTCCTCAGCAGTTATGGTGGAGAGATTGTCAATGTTTCCAACCATAAGATCAAATGATGTTAACGTTTCCTGAATTGGATCATTGTTGGGTATCGTTGGTGGGTCTTGATCATGATTGAAAAGTGACTCTTTATATATGTTGATTTGATCATCGGAGGAGATGGAAACATCTTCAAGGTGCTCATTATGGGTAGTTGTGATTGATCTTTGAGATGTGATGACTGATCTTCGAGATGGGGTGATTGGGTTTGTTGTTGATGTTGTTGATATCCAACCTCTTGATATTGGAGATATTGTTCTTGATATGGTTGTGGAGAAAACTCAATGCTTTGATGACATGGTTCAACCAATGGAAGAGTGTATTGATTTTCGGGTGGATATGTCTCTTGGTGATATGAATCAATGAGTTTTTGAGTGTAGCAATTTTTCTTCGCAATATTTGACCTTGACATTCTTCATATCATTGACTTGGTTGTTAAGAAAGCATATTTGGCATGTATACTTGTTGTGTTTGCATGGAATCATAGACATATTGATCTTGAACAATGTATTGATTTTGTATGATGTTTAGATTTGGCATTATTGGTTGATATTGAACATTGTTGTGATTGGGAAACACATTGCTTGGATTTAGGTAACTTTGATTTTGCATGGGGTTACCTTGACTTGGATCAATACATGGAGTTGTTAACATATTGCCTGGATTTTGAACAACATTGGTGGGATTTGCAAACATATCCATCCCAAATTTTACCAAGTATGGATTTGATATGTTTATGTTTGGTAAGCTTGGATTTGGTACAGTCACATTTGGCATGTATGGATTTGATGGGATAATGTTGTTTTATTGAAGACTCGTGTTTTGATTTTTTGGTCGATGGATTTGTAAGTTTTGACTTTGATTTAAATCTACCATAGGGAAAGGTGGTCCAAAATTCAAATTGGGGAAACTCACATTTGTATCATTGAGGTTTGGAGGAGATAATGATGCCATGTATGGAATGCATAAATGTGAGTTTTGATAATCAATTGGCATTGCGAGACTTGGGTAGTTTGGTTGACTTGGATTACTCATGATGAATGAATCGAGTTTATATTCCATGTTTTTATTGTGTTTTGACCTTTTTGCAAAAGTGAACCTCTAAGGGATTTCGGAGCAATGATGAGATGAAGGATGAAAGGGGTGAATGATATGGGTGTTTGAACTTTTAGGAACTTTGGAGGAATACTAGACTTTAGGATTTTGGATTTGGATAATGGACTTATAAACCCCAAGATGTTGGATGTTATCTTGGAATAAACTTGTCCACAAGGATGATAATTAAACTAAATGTGTGAGGAAGGATTAATCCACACACATTTAGCCAAACAAAGTGAATTTTATTTTGATTGAAGGATTTACCAAAAGTCTAATATGAATGATATTTCAATGGTTCAAAAGTTGTTTGTGAAATGGGATGATAAATGTCTGGATGGATGAAGTGTTCGATTTGATCCTATATGAACCTAAGAGGACTTGTTTACAAGACCAAAGTAGTGAATAACATGCTTTTTCCTAAGATTATTTCAAACCAAAAGATCAATGTTTGCATGGAAAACCATATGACCAAAAGATAACAAGCACATGTGTGGTTTAATTGATTTTATCTTGATTAATGAATTGCTTTTACCACATTCAATGTCTTGTTTAGTTTTCAAACTGAATGTCTATGTCTTAATTTCTTCTCATCCCACAAGTTCCATTGTGTGGAAATCAAGGAAATCAAGGCAATAGTTCCCTAATGTTGTTGACTTTAGTAAGAGAAAATTATGATATAGATCCAAATACTTAGAAGCCTCTAAGGATGAAATCCCTAGGGACAAGTAGTAGCACTTGGATTTTGTAAAGGGTATTTGGTTCCTCTAAAGGGTTTGAAATTTGATGATCATGTTGAATGTTTGTTTTTCCAATGTTTAGGATCCAAGCAAAGTGTTTTTTATTCCAAGAATATGCATAACCCTATGGATAAAATGAGACAATATTTGTCGAGTTCCCACTTGGATAAATCCAGCTACGCTTACTCTTAGCGGATGATTAGATGTTTGGCCACATAGGCTCCCCCTTATAGTACACTCACTTCTTGATTCAACCAAGCATCAGTACCCATGAAACTCCCATGGCATACTTCTCATCTCTACTAAAAGTCGTAAGAATTTGGGGTGGCTTCAAAATGACTGTTCTTGCACCAACAAATAGATTAGGATTTTGGCCTTTCTAAACAAGGGGTTTTAATGCGAGAATTCCGTTCATGGGGAACCATCCATGTGGCAAGAGACCATTGTTTCCCTTCTTTTCAGAATGATCCTCGTGATACTCAAACTTTCCTCGAGTACCCACACTTATATACCATCTAGAAGTCGCTTCGCTTTAGTGTGTTACTAGTTGGGTCGTTCCCTTGGAGTGATTACTTTTTCCCACCAAGGCCCTCTATGGATAAACACAAGCAAAAAAGTACATTCGTAGTTCGATCAATCTTTGTTGAGAAACAAAGAGAGAACACTCACAATGTACTTCACTCACACTCACAAGATTTGTTCAAATTTAGGCACCCAAATTTGAAATGTGGAGGTAATCACTTACACAACTTAATATCACAAAAATAATTTTGATTCTCAAGATCACTATAAAGTGCAAGAGAAGTGCATACACCTTTTAAATGATATTATTTTGTGAAAAAGATTACAAAACACCAAATGCACTTGTTCATTTTAGATTCCACAAAGCAATGACACATGAATTCTTTTTAAGCAACCAAAACAAAGTGTGAGATTTGTTTGTTTATTTGTTAATCCCAAAATGAAATCTAGTAAGTTTTCCTAAAATTCTTTTTAGCCCCTTTTGCTTTGTTCTTTTTAAGCCCAAACGAAATTAGTGAGTTCTAAAAAGCAAGAAAGATGCCCAATCCTTAGAAGAGGGATTATAATTTATCCCTAAAGTGTTTAAAAACACTTGATACAATGAGATGATAAAATCATAAAGAATCCTTGGCCTTCATTTTCCTTCCTTCACTTTTGATCAAGAAACTTCCTTTTTGGCATATTTCAACAATTGTCAGATTTTTCCATTTTTGGTAATTTCACATGCATAACTTTGAGAGTCCTATTTTTTCCAAAAAACTTTCTAAAACTAAGATAGGATGAATTTCCAACTAACATCCTAAATTTGAAACATGAGTTTTGAGTTATTAAAAAAAATGACTTTAAAAAAACTAGAAAAAAAACACTAAATTGCCATTTTGAGGGCCAAGATGAAAGTTTCAAGCCCTGAAAAAGTGCCAAAATGGCCACCAACCGACTCAAGGTCATGTTGTGAATCTACATGCCACCTCACAACGAAACCACCTATAAAATTCCAGCTGAAATAAACATCTGAGTCAAAAGTTATGACCTTCGGAAGTCCCTACATCACAGAAAAACTGGTTAATACTATAAAAACAAAGGCCAAAAAACTAGTTAGAAATCAAAAACAACCAAAGCCAAAAAAGCACATGTTGAAAATAAACTAAAATTTTCCTTTTACAAACTCCAGTGGCGTAATTCTCATATGCAACGCAGTTTGAGAAGGTCAGTGGTGCAATATAGCGTCGCTGATGATTGAGAGCGGTGCTCTACACATAAACAATGACCGTGATTGCGACGTTGTTTGGAATTTGGAAAACCAACGACGCACTTTGAAATTTGAATTTTTTTAGGGCGAGAAGACTCGAGCGACATAGTTTGGAGTTTGGAGTGGCACAATATAGCACCGTGGGACTGATAGCGATGCAGTTTGGTGCCGCTAGACTGATAGTGGTGGAGTTTCTTGTAGGCACAAAAAAAGTAAAAAAACCACAGATTTTTGGAAAAACGTGATGAATTTCTCTAGATCAGCCCTCCTTCTAGCGCCAAAATGTGAACCCCAATCCTAGGCCTGCAAAAACATAGCAAATAAACACAATATTAGATTCACATGCAAGTTAGAACTAAGATTCCTCATGAAATTCATCTACAATGCTCAAAATAGGAAGAAATGATGAACAAAACATGAAAACTAATTGAAATCCTATTTAAACGTGAAAAAACTCAATTCGATAGGGGAATTGGTGCCAATTATGTGTAGAAATTGGCCCTTTCCCAACTCCTATGATGCAATGCTGATAAGTGATACCCTTTGATGATGATTCAATTGAGCTCCATGATGAAAAATCTGCATAACCTAGCTAAGATCTTGATAAAATAGATGAAAGTAAATATGCTTGAGGATGGAATTGAGTTTAGTGAGTTTACTCAAATTGTGGATGATCAAATGAGGAGAAAAGCCTCCTATTTATAGATGAGATTGAGAGAAGAATAGACAAAATGGATGAATGTGAGATCATTCAACATCCAATGGCCAAGTGCCACATGTCAAGATGTGAATGGAGGAAGGTTGTGCACATTTTGATGAATGAGCCAATAAATGATATTAGGTGGATTTTGAAATTTGAAAGTTGGCTTGTTGGAGGGAGAAGAGAGATTCTTAAATTTGAAGTTGGAAACATGTAAGAGACAATGCAAGAGGAGTGAATGTCTTTTTGGAAGGACAAATCCACTTGGAAGGATTTTCAAATTTGGAGGAACATTCCCCTAAAGATGCCATGTTGAAAGAAAATAGAGATTTAATCAATTAAATGTATTTTCATGTGCACGTGGAAAAATCTAGAGAAATTGAGTGAGCAGGATTAAATTAACCAAGATTTAGTTAATTTAATAGGAGATTAGTTGATGTGACAAACTTGGCTTAGATTTTAGGATCAAAGTTGAGAAGAAAATTAAATAAAGATTTTGATTTATTTAATTGGGATGATGTTAGATTAAATTAAATAAGGTTTTAATTTATTTAATTTAATACGATGATTTTAGAGATTTAATAAAATAAAATAAATTATTTAATTAAACAGAGACACAGGGTTAATTAAATCAAATTGATTAATTTAATTAACAGGGGAGAATGACTTAATCAGATAAATAATGATTTATTCAATTAAGAGATGAAATGTGATCACAAGCTTAAGAAGATGATTCAGGACGAAATAATGTTAGTAATCAGGATCAAGTGTGTTGGATCAATTTGTATTTTTTCCATGTCTACAAAGCATATCTTTGCTTGATTAGAAAAATATCAATTAAGAATCAATCCAAAAAAATGCATCTTGGTGTGACATCAAGTAAACTCCAAGGATTAATCATGTCTAGGAGAGGCATAAACATTGATCCTACAAAAATAGAAGGTATTATGGATATGCATCCTCCTAAGATGCGTAAATAGTTGAGGAGTCTTCATGAAAATTATAATCCATCTACATATTCATAGTTCATCTCGTAGATAAATTCCAACCATTCAATCACTGCTTTGTAAGGATACCTTTTAAGTGAATTTATTCTTATTAGCAAGGCTTTGCTAAAATCAAGGAATATTTGGCTAACCAACCTATTCTCATGCCTCCTAAACAATGCAAACCAAAATTCCTATACATATCCACTACTTTAGTTGCACTGGGGGCACTTCTTTCTCAAAAATGATGAGAATGGGAAATAAAGAGCGGTATACTACATTATGCACACACTTGTTGGCTATGTAATCAATTATACTCCTATGGAAAAGCAATGCCTTGTAGTTGTGTTCAGTTCCTAGAAACTCAAATATTGCATGATTAGTCATTCTATCAAACTCATCTCTAAGGTTGATCCCCTCAAGTATCTATTATCAAAAATATCCTTAACAAGTCTTATGTCTAAGTGGGTCATAATTCTCAATGAGTTTGATATTGAGTATATGGATAGGAAATTAGTTAAGGGTGAAGTCATTTTGGATCAATTAGCAAACACTATTGTTAAACAATGTGGAATCCAATTTATCATTACATGAAGTAAATAGTTCTTTTTGTGGGGCTCATACAAGTGGAATTGTCCTTGATAATAAGATTCTTCAAACAAGCTATTGTTGGATCACCATGGACCATGATGCAAGTAAGTCAAGAAGTGTCTCCCCTATTATCAATATGGAGACTTGATACATGTACTATTTCACGCATCGTAGCTTGTCACTTCACTACGGCCCTTATCATAATGGGGGTCTCGATCTAGCTGGAAAGATACATCCCTTATTGTCTAATAGACATTTATTATAACCACCACAAATTACTTTACTAAGTGGGTGGAATCCATTGCCCTCACTCTCATTACTAGTGTCCAAATTTCCAAGTTCATCTTATACCATATCATCTTCACATATAGTATACCCTCAACCTTCATTACCAAAAATGATAAACCTTTTGAGAACCAATATGTTCATAGAATTTGCAAACAGTTCCACATCCAACACAATTGGTCCACCCCATACTATCCCCAAGGTAACGGCCAATTGAAGGAAACTAATAAGAACTAAGTCAAAATCCTTAAGAAAGTTGTCAATAAAATTAGTCATGATTGGTACCTCCATCTAAACCTCGCCATTTGGGATTATCATACCCATATATGTACCCCTAATAATACCACCCAATACTCATTAGTCTATGGTGTTGAAGCTATCTTTCTAATAGAAGTGGAGCTCCCATCCTTACAAATTTAATTAAAAAATATCATCAATGATGAGGAGTATCAGGTTGCGTGTTTGAGCCAGCTAGATATTATTGATGAATGACACCTCAATGCCTACAATCATCTTCAAGTGTACTAAAACAAGCTAAAAAGAAGTTACAACAAGAATATCAAGCCTCATCAATTGGTTATCTTGTACATAAGGAGAACCAACAAAATCAAAAAGATCGAGAAAAGAAGGGAAATTTTGATGATAACTAGCTAGGTCCTTGTGTTATTAGAGCTAAATATGGTTTAGGATCATACTTGTTGGATACTCCAAAAGGAAAACCTTTGGATGAACCCATCAATATCATCAATCTCAAAATATTCTATACATAACTTAGTTGAGTTGTCCCACCTTTCAAAATTCAAAAAAACACGAAAAAAATCGTAGAGAAATAAGATGTCCTATGGTGAAAAACGCCCTTGGTGGCACCTTAGAAAAGTTATTGTAGTGAAAACCTAGCAGCAGGCGCTATATGTAAGTGGTAGTTCCATTATCCTATGCATCCTTGTCAACCTTTTTTAACTAGTGCATCCACCTATCACTATCATATATTTCATTATATACCATATCCTACCTATCCTCTAATATATGTTGTTGAGTATTAGACAAGTTGGATGCGTATCCCAATTCTTGAGCCTCATCTATTTGTTCTAGATGTGTCTCATGAATCCTACAAAATCTTACTACTAAATCTCTCACATGTAGGATTTAACTTGATGTCATCAATTGTATATATTTTCCATGGTGTAGATATCATGTGCCATGTATATAAGGCAAGTCTTGTGTCCCTGCCTAGGTTCACCCTTGTACATATTTTTTGTTTGATTTTATTCCTGATGTATTTTTTTTCTAGTTACAATTAATGTGCCCTATCTAGCTGGTATTTCAACAATGTCCTCTTATTCCTTAGAGTGTAATATGTCTTGGTTATCTATTGTCATTGGAAACCTATAGTTACCTATCCCAATTGGTCTTCACATGATACATCACTCCTCAAATCAAACCACATCAACCTATTTGTTGTCCCTGTGGAAAATGGTACTTGATATATTTTCCCTTTCTTTGGTGTTTTTGGAATATTTATTTATCTTTCATTAAAGCATCCTAATTCACCTCTTAATGGTCGCCACAATCCATTATATTATGGTGTGCTTTGAATGGAAAAATAGGGGCATGTTCATGGATTCTTTGTTTGATTTTTTTCTAGGTTGTCTCACATAGTATCCACCAAGATCCTCCAAGGTATTGTGTTATGCTGAGGAATTCCTTATGTTTGTGGTTTTCTAGCATGGTATCCACCAAAGCCCTTTGCAACTTTGTGAGATTTTGGAATGACCTTTTGTTTGTTGTGTCAGTCCTATGTATGTGATACAAAGTCACCTTGGTTCCTCATACCCTAGTGTATAGTATCACATGCTACAAAAATTTAAGTTCTCACTACATCAATTTTTTTATACGACACTAAATTTCTCAGTAATTCCACATCCCTCCACCCATCCTCTTTATCTATCCCTATATCATTAATCCTTATCATGGTTCCCTTTCTAATCCCAACTTTGAAATATGCAAATGTGTCCCTTCATTATTTTCCTCTAGTTGGGTTTGGTTTTCTTATTGATTGATGTATTATGGTTTCACCCATGCTCCACCTATCATCTATCCCTTTAATCATTTTTATAATCATTTAGTTGCATTGAGGTTTTTAGGATTTGTTATTCTAAACATTAATAATTTTATTACATTCAATTGTTTAAGATTTTTTTTTATTAAGGTAAAAATAGGTTTTGAAGGGACCCAGAACCCTTTACAATCAGATTTTGAATGGATCTGGAACCCTCAGCCAAAAATTTGTCCAAACATAGGGACCATGAAACCACAAACAACCCAAAAACAAAGTTGCAAGAATAGCAGCCTATAGCCAGCCAAAAACCAGCCCCCAACAAAGAACCGTCAAGATTTACATTTAGAGCTACTCTTGTGGGAGTGGAGAGCCATGTCAAAAGAAGACTTAGAGAATTTAGCTTTCTTTCCCTTAACATAAATCAAGCCCTCTTCCATTTGCACTACCTTATCATGCCAAGCCAGTGCACCATTATCCTAAAAATGAATGTCTGCAGCCACTGTCATAGAGCCTTCATTAGTATTCCTACCTGCAGGAATGGCCTTATCAGAAAAGCCACCAGAATAGATATTCAAAACACTATCACCAAAAATGGCAGCCTGAGGTTCATTCTCTCTCTCTTTAGGGGTTTCAACATGATCTGGCACAACATCAGCAACCCCACCAGTTGTGACATCCGGGGAGGATTCCCCTAGACCCTGTGATTCCAACGCAACCACCTCAAAAAATATCCTATGTTGCTTAGATTTCTTCTTAACCATAGAATGATGTTGAGAAGCTCCATTCCACCATGTAGCCTTCACTATTTTTTTCTCAAATCCACATTGTGTAGTCACGTGACCATTTTTAAAAAATCTTCTACATCGAAAGGGAATCCATTCATAGTCCAAAGATTGAACCCAAGAGATCTTAGAAGATTTAAGTAAAATATCAGTAGGCAACCCTTTTGAAACATCCATTTCAACCAATATGTGGGCAAAGGTGGAGTGAAAAATATCAGAGGATTCATCATCCACCAATAAAAATTCTCTAAGGGCTTCACCCACTTCCTCCAAAAGAGGATCAACCCATAAATGGAGGGGGATATTAGGAAGCCAAACCCAAATCAGGATCTTATTAAACATTTCAGAAGAAGGGTTGAAATCAAAATGCCAAGGCTTAATCATCAATAAAAATTTGTCCTCCCAGCTAAAAAAATGATCACATAAGATTTTGTTTCTATCTTGAGAATTATCAAACTTAGCAACAAAAAACCCCTTAGCCATGGGGAAAAAATGGACTTTACCAGTAATTAGAGGCACCCATTGTTTAGAAATCCAGGTGTGCAGCTGAGGGAGGCTAGGCCAAAAACTCCTAAATTGACAAATCACCCCATGTAATGAAAGAAAATAAGAATTATGATCAAATTCCTCTACCATCTCATCTTTCAGATCAATGGAGATGGCATTTGCAATAGGGAAGAACCCACCAAATGGTAGTCTCCCATGCCCTAATCTCAAATTTATCGCCTTCGCAGTAGGGCCTCTTCCCTTCAATATGTTGCGTCTATCGCCAACCCCCACAACATTGGAAATGTCATTCACTGTCGTTGCATTCTCTTGCAAATTCATCCTGTCGTGGAGGTCTTTGTCACCATCGCCATTGCCTGTTGCTCAGGCTGTAGTTGCCATCGCCATTGAAGGTAAAATTGGATTGCCTAATATTTAATATTTTTTATTCCTATCATCTTTATTCATTTTCATAATCATTTATTTACATTAAGTTATTTAGGATTTTTTATTCTAAACATCTTTAAAATATTTCATAATCATTTAGTTGCATTAAGTTTCTTAGAATTTGTTATTCTACGAATCTTTAATCATTTTCATAATCATTTCAGTGCATTAAGTTTTTTAGGATTTGTTATGCTAATTAAGGTATTTAATCATTTTCATAATCATTTAATTGCATTAAGTTGTTTAGGAATTGTTATTCTAAGAATATTTTAAAATCATTTTCATAATCATTTAGTTGCATTAAGTTATTTAAGATTTGTTTTGATTATATAGGAAAAATAGGTTTTGAAGGGACCCAAAACCCTTTAAAACTTAAGGTACAAAATTTTGTTGAAGAGATATTAAAATAACACAACAACAACAACAACTCAAAACCCAAATCACTAGTAGAAAAAAAATGTGCTTGAAAGATAAAATAGTAAACTAATAGCAACAGCTAACAACAACAAAACAAACAAACAACAGGAAAGAAACTGAGACCCAACAACAAAAAAACACACAAAAATTAGACAACATGACACTACTTCACACTGCTTAAGGTGTTGGCCACCTCAAGCTCCTAGCTCCTATACAGCCCAATCATGTCCAACAAATCTTTTTTCTTAGCTTCAAAGGACTTCTTCTAGTTAGCCAACCCTCTAGCAGTAGGGCCTTTACCATCATCCTTCGTACCTTTTTTCACTTTACCTTTGGCCAAATGCTCCTTCTCCATTAACTAAAAAAAATACAACCAGTCCACTCTAAGCTCACTAATCTTGCGAAATGGGACCTGCAAAGAATCCACACTATTCTTTACTGAAATGTGACTTGCATGGAGAATTTTCTTTATATCTAGATTAGTATCCAATGCCTTAGCTTCTAAACCATCCAAGAGTTGCAGACATAGGGACTTGAAATCATAGTATGAACCCTCAAGATCAACAATTCTATCAATCAGAATATCTGAGGTCGGGCCTTTCAAAATAGTTCTCAAATTATCCTTCAATCCCCTTATTTTAATGTTTACCTTATTAAATTCCTAGAGATTCCATTTTGCTAGTTCGAAAGTGCTCATGGCCCCCGCCCTCACCATGTCAAGAAGCTCAAACATAGATCTGGAATCATCATTAAGATAGGATAAGTCCTTGGACAAGGGATTAACCTTTAGAGGCTCCAACTTCACATGCTTCTGCTCAACATCCTCCTCTTCTTGAACCTTATTGCCACCCTCGGGTTTGACATTGGGAGAGCTACAAACTGGGGAATCATCAATTTCCACTACCTTCTCCTCCAAAGCCTTGTACTCATAGAGCACCGTGGTATCCTTAACCATATCTTTCAAGGCCTGGTTCTTCATCTTGGTAATGCGTTTAGAAGCCCTTCTAGGCTTATCCTTGGCCTCCATTGTCATCACATTCTCTTGAAACCCCTCTTCTTTACCATCAACCTTAGTATCACCCTAGCCAACATCCAAAGCTACGTTTTTGGGTGTGGAATCCCCAAATCCCACCTCCATATCCTCACCATCAGATTGGGAAACCGAATCATGTATAATAAGATGCTTAGCTGCCCATTTGATTTTAGGGTTAGCCTTCTTCCTCTTTTTTGAGGAGGTAGACACAGGGGACGGGGTCCCATCCTCATCATCTTCATTCCACTCCTCTTCCTCAACAACGCTAGTATCTAAGCCAAAAGATCCAAAAGCCTCACTAGGAATCTTCTCCTTGCCCTTAATTGAAGAGGTGAGGATAAGGGATTTAACATGCTCCATGATTAATAGAATAAGACCCTCATGAAGAACCAGATCCTTCTTGGTTTTTAAGTGTGCATACATAGCGACCTCCATGGAAGAAAAGAGAAAAATGATGGCCAAGGATTGCAGTGAAGTTTCCTTCTAGAGTCACATACCACATTATCACTTCCACAATATTTTCCCATATCTTCTTGAGAGACTTCCGCTCATAGCCCCAACTCTCCATTTTGATGATTTTTTTGCCACTCGTCATCCTTGAAAAATTGAGCCATTTCCTCCTCATTACTCTTCTTGTCTTTATTATAGAATTTACAACCAACCATAGGCAACCCAGTCATAGTGGCAATCAATTCCTCATTAATATCAACAACCAAGCCCTTCATCTAAATTTTTGCGGTTGTGCCAACAAGAAACAAACTCCGCCGAAGTGTTTGGGTCGTGACCATGCAATCTTTCTAAGAATGGCATAAAATTCCCATGTTGGAGAATCTTCCAAATTTTCTTCTTCTTTCTCAGGCTCACACAAGAATGAGGCTCAATTTTTCTTCTATCACCTCCCATATCCACAAGAACCAAAAGAAAAAAACCCTGGCGATTAGCGTTCATTTGCTAGCCAACAAGCCGAACAATACCCACAAAGTGTGAGACGAGAATTGGTACTAATGGTTAAATGATGCGCCACATAAAATCAGCCAAAGAAATCATTTCTCATTAAGATCCTAGCTTCCTCAAGAAGGAGAGAGCCTTCCTCCCACGCTCAATACTCATTAAGCCTGACAACTTCATTGGCAAAAAAATATGCCAATGAATTACCTTCTCAATAAATGTGAGAAACACAGGTCTCTTCACAAGAACTTAACATAATTATAACATCCTTTATTAATTGATCAACATTCCAATTGGGTTTATGGGTGCCACGTAGATAATTGATGATGTTTAAAGAGTCACCTTCCACCCATATTTTAGAGTAACCCCTGTCCACAACATACTTAATACTTATAAACACAGCCTCCGCCTCATCACTGTGATTTGTTTGATTTCCCAGTGGGAGTGCCACCACGCCTAAGAGCCTGCCATCCTCATTCCTCAACACCCCCCACAACCTACAGGACCAGGGGTTGTTTAATATTTGTTATTATAGGAATCTTTAATCATTTTCATAATAATTTAGTTGCATTAATTTGTTTAAGATTTTTATTCTAAGCATCTTTAATCATTTTCATAATCATTTAGTTGTATTGAGTTGATTAGGATATGTTAGGCTTAGAATATTTAATCATTTTCATAATAATTTACTTGTACTAAGTTGTTTAATATTTAATATTATAAACATCTTTAATCATTTTCCTAATCATTTTGTTGCATTCAGTTGTTTAAGATTTGTTATGCTAAGCATATTTAATCATTTCCATAATCATTTAGTTGAATTAATTTGTTTAGGATTTGTTATTCCAAGCATCTTTAATCATTTTCATCGTTATTTAGTTGTATTTTCTCATTAGGTTCATTATTAAGTGTGTTATCACGGAACCTAGCAGTGCTCATTCCACGGATAACCCCCCTACAAAACTTGTTCATTTCCTAAGCTCATGATGTTCAAGAACGCAAAATGAGGCAATTTTCAATCCACCTCTAAATGTGTTCCAAAGTCTCAGATAGTCCATTTGAACATCCCACTACGTTCATCTCATGAAGACCTTCGAAACGAGTACCTACACGAATGCTCGCTGTTCATACTTCATGAAATTGTCAAAAGTGCAAAAGCTTTGAAAAAGAGCGCTCAAATACTTAGGCAAAAAAGTGACTAAGTATGAAAAGTGAAAGGGCGCTTAAATTCAGTGCCATTGCACTTAAGTTATTTTTGACTAAGTGCAAGGGCGCTGATTTTTAGCGCCCTTACACTTAAGTGTTTTTTGACTAAGTTAAGTTTTAACATACGCGTTGTTTTTTTCAATCTTTTACATCTTTTCTAGTTTCCTCCACCTTTCATGCCTTAACTAAATGCACGAATTAAGGTTTTTCTAATTCACTCACCAATCACTTAAAATATATTTTGAGTCGATATTTTCTTGTTCTTATCGTTTCTTTTCCTCCTCTCTTTGTTGAATGACTTTCTTGCATCAAAAATAACACATTTTTGAAGATTTATTTTCAAGCAAATCGCTTCAGGTTGGTCACCATCCTCTTTATCATGCTTTGTTTCTTTCCTTTTCACTCAATGGATAGAAATATTTATAGATTTTTTGTGAGTATTGTTTGAATAATTGCGAGTATTTCTTGCTTGTCATTTT
The DNA here is from genome assembly GCA_007115665.2 of Sequoiadendron giganteum. Classification (NCBI taxonomy): domain Eukaryota; kingdom Viridiplantae; phylum Streptophyta; class Pinopsida; order Cupressales; family Cupressaceae; genus Sequoiadendron; species Sequoiadendron giganteum. Next base: position 574,226,173 of record CM021106.1, on the reverse strand, counting down.
TACTTAACTCTAAACCCTATGTTTAGCATCTTCACTTTTCTCCTACATTTTTCTTTACTTCTTTATGCCCTAGCTTCACAAAGTCATGATTTCTCTTCAGCTGCAAAACTCTTTGTCTTTACACAAGCCTTTTTCTTCCAAACGTTCTTTTCACCAAACGAAAAACATTTGATTGATGAGAGCATTGATCCTTTCATTCGAAGGAAACTTCTTCATCCACTTGATCTACTTAAGCGAAGAACTAAGCATCATTCACAACAACAACATTTTTTGCTAACTCCTACATGGATGTTTGTCCTTTCTTGAAATTGCTCAAGCATTGAAGAAACCCATTCTTTCATTTCAAAAAATTTGCTAAAGGTAAATGTGTTAGGGTGTTGTTTTCCAGCGCCCTTACATATCTTTGTTAAGTCCTTACACTTAAGTGCAAGGGCGTTGTTTTTCAACGCCTTTCCACCTAAGGTCACTTTCTCTTAAAGTGCAAGGCTATTGATTTTAAACGCCCTTACACTTTTCCCAATTTTTGCCTACAAATTTCCATAGTTAATCATTCTTTGTTCCAAGGCCCATTTTTTTGCCTCTACCTCGTTTTATGTGCCTCATCACTCAAATCATGCTTGCTCAACATCGTTGATCACTTCACGCATCCCAATGCTAATTTTTTGGCTAACGGTTGTTGATTCTTATCTCCAGTTCCTTTTAAGATCTCGTCAAGGGATCCTTAGAGATTGCATATCTAGTTCTAGTTGCTCTCTGATGAAAACTAAGAAGCCTCCATCATCTTCAAAGGCTGAAGAAAAGATGAAATACAAATACCAAGGATTTTATCCACCGATAGTAGCAATTCTAAAGGTGGATGAGATAAGAGACTCTGAGGTTGGTCATCAAGACCTCATTGATTTCATCAAGAGAACTGAGAAAAATCCTCTTGAGGACTCCCTAAGAGCTATTGTGCACAGTAACCTACACCTTGTTTCTACATTCCCTAATTTTGCACACCATACAAAATTTGCCCTCAAAGTTGCATCTCACTACATCTGGGAAAGCAGAAATGTGATTAACTCTTTTGTGTAGGAGATTTTGAGGCTGGACGCCGACTTCTTTGACATTATTTTTAGAGTCCTACATATGGAGAAGTACACTGATATTTCAGTACAACAAGTGTAGGAAGTCTACCACCTTGAAGTTCTATATGACTTCTTACCTGGTGTATGTTGTAGTCGTGATGAGGCAATTCTCGGGTTTATCTACACCTATGTACAATTATTTCTACCAACTGGAACTCAAAGAAAGCCTTCACTATTTTAGGAGGGTTACAGATTCTTTCATTGCACCTTTGCTTTTCAGCTTTGACCCAACTCTAGAGAAGAAGAAAGTGTCTGATGAGACCTACAAAGTGGTAAGTAAAGTCAGATGCATATTTCTCCAATTCTCGACTTTCACTTACATAATGGTAGGATGCTACACTGGGTGTCCTTACATGTTGCCTAGATATCCTTCAGACAAGTGGATTCTCATGGAATTATGCAGGCAATTGATTTCAATCCATAAGGAACATCAAAGGATTCATAAGCCTGGATTTAAGTTTCCACTGACAATCGGTAGATTACTATCAAAAGTGTAAAAAAGGATAAATAAGTCTATGCAAAGATGCAGGTCATAAAAATCAGGTTCTATAAATATAGACTTGATTTTGATTACCGAAATGTAAAGAAGAGATTGAAAAAAGGACACAAGCACAGGTACCACTTTGAGGACATCTGGGTTGATTGCAAAGATGAAGAGGCTATCCAAAAGATGGATTTTTGCAAGCTAATTGTTCAGTAGATCAGAGATCTTGGTGTTGCTGACCTACAAGAGGAGTTCAAAGATCTTGGTGACATCATGAATACTGCTTACAATGAACAAAAAATCTCCAAGAAACCTTTGCGTGCAATCCAATGGTACAAGAAGGAGAACATTTCCATCAAAGAAAGGTTAGCACTAATTTTCGCTAACACTATTGATTGGTTACACAATCATGGCTTTGAGATGAAAAATTTTAGGATAAAATCTAAAGGAGAAGAATCTGGAGCACAAGTCAATCGACAACAAGAACCCCGCATGAAAGACAAATCAACGGATATTCCTACTTCTTCCAGAAAAGGCCCTAGGATTAAGTTCACTATTGGAAAAAAGGATGCTCGAGCCATCCGTGAAGAAGAAACAACGAAATCTAAACCATCCCACTCGAAAGGAAAGGAGTCTATTTCTGATGAGATAGACTTTGATGAAGAAGTAAATTCAAGTGATCAATCTGTTGAAGATGAAGATTCAAAAGAAACAAACTCTGATGAGGAAGAACATTATGAAGATGAACATGAGTCTGAAGGTGACCAAGGAGGTGAACAAGAGTTAATATCATGAGAGTGATAAATAGGAACTCAGGCATGATGAAGAACAAGCTATGTATCTACCTGAGAATGTAGTTGAAGATTTTCCCTAGTCATCATCACCTGTAAATTCAAACGTTCCTCTTACACTTCCTATTTCAAACAGTCCTCTGCCACCTTTTCCCACGTCACCTATTCCTAAATCTACCATACCTACAATAGACATTACACCACTCCCCGTAGCGTCAACCACACTTGATACTCCTTCGGTAACTAGTATGCAAATGGTTGATGCTTTGTCAGGCTCTCCTTCATCTATTCCCATTTTGTCATCCCCATCATATGATCTCAATTCGGACGCTGACTTTAATAGGTTTATGAATGAATCTCTACAAAATCAACTCAATGTGTAGGTTTCTAGAACAGTAATGATAGACACTTCACCAATTGTTACAATACCAGTCATTCCTTCAGAAGTGGCGGTGAAAAAAGAGTTGATGGTCAACCAGGAAGATTTTACCTCCTCTCTTCCCCCTTGGTTCGTATCTCAAGTATCAAAGCAGAAAAATAAAATGACTTCCCCAGAAGATCTTGATCTTGAAGAGATAGCCCCTTCAAAATCCAAGTGGAAGAAAAAGGCAAAAGTGTATTCATGGCTTCAGGTTGACAAAGTCGGTCAAAAGTATGTAGAGATTGGAATTCCACCTCAAGAGTAAGGAGATGTCAATATGGATGACTACATAGTGAAAAGAGTCCATCTTGGCAAGGTTACAAATTAAAGATCCAAGGAAGATGCACAAGTAACTTTGAATATACTGGCAAAAAGACTCGACAAAATGGAGCAAGCTCAAAAGTTATACAAATAGAGGGCAAAGCACTATGCCACTATTGTAAGGAAGCTTGCAAGATCTTTAAGTAGTGCACAACTATTGGCAATGGTAAGCCTTAAGGACCCAACTGTCAAGAAGGTTGAGAAATTTTCCTCCAAAGACAGGTTGGTATATGATTTTATTAATAATATTATAGAACATGGTTCTCAAATTATAATTGCTACAGATAAAAAGTCTACTCAGATAGCTCAGCTCAAATTAGAGCTAGATAAAGAAGAATTTTTCCTTTCCCAAGAGCTTAGAGAAATGGAAAAATGCATGTTGTTGTGGTCACAAATGAAGCAGACAAAGCTCAACAAATTGGTGGAAGACAGGGTAATCCCCGACAAGGAGAAATATGTTGAAGTAAGAGAATTACCGATGCATCGTATTCAGACAATCAAATCTCTTGCAGAACATCTCCACCAAGTACAGGAATATGTTGAAGAGCACCGAGTTATTCTTGAAAAAAAAGTTAAGGAGTTTCTAGGCAAGCTTCTTGAAGAAAACCCTATCTTCCTTCTGGAAATAAAACTTTTTGAGACCTTCAAAGAAGCCATCATGAATCAAGTAGAGAATGCAAACTTTTTAGAAGCCTCTATGAGTGTTCTTTGTGATACAAGGCTCATTCTTGACAACCTAAATATGCATCTTGACAGGTGCAAAAAGATTATTTCATCTACTAGGAGATCAGTCACGAGGATTCACACCATTGTGGATTACACTGTCGGTCTAGATAAAAATTTCATGCAAGAGACTAGGAAGAAGTATGAAGACTTACGCGCCCAAGCAAGGAACCATGAAGATTCTCGATCTCCTAGTGTTGAAAATTTTGATGCTTCCCTTTATGCATTTTGTAAATAGTTTTTGGCATCTTAAATGTCTTTTTGTAAAGTGTAATTACACCAAAAATATGAGATGTAATTTCATGGAGATAAATTACACTTAGACTTAGTCAAATTTAGGGTTTCCAATTTTTGCTCACCTAACTTCCCTAACTTTACACAACTGATTTCCTAGATTAACTCTTCCCTCCTTCCTATAAATAAGGACTTATATTGTAATCTTTACCTTTTAGCATTTTGCAAATAAGTGTTGCCCATTTTGAAGTAGGTTTGAGAAACTTTGTGTTCATCTTTTGTGAATGGAATATGATCAATAAAGAAGAGAATTGCAAACCAGACTTTGTGTTGGATTTTTATAATCTTGTGAATTGATCTTATTGGTGGTGATTAGTGAATGATATTTGAACGGATTCAAGTAATTTATGTAAACTTTGTGTTGCATTCCTTATTTGGATTTACTTTTATGTTTGGATATTTTGGTTGAAAGATCTACAAGACTTTGTGCTTGTAATCATTCATGTTGTTTGAGGAATTTTTGCATCTAGGAAGACTTTATGCTTCTAATGCAACAAATGGTACATCGTTCTTACATCCATCGTTGAAAAAGCTACGGAGCAACTTTGTTTCTTCGTGATCTTTCCCTTTTCCTTTATTTTTTTATTATCAATCATATATGATATCTCTACGCTTTGCTTTGACAAGATACAGGTATTGGAATTACTTCTCATTGTTAGTTTAAGGTTATCTTGAATTTGGAACTTCCAACCGTGAAGCATTGTAAACCATCTTCTTTGAAAAAAGAGAGAAGCATCAATGTAATAACCCCCCATTTCGTAATAATAGTGTACATTGCGTAAGTATTTTATTATTTTTACTGTAGCTTTTGTTAGTAGTAAGAAGGGCGCCTCCCCTTTCTGAGAGGGGAGATTTTATCTCACATAGTTGTGGTTGAAGTCTAGGTTGTGTAATCTGTTGAAAAGTTGATTACATAATTTTCACCCAACAAAGTGAATCTTTTATCATATGCATCCATAACTTTTACAAATCCATAATCAATACATATCATTAATAAAGTAAATCACAACATCTTGATTAGGTATAATATGCACAATCATACATCCGTCGTACATCATACATGTTAGGACACTCATCATATAATCATCACATACAGGCACATTCTACACCATAAATCATTAGTACACAATAGGTATTCAAATCATATAACATCATCATAACATCAAAAAATATAACACATCACACAACATTAATCATGATCCATGTCCTATAACATTATCCATAAATCATATATACATGAAATTTCCATCACAATTAATATCCCATAAATGTATAATCAATGCCACATATATGAATAATCAATGTCCCATATATGTAGAATCAATGTCCCATATATGTATAATAAATTTCCATCTATACATCATCATAAATACAAAAAATGTCACAATAATCATTATCACATATATGTACAATCACATAGCCACCTATATTTTGACTCATCATATACAACAATCATTGTATATGTATCTAAAATTAAGCTCAAATCATCCTCTATCTATCTACTATTACCAGCATTTGAGTGTGTGGGGGAGGCAGGTACTCCCCCTGATATTGTCAGCCCTCCATCCATTCCTCCTACTCTTGGTGTTCCCATCAACCCACTCTTGGTTAAGCCTAATCATGTTGACCCTGACCAACTCCTCCTTGATCCACCCACTTAGGAGAAACTAGGTTTCCTCTTCTCAGTTGGTATTGCACTCTTGTACAAAGTCCTATAATATTGTGCCTCCCTACTCACCTTGGAAAATTGAAAGGATAGTTGTGCTAGCCTTTCTCCTTCATCATGTGTGCTCACTATATCCCTCTCCTAGTGATATCTATCCATGTCTCCCTGTAGTCGTGTCCTCTCCAAGACCTAGGTATCTCGTGCCAGCCTCAAGCTATCTCTCTCTATAGCAGAGGTGCTCAATTAAACCTATAGTTGTCCTTGTTACTCCTCCACATTGCTCTCTATTATGGCAACCCATATCTCTAGGTCCTCCTCCTCATCTTCTCCTCCTCTCCTCAATGGGTTCATGTCCTCCAGGGATAACATGCCAGGAAATATTTGCACCTTCACATCTATGTCCATCCTCTCTTCCTCACTCTCCTACCCTCTCGACTCACTGTTCATTGTTGTAACCTCCACCTCCACAATCTCCTCTAAGACAATGTCCTCTCCATCCCTCCTCTAGTTATTTTCAATCCTCCTATGTCTCACCCTCTTGGCCTCTTGCATGACCACCTACATCCTCCCTAATTTTGGTGCTACCAATGCTTGGGTCATTGGTGTGGACCTATGTCTCATCCACCATGCCACATATCTATCTATCATCCCAAGGTCATCCACCCTGCCCTACATATCCCACAAAACCTCCTCCATTCAATGCCAAGACCATACTTCTATGTGTAGGGATATTTGAGACCCCCACTCCCTAGTCTCTCTTGATAGCCTCATGAACCTATGATGCCCCTAATGCAAATTCTACCTCACATCGAACTAGAAATTCACCATGTCTAATTGATACCTCTCTATTAGGTACAAGTTCCTATTGATGATTTAGCAAGTGCTAAACATATAGTGCGACACCTCCTAGTCCTCATCCCACCTATAATCGACCTTTTATGACCTCCAAAGGATATCTCCATCATCTATACCACCTAATAACCTCATATACACCATGCTTTGTACCTCTTGATACTTGTGCCTTCCTCACCAACTGAAGATGAAAAGATCATCTACTGCCCAATCCAAACTATGTCCTACCAAATGGATCACCACAATATTCTCCCATGCCCACACCTATAATAGGGTGATATGGGTGAGGCTCTACCCACCTCAATAGAAAACAAAGTGCATGAATTTGTATAGATATGCATGGCCCCCCATGCATATCATCTATTTCAATTTATAATCTCAGCCACCACCTCTTCTAGGGTTAGCATAAAAAATGTATTGCTCTGGTTGGGTAATGGTACCTCATTGATCAGTCCATATAGGTAAAGTGTTGGTCATGGAAATAGCTTGATACACTTACCTATGTCTAATGATATCTCCTATTGGGGATATTAGTCTATTGGAATAGTCTTTGTAGGAGAGAGGGCACCACCACACTTGATCCTAACAACCTCAGTCCCCTGATGGGTAGCTTGAGGATCCTTTGTACATCCTCTAATGTGACTATCATCCCCCCCTATTGGGAGATGGAATGTACTAGTATCCAATTTCCATTGCTCTATGAGAGTGATTAATAAATATCAATGGTCACAGATCATTGGCATTCCTTCTATGTATCCAAGGCCACACACATTCAAGCAAGCCCAATCACCATCCTCAAACTACAATGCCAACTATAACACTGTCGATCTTGAATTTCATCATACTCACCATGTCAGTCCTTTAGGTCAAATATCCTTTTATGATTTGTTAGATTATTTTTTCTTACCCCTATTCCTTTCAAGTGTATCCACCCATCTAGGGTACATCCACCCTTTCTTCATTGTATTCACCCTTTTGGGAGAAACTGTCCATCTACTCATGGAACCACCCCTTTGGAGCAGAACCACCCATCTACCCAATAAATTGTCCCTTTGGAATGGAACCAACCATCTACCTACAAAATCACCTCTTTGGAGTGGAACTTACCATCTATCCATGAAGTCATCCCTTTATCTGTTGATCCACCCATATATGGCAGATCCATCCTTCCATCCACAAATGCACCCTTGTTTATGTGGATCCGCCCCACTTTCACCGAATCCACCCTAATTTTGGCATATCCACCCATATGGGGCACATTCACCCTTGTTTAGTGCACTCATCCATCTACTAACATATTTTCACAATCGAGTTGGGAAAATTTGGGTCACATTTTTTCTATCTACAAGAAATGTTGCATGAAAAGTACAAGGAAAGTTTTGAGTGGCTGTACCTAACCACCTCGACCCCCTCATTGTCTCACTACGCTCACTCTATCTCCTTGGTGCACTATTGTTGGTACATGGGCCATTTTCTCTTGCACTCTCTTGTTAATTCTTCACTCAATCTCTTACATGCTTAGGTTAAAATGAATATTAATTACCCCCTACTTACTATTTATGTTACCTAATCACTCCTTTTACTCCCATTTATTCCTTGTTGTTTTTTTTTTCTTTTGTTCCTTCACCCTTCCACCCTATTTTTCCTCACAGATCATCTTTTGGGGTCCTTTTCACCTTTTGAGAGGCCACTTCCTTTTCTCCCAAACACTCTCTCGAGCGGGCATCACCTATCCACATTGTTTTTCTTCTACCTCCTTGGTATTGGGGAAACTTGTGATTTGTTCGTTTCTTCACATTTATTATGTTTTATTTTTCTTTAAAACATCATTATTTTAATGTTATTTCGAAGAGTGGTAAAATGTAGACACCTAGAATTGACCACTATCATTTGGACAATTTTATCCCATTTTTATCGAATTTTGTCACCTATGTTAATTAAATAATATTTTATTATTTAATTGGTATTCATAGCTTTTCTCTATTTTTCTGAATTCTATCCTAAGGTAATTAATTTAATTATTTCCATATCCCTCATCTATTAAATTAAATAAATATTCTTGTTTATTTTATTTTATTCATTAAATTTCATTCCCTAGTTAAATAAGTTCTAATTAATTTACCTATCCTATGTTATGATTCCAAAAGATTAATTATATTTATTCATTTACCTTCTCTCATGCCACATTCCTAAAACTAATCATAATTTAATTATAATCCTACATTAACCATGTGCACATACTTAATCCTTGATTAAATGTGTCACATCATCCATCTTTTCTCACTTGCGTCTAATCACCTAGTCCTAATCCTAATCATAATGCTAATCCTAATCCCTACATAATCTACCCCTAATCATTTGTGTATTCCCTAATCTATGATTAAGGAAATTTCAACTCCCTTTTCCTTAAATACCCACCCTCCATGTCCTTATAGCTAAAAGGCTTTCCCCTTTTAGGTAAGGTACCCCACATGGGTCCTTGTCCCAAAAGTACCCTTAAGGAACTTAAAATTTATTTATTCCCTTCCTTGTCATGCATTACGAATGTAGGACAAGGAAGGTCTTTACGACCATGATCCTCTACATTCCCTATGGTACCTTCTAAGGTACCATCTCCCTATCAAGCTCTCACATTGTGACGCTTATCAAAATCTTGAGGCTTGAGAGATCATCTCCCTCACATCTATCCTCATGATGTCACTTGGAAACATCTCATGAGGAGTGATGTCTTAACCATTGTGAGCCCTTGATATCCATCGATCAATCTTAGCCCTCCATCCTTTTCTCCTCACATACATGTCAAACCCTTAACCTATTTTCATTCATCATGCAAGTTTGAGAAATTTAGCATTGTTGTACTATCGAAATCAAGTGAGCACACATGAAAATTGGTCATCTTGGGAAAACCTATGTGTTAAGTGCTCTGATGTATGTGAATTTCATCAAAATCCACCAATTTTTTATTCCTCTTAGCCTAATCTATTTTTTAATTTGTTTTTAGTGTTTTTATTGATATTTTCATTATGTTTAAGCACAAAATTTTCATTTCACACACTTAAAATAATGGAAGAAAGATGGCGGCCCATGTAGTGATTGAATGAGGTGGTCAAAATTTTAGATCTAATGGTCCTCACACCTCTTCTAGATTTCTCATTGAACAAATTTTACAAGCTCCTCCTTGGCTTAAACATAAAAGGATTCATAAGCCTAGATTTAAGTTTCCACTAACAATCGATAGGTATACTATCAAAAGTGTATAAAACGCTAAATCAGTCTATGTAGAGATGTAGGTCATGACAATCAGGACCTATAAATACATACTTGATTTTGATTACCAAAATGTAAAGACGAGGTTGAAAAAGGGACACAAGCATAGGTACCACTTTGAGGACATCTAGGCTGATTGTAGAGATGAAGAGACTATCCGAAAGATGGATTTTTGTATGCTAATTGTTCAGCAAGTCAGAGATCTCGGTGTTTCTGACCTACCAGAGGAGTTCATAAATCCTGGTGACACCATGAATGTTTCTTATGATGAACAAAAAATCTCCAAGAAACCTTTGCCTGCAATCCAATGGTCCAAGAAGGAGAACATTTCCATTAGAGAAAGGTTGGCACCAATTTTGGCTAACACTGCTAAATGGTTACACAAGCATGGATTTGAGATGAAAAATTTTAGGACAAAATCTGAAGGAGAAGAATCCAAAGCACAAGTCAATTGACAACAAGAACCCTACATGAAAGACAAATCAATGGCTATTCCCGCTTCTTCCAGAAAAGGCCCTAAGATTAAGTTCACTATTGGCAAAAAGGATGCTCGAGCCATCCATGAAGAAGAAATCAAAAGAATCTGAACCATCCCGCTCAAAAGGAAAGGAGTCTATTTCTGAAGAGATAGATTCCGATGAAGAAGTAAATTCAAGTGATAAATATGCTGAAGATGAAGATTCAAAAGAAACAGACTCTAATGAGGAAGAAACATTTTGAAGATGGACATGAATCTGAAGGTGACCAAGGAGGTGAACAAGAGTTAGAAGATCATGAGATTGATCAACAGGAACTCAGGCATGATGAAGAACAAACTATATCTATACCTGAGAATGTAGTTGAAGATTTTCCCCAGTCATCATCACTTGCAACTTCAAACTTTCCTCATACACTTCCTATTTCAAACAGTCTTCTGCCACCTTTTCCCACGTCACCTATTCCTAAATCTACCATACCCGTAGTGGACATTGCACCACTCCCTGAAGCATCAACCACACTTGATACTCCTTCGGTAACAAGTATGTAAATGGTTGACATTTTGTGGGTCTCTCCATCATCTATTCCCAGCTTGTCATCCCCATCATATGATCTCAATTTGGAAGCTGACTTTAACAAGTTTATGAATGAATCTCTACAGAATCAACTCAACGTGCAGGTTTCTAGAATAGTAATGACAGACACTTCGCTAATTGTTACTATACGAGTCATTCCTTCAGAAGTGGCAGTGACAAAAGAGTTGATGGTTAACCAGAAAGATTTTACCTCCTCTTTTCCCCCTTGGTTGGTATCTCAAGTATCGAAGTAGAAAAAGAAAATGATTTCCTGAGAAGAGCTCGATCTTGAAGAGATAGCCCCTCCAAAAGCCAAGGGGAAGAAAAAGGAAAAAGTGTATTCATGGATTCAGGTTGACAAAGCCGATCAAAATTATGCAGAGATTGGAATTCCACCTCGAGAGGAAGGAGATTTTAATATGGAGGACTACATAGTGACAAGAGTCTAGCTTAGCAAGGTTACAAATGAAAGTTCCAAGGCAGATGCACAAGTAACTTTGAATATACTAGCAGAAAGACTAGACAAAATGGAGCAAGCTCAAAAATTATACAAACAAAGGACAAAGCACTATGTCGCTATTGTAAGGAATCTTATAGGATCTTCAAGTAGTGCACAACTATTGGCAATGGCAAGCCCTAAGGACCCAGCTATCAAGAAGGCTGAGAAATTTGCCTCCAAAGGCAGGGTGGTATATGATTTTATTAATAAGATTATAGAACATGGTTCTCAAATTATAATTGCTACAAATGAAAATACTACTCAGATAACTCAATTGAAATTAGAGTTGGATAAAGAATAAGTTGTCCTTTCCCAAGAGCTCAAAGAAATGGAAAAATGCTTGTTATTGTGGTCACAAATGAAACAAGCGAAGCTCAAAAAATTGGTGGAAGCTAGGGTGATCCCCGACAAGGAGAAATACGTTGAAGTAAGAGAATCGATAAGGCATCGTATTCAGATGATCAAATATCTTGCAGAAGATATCCACCAAGTATAGGAAGATGTTGAAGAGCATCGAGTTATTCTTGAAAAAGGAGTTAAGGAGTTTCCAGGCAAGCTTCTTGAAGAAAACCATATCTTCCTTCGGGCCATAAAACTTCCTAAGACCTTCAAAGAAGCCATCATGAATCAGGTAGAGAGTACAAACTTTTCAAAAGCCTCTATGTGTGTTCTTTGTGATACAAGGCTCATTCTTGACAACCTAAAGATGCATCTTGAAAGGTGAAAAAATGTTCTTTCATCTGCCAGGAGATCAGTCATGAGGATTGACACCATTGGTCTGGATGAAAAGTTCATGCAGGAGACCAAGAAGAAGTATGAAGACTTTTGCACCCAAGCAAGGAACCATGAAGATTCTTGATCTCCCAGTGTTGAATATTTTGATGCTTCCCTTTACATATTTTGTAAATAGTTTTTGACATCTTAAATTTCTTTTTGTAAAGTGTAGTTACACCAAAAATATGAGATGTAATTTCACGGAGATAAATTACATGTAGACTTAGTCAAAGTTAGGGTTTCCTATTTTTGCTCACCTAACTTTACTAACTTTACTCAACTGATTTCCTAGATTAACTCTTCCCTCCTTTCTATAAATAAGATGGAATTATATTGTAATCTTTACCTTTTAGTATTTTGCAATGAAGTGCTGCCCCTTTTGAAGCAAATTTGTGAAACTTTGTGTTCATCTTTTGTGAATGAAATCTGATCAATAAAGAAGAGATTTGCAAACCAGACTTTGTGTTGGATTCGATAATCTTGTGAATTGATCTTATTGCTGGTGATTAGTGAATGATATTTGAAGGGCTTCAAGTAATTTATGTAAACTTTTTGTTGCATTCCTTATTTGGATTTACTTTTATGTTTGGATACTTTGGTTAAAATATCTACAAGACTTTGTGCTTGTAATCGTTCATGTTGTTCGAGGAATTGTTGCATCTAAGAAGACTTTGTGCTTCTAATGCAACAAACGGTACATATTTCACAGATCCATCGTTGAAAAAGCTATGGAACAACTTTGTGCCTTCGTGAGCTTTCCCTTTTTCTTTATTTATTTATTATCAATCATATCTGGTATCTCTATGCTTTGCTTTGACAAGATAGAGATATTGGCATTACTACTCGTTGTTAGTTTAAGGTTATCTTAAATTTGGAATTTTCAACCGTGAAGCATTGTAAAACATCTTCTCTAAAAAAAGAGAGAAGGATGAATGTAACACACCCCCCCATTTTGAAAGTATAGTGTACATTGTGTAAGTATTTTATTAGTTTTACCGTAGATTCTATTAGCAGTAAGAAGGGCACCTCCCCTTTCTGAGAGGAGATATTTTATCTCACATAGTTGTGGCTGAAGTCTAGGTTATGTAATATGTTGAAAAGTTGATTACATAATTTTCACGCAATAGTTTTTTGGTGACTTCGTTGGGGAAGAATCACACAATCCAAGCCTCACTCTTTCGATTAAAGTGAATAATATTTCCAGTTTCTTATGGTATCTTGTATATTTTTCTTTGTAAATCTTCATCCTTTTCAAATTTGCATTCTAGCGGACTAGAGTTATACACGAGGATGAAGGGCTCAAGGAGTAACAAATCCACTTTTTGAAGAGTTGTTGCAACACAATTTTATTTTCACTCCTTCATGAGTAAGGTAACCATTGCAACGTATTGCGAGCTATCCTCCACAAAAACAAAGATCTCCTCTTCCACCTGTTTGGTCTGTCTATAGTAGACATCCAACTCGGGTACTTGTTACATGCAACCAATCATGGCCACACCACCTACAAGACCATGGGGAAATTATTTTGGCCCCCTCTGTTTGGTTGCGCCTCTACATGATCTTCCACGTGTTTCAAGGAAACATCTCCCAAAGTTTTTAGGTGACGATAAACAACATCCCGATGAAGACATCACCACCTTCTACATCATTTGTTGCATTCTCGCCATATAACATGAAGATGTTTCAATTAGATTGTTCATCGAATCCCTCCAAGGGTTGCTTCTGAATGGTTGTATACTCTACCAAATGCCTCAATCACCAGTTGGGACACTCTTCGAACAAATTTTGAGGAAATATTCAAACCTGTTGAGGACACGCATGCTCTATTGGTGCAACTCATAACCATGCAGAAGGAGGCTCATGAACCCATGCAATATTTTGTGGCTAAGTTCAACAAGTTGGTGACATGGATCCCACAAGATGCCAAACCGATGAATCATAATTTGAAGTGCTTCTTCATTAACACGCAATTGCCCAAAGTAAGTTTCAGCTTACGCAGAGAAAATCTTGCCAACGTTGAAGCAACACAACAATTGGCCACCAATCCTGCAGATGATATGATCCTAGCTGGAGAGATAAGGAACAACACCAACACCAATAAGAGGATGCAAGCATCAGGATCTTCAGCATCCAATGCCAATGCTCCCAGCACCAGTTCTAACTTTACAAATCCCATGGTACAAAGGCTAGTGAATGAACTCTTAGCTTTGAGGAAGCAAGTCTCAAATAACAACACCTACAAGGACGTCCCAAGAAGGAATTTTCTCAATTATGCCAGGAATAGGAATCAAAACTGTCTTCCGGAACCACAAGGTAGGCTTGCACTTGAAGCCCCACCTAACAACATTGTCGTAGGATACTATGAGGTTGAACAAGAAGACTATGCATAGCCAAATTATCCCGAGGAAGAAAATTTTGATCTCTTCCAAGATGAAGAAACTGAATCGGTTGGCGACTCCAAGATTGGCTATTGGAAAATGGAAAACAAAGATGAACAAAGTGACTTGGTGATGGACACGTATACTATTTTTTCGCAACATCAACAAAATCAACTTGATAAAGCTCAAGTTTCTACTCCACCTAAAAAGGAGAAGTCGCTAGCGATAATTGCCAAAAGAGGTTCTCCTCTCCCTTGGCAACCTAAGAAAGCAACAAATCCACAAGTAAGTGCACCTCATCCCTCTTCATCAACTCCTGTTGTTCATAAATCCAATCCTCTAGTTTCAAAGACTAGTATACCTTTCATCAAACCAATCAGTGAAGTTACTACTTCTAGTCTACAAAACTCTTTCCAAGCTTTTGACATCATCAACCATGCCAAGAAAACCAAGGTCCAAATTTCTGAGGATGAATACCTCAAAGCCAACCTCGACCAGTTTGACAGGCTTGTCAAGTTCATCCAAGACCAAGGAATTACTCTGACTCAGCTTTTACCTCTTGATGTTCCTGTCACTCCTAAGCCTAAAGCGCCACAGAATAATCTTGTGTCCAATCCTCCAACAACTTCTAGATGCATTGATCCATTTTTTATCTCTCTACTGGTCAACGGTTTCAAATTGAGTAACTATGCCATAGACTCTCGTGCATCTGATAATGTGATGCCTGCCAAGGTAGCTACTACCTTAGGTTTAGATATGACCAAAAATTTCAGCCATTTTTTCTCCATGGAGAATAAACAAGTACCCTTGATCGGTCATATCGAAGATGCACAGTATGCATTTTCTGCATACCCAGATAAAAATATAAAGATGACGGTTCTAGTGGACGATGTACCAGCATCTTATGAAATCCTCCTCAGATGTAATTTTTACAAGGATGTTGGGGGAGAATTAAGTATGGATATATCTGAAGCTAGAATACCGGTGAAAGGTGTGATGCAAAAGTTGATTCCTGAAAAGGAAGAAAAGTTCTCAGTAACTCAATCAGAGGACCCGAGAGGTCAGATCTTGTTCGAGTCTTCGGGCGTGGGAACTTACTATCTATAAATAGAGGAGTTTGGTGAGTCTTTGATGACACATGAGATGGAGAGTGTTGAATCTCATTCCATAAAAAATGATTCATCACCAAATGATTCGTCAACATCAGATCTAGAAGTTTCAGGAAATGAAGAAACTATAGATTTTGACATCGTCAGCCTCGGTGATCCAAACAGTGTTTGGTTACTAGAGTTTGACGGTAGCTATTCTTCAACCGGTTCTGGAGTGGGAATGGTTTTTATTTCCCCTAATGGAAATTTTTTCCCTTTTTCTTTCAAGCTGCAATTTGACAACACCAATAACACCGCCGAGTATGAAGCCTTGTTGTTGGGAATACAAGTTGCACACAAGAAGGGTATCAAAAATCCTCATGCAAAAGGTGATGTCAAGCTAATATTATGTCAGGTAAGGAACTTGTATCAAACTAAAAATGATAGGCTTAGGCATTATCACAATCTCATTTGGGATTCCATTGAATAATTTGAGGCTTTTGATATCTCTGTGGTCCCAAGACAATATAATGTCAGGGTTGATTCCTTAGTTGTCTCAACCACTCTCCTAATACCACTTAAAGACTTCTAAGGCTATAAATACACCATTGAGTTGGTTTTCCACCCAAGTGTCCCCTGAAGAATTGGTAGATTTTCAACAATGATCATCAAATTGTTACATTCTTGGAAAAGGCAGAAAATTCCAATGAATTGTACTTTGAAGGAAGTGATTCTCCTCCTCGAGAATCTGTGTCTGATGTAGATCTACTCATAGGTGAAGAATTCTTACAACTCAAAGGGAATAAAATTCCCAAAGGATTGGTGTCATTGGAGAAACTTTTTGACAAGCATGATCACTACATCAAGAAGCAACTTACAAACTCTAATTCATCAAATAAAGTCGAGAAATACAACTTGGGGACTGAAAGTGATCCTAATATGGTGAACATTGGGAGATGTTGCATGATCGAGGAGAGGAAGTAGTTCACTAGACTATTACAAGAATATATGGATGTACTAGCATATTCATATGAGGACTTGAAATCCTTCCGACCGAAAGAAGTGCAAGATGATATTCCCCTGAAGGTTGGAGCGTTGCCTTTTAAGCTAAAATAGAGACAATACAATCCAAATATTTTTGAGACAATCCTTGCGGAAGTCTAGAAAATGTTGAACATGTGGATAATATTTCCCATCCATCATTCAACATGGATAGAAAATATCATTCCCGTTCATCAGAAGAATGGTGAGATCCGCATCTATGTGGATTTTAGAAACCTCAACCAACTGTCACTCAAGGATAATTATCCTCTCCCAATGATGGACCAAGTTCTACAAAATGTGATCGGATCTTAGATGCTCTCCATGCTGGATGGGTTCTCCGGTTATAATCAAATTGAAGTTACTTCAAGTGATAAACATAAGACAAATTTCACGATGCCATGGGGGGTACGCAAAATGCCTTTTGGCCTAATAAATGTCAGTGCTACATTTCAACAAGCTATGCACTTGGCATTTCGCGATGTGATGGAAAAATTTATTATGGTGTATCTTGACGATCTCACGGTATTCTCCAAACAGCGTCATGAACACTGCTACCATCTAAGATAGATCTTGGAGAGATGTCGACAACACGGTATTTTCCTAAACCCCAAAAAGTCAAAGTTTGGAGTCATTGAAGGAAAACTTCTTGGTCATGTAGTGTCTATTGAAGAGATCAAGATTGACTCAGAAAGAGTCAATGGTATCAAATCTCTCACCCTACCGTCAAGCAAAAAGGTTGTCCATTCCTTCCTTGGCAAGGTAAATTTCTTGTGAAGTTTCCTTCCAAACTTTTCATACTAGACTCGTCATATCGTCAATATGATGAAGGGTAATACCACTTTCCACTGGATAGTGGAAGGGAAGTCCGCATTCGACAACATTAAGGAGGCCATTGCTCATGTACCAGTGTTGGTTTCTCATTATTACACCAAAGAATTCATAATGTACAGTTATGCTTCTGAGCATACACTTTCAGCTATTTTGGTGTAGGAGAACAATGAGGGTTTTGAATCACCAATTGCATTCACGAGCTTCCCTTTGAATAATTATGAGTTGAAGTACTCTCAGATGGAAAAACATGCATTCAATGTGGTCAAGGCTGTTAAACACTTTCGGTTCTACATTCTGAATAGTCATGTCAAATTTTTGGTCCCAAATACAACTATTAAATCCATTTTAACACAACAGGAATTTGGAACGAAAAGAGGCAACTAGGTTGCCAAGATTCAGGAATATGACATGGAAATCAAACCCACCAAGCTGATATGGGGACGTGGACTATGTCATCTTATTGCTGAAAATAATCTTGATGAAGAAGTTTCAAAAAATGAAGAAGCTTCAGAAAAGGAAGTAGATTGAAGTGAATTACTCATGGTGTTGTTCATCAGCACGAACGACGAGTGGTTTTCTAACATCGCTCATTTCCTCACATATGGGGAATGCCCCGATAATTTGACTTCAAAAGAAAAGAGAACCATCAGGTTGAAATCAGAAAAAAATTTCTTATGGGACAATGGCTTATACAAGCGTGTAGTGGATGGAAATTTTTTGCGATGTGTGGATAAAGAGCAACAAGAAAAACTATTGAAGTCATACCATGACTTGGCATGTGGAGGACATTTTTTTGCACCAGTGACTGCTCACAAAATTTTGAAAAAAAAAGTACTATTGTCCCACACTCTTTCAAGACGCATAATATTGGGTGTGTAAGTGTGAGCTTTGTCAACAATACATTGGCAGACCTAAGTTGGCGGCTTTTCTGTTAAAACCCATTGTGATTGAAGAAACTTTCCAGCAGTGGGGAATCAACTTCATCGGTGCAGTCAATCTATCATCAAGTGCAAGACATGTCTATGTCCTGACTGTAACTGGTTATTTCACCAAGTGGGTGGAAGCAATTCCTACAAAGTGTACTACTTTTGAGGTGGTGTGTAATTTCTTGAAAGAGAATATCATTTCCAAGTTCGACGTGCCAAATAAAATCATTGCTGACAATGCTTCTACCTTCTTGTCAAACGAGATCACTGAGTTCTATTTTGAACACCACATAACCTTGTCACATTATTCCGACTATTACCCACAAGGTAATGGCTAGGCCGAATCAAGCAACAAAAATCTGGTGACCATCATCCGTAAGTTGGTAGATGAGAATCAACATTTATGGCACAAGGCTTTGTATGATGCTTTTTGGGTGAACAAGATAACTCTGAAGCGAGCAATCAATATGGCCCCCTTTCAACTCTTGTACGGGTTGAATGTTGAGATTCCTATAACCTTGGAACTTCTAGCCCTCAAGTTGGCTAAGGCTATTGAGGATATATCTCTCTAAATTGGAAGAGACGGGAGTTCAAGTAGCTGATCGCATTGCGGAACACCAGGAACAAGTAAAGAATATATTTGACAAAAAAGCTAAGTCTCAAGATTTTTAAATTGGTGATCTAGTTCTCCTGTGGGACAAACAAAGAGAACCAAAAGGTATGCATAGGAAATTTGACTCACTGTGGAAAAGACCTTTCCAAGTTCACCAGCTGTACGGTGAGAACAGTTTCCTACTAGCATATGGAGATGGAATTTTGTTTCCCTTCCTCACAGTGGGTAACACCTCAAACAATTTACACAGTAAAGTAATGAGTGTTTCAAATGTAAATATTTTTATTTTTAGTCCTTTGTGTCTTTTTGTTCTAAGTTGTGTCATCCTTGTCGCCTGACTCCAAGCCTAATGTATGGATAAAGGTACTTCAATTCTGGATTTCTTCTCCCTTCATTCGTTTGAAAGAACAATTGAATAAATATCCCCAACAAGAGCTAGTTTTTATCATGGAAACTAGCAGTGCTCATTCCACAAATAACCCCCCTACGAAACTTTTCCATTTCCTAAGTTTGTCATGTTCAAGCACGTAAAATGAGGTGATTTTCAATCCACCTCAAAATGTGTTCCAAAGTCTCAAATAATCCATTTGAGCATCCCCCTACATTCATCTCATGAAGACCTTCGAAACGAATACCTGCACGAATGCTCACTGTTCATACTTCATGAAAAATCAAAAGTGCAAAAGCTCTGAAAAAGAGTGCTCAAACACTTAGGCAAAAAAGTGACTAAGTATGAAAAGTGCAAGGGCGCTAAAATTCAATGCCATTGCACTTAAATGATTTTTGACTAAGTGCAAGGACACTAATTTTTAGTGCCCTTACACTTAAGTGTTTTTTGACTAAGTTAAGTTTTAACATAAGCGTTGTTTTTTCAATCTTTTACATATTTTCCAATTTCCTCCACCTTTCATTCCTTAACTAAATGCACGACTTAAGGTTTTTCTACTTCACTCACCAATCACTTAAAATAGATTTTGAGTTGATCTTTTGTTATTCTTATCATTTCTTTTCCTCCTCTCTTTGTTGAGTGACTTTCTTGTATCAACAATAACGCGTTTTTGAAGATTTCTTTTCAAGAAAATCGCTTCAGGTTGGTCGCCATCCTCTTTATCATGCTTTTTTTCTTTCCTTTTCACTCAATGGATAGAAATATTTATAGATTTTTTGTGATTATTATTTGAATAATCACGGGTATTTCTTGCTTGTCATTTTTACTTAACTCTAAAAAATTTGTTTAGCATCTTCACGTTTCTCCTACATTTTTGTTTACTTCTTTATGCCCTAGCTTCACAAAGTCATGATTTCTCTTCATTTGCAATCCTCTTTTTCTTTATGTAGGCCTTTTTCTTCCAAGTTCTTTTCACCAAACGGAAAATGTTTGATTGATGAGAGCATCGATCCTTGCATTCGAAGGCAACTTATTTGTCCACTTGATCTACTTAAGCAAAGAAATAAGTGTCATTCACACCAATAGCATTTTTAGCTAACTCCTACATTGATGTTTGTACTTTTTCAAAATTTCTCAGGCATTGAAAAAACCCATTCTTCCGTTTCAAAAACTTTGCTAAACGTAAATGTGTCAGGGTGATGTTTTTTAGCGCCCTAACATATCTTTGCTAAGTCCTTACACTTAAGTGCAAGGGCGTTGTTTTTCAGTGCCTTTGCACCTAAGGTCACTTTCTCTTAAAGTGCAAGGGCACTGATTTTCAATGCCCTTACAATTTTCCCAGTTTTTACCCACAACTTTCCAGAGTTAATCATTCTCCATTCCAAGGCCCATTTTTTTGCTTCTACCTCATTTTATGTGCCTTGTCACTCAAATAATGTTTGCTCAACATCATTGCTTGCTTCATGCATCCCAATGCTGCTTGTCCGACTAACAGTTGTTGATTCTTATCTCCAATTACTTTTCAAATCTCTTCAAGGGATCCTCGGAGATTGCATATCTAGTTCCAGTTGCTCTCTAATGATAGCTAAGAAGCCTCCATCATCTTCAAAGGTTGAAGACAAGATGAAATACAAATATTAAGGTGTTTATCCACCGAAAGTAGTAATTTCAAAGGTGGATGAGATAAGAGATTCCGAGGTTGGTCATCAAGACCTCATTGATTTTGTCAAGAGAACTAAGAAAAAGCCTCTTGAGGACTCCTTGAGAGCTATTGTGCATAGTAACCAACACCTTGTTTCTACATTCCCTACTTTTGCACACCATACAAAATTTGTCCTCAAAGTTGCATCTCACTACACCTAGGAAAGCAGAAGTGATGATTAACTCTTCTGGGTAGGAGTTTTTGAGACTGGACCCCGACTTCTTTGATATTGTTTTCAGAGTCCCACATATGGATAAGTACACTAATATTTTAGTACAACAAGCGTAAGAAGTATATGACTCAAATCCAAAAAGGCTAAGTACTTGATCAACAACTAATGGTTGAAAGAACCCAGACATACTATCTCAAGATGGTCGAACGGACTTCCACAAAGTGACTTCAAAGAAGATGTCAGGGACATGATAACACTCTTGAGTAGAGTTAAGGGATTACCTGAAACATTGCATTTTCAGGATTGGATGTACGAGTACATTCAGATAATAAGAAGACATAAGGCTCATATTGATTGGGGTAAGAAGATCAGCGATGCAATTCATGAACAACTGATCAATGTGCCAACCACCTTGAATTTCTATATGACTTCTTACTTGGTGTATGATGCAACCATGATGAGGTAGTTCCCAGGTTTATCTACAAAAGGGAACTAGTTATCTACACCTGTGTACAATTATTTCTACCAGATGGAACTCAAAGAAATCCTTCACCATTTCAAGAGGGTTACAAATGTTTTTTGTGCACCTTTTCTTTTCAGCTTTGATCTGACTCTCGAGAAGAAGAGAGTGTTTGATGAGGCCTACAAAGTGGTGAGTAAAGTTGGATGGATATTTCTCTAATTCCTGACTTTCACTTACATAAGGGTAGAATGCTACATTGTGTATCCTTACATGTTGCCTAGATATCCTTCAGACAAGTGGATTCTCATGGAATTATGTAGGCATCTAATTTTAGTCCACAAGGAATGCCAAAGGATTCATAAGCCTGGATTTAAGTTTCCACTGACAATCGATAGGTATACTATAAAAAGTGTAAAAAAGGCTAAATCAGTCTATGAAAAGATGCGGGTCATAACAATTAGGACCTATAAATACATACTTGATTTTGATTACCGAAATGTAAAGAAGAGGTTGAAAAAGGGACACAAGCACGGGTACCACTTTGAGGACATCTGGGTTGATTGCAAAGATGAAGAGGCTATCCAAAAGATGGATTTTTCCAGGCTAATTGTTCAGTGGATCAAAGATCTTAGTGTTTCTGACCTACTAGAGGAGTTCAAAGATCTTGGAAAAATCATGAATGCTACTTGCAATGAACAAAAAATCTCCAAGAAACCTTTGTCTGCAATCCAATGGTCCAAGAAGGAGAACGTTTCCATTAGAGAAAGGTTAGCACCAATTTTGGCTAACACTATTGATTAGTTACACAATCATGGCTTTGAGATGAATTTTTTTAGGATATAATCTAAAGGAGAAGAGTCTGGAGCACAAGTCAATCGACAAAAAGAACCCCGAACGAAAGAAAAATCAGTGGCTATTCCCACTTCTTCCAGAAAAGGGCCTAGGATTAAGTTCACTATTGGAAAAAAGGATGCTCGAGCCATCCACAAAGAAGAAACAACAAAATCTGAACCATCCTACTCGAAAGGAAAGGAATCTATTTCTGATGAGATAGACTCTAATGGAGAAGTAAATTCAAGTGATCAATCTACGGAAGATGAAGATTCAAAAGAAACAGACTCTGATGAGGAAGAACATTACAAAGATGAGCATGAGTCTGAACATGACCAAGAAGGTGAACAAGAGTTAGAAGATCATGAGAGTGATCAACAGGAACTCAGGCATGATGAAGAACAAGCTATGTATCTACCTGAGAATGTAGTTGAAGATTTTCCCCAGTCATCATCACCTATAACTTCAAATGTTCCCCGTACACTTCCTGTTTCAAACAGTCCTCTCTCACCTTTTCCCACATCACCTATTCCTACATCTACCATACCTGCAATGGACATTGCACCACTCCCTACAGCATCAACCACACTTGATACTCCTTCGGTAACCAGTATGCAAATGGTTGATGCTTTGTCGGGCTCTCCATCATCTATTCCCTGCTTGTCATCCCCATCATATGATCTCAATTCGGAAGTTGACTTTAACAGGTTTATGAATGAATCTCTACAGAATCAACTCAATGTGTAGGTTTCTAGAACAATAATACAGACACTTCACCAATTGTTACTATACCAGTCATTCTTTCAGAAGTGGCGGTGACAAAAGAGTTGATGGTCAACCAGGAAGATTTTACCTCCTCTCTTTCCCCTTGGTTGGTATCTCAAGTACTGAAGCAAAAAAATCAAATGAATTCCCTAGAAGATCCTGATCTTGAAGAGATAGCCCCTCCAAAAGCCAAGGGGAAGAAAAAGACAAAAATGTATTCACGGCTTCAGGTTGACAAAGTCAGTCAAAAGTATGCAAAGATTGGAATTCCACCTGAAGAGTAAGGAGATGTCAATATGGAGGACTACACAGTGACAAGAGTCCATCTTAGTAAGGTTACAAATGAAAGTGCCAAGGAAGATGCATAATTAACTTTAAATATACTAGCAAAAAGATTGGACAAAATGGAGCAAGCAAAAAACTTATACAAACAGAGGAAAAAGCACTATGCCACTATTGTAAGGAAGCTTGCAAGATCTTCAAGTAGTGCACAACCATTGGAAATGGTAAGCCCTGAGGACCCAAATGTCAAGAAGGCGTGGAAGTCAAATTTAGGGTTTCCAATTTTTGCTCACCTAACTTCCCTAACTTTAGATAACTGATTTCCTACATTATTTCTTCCCTCCTTCCTATAAATAAGAGGGAATTCTATTGTAATCTTTACCTTTTAGTATTTTTCAACGAAGTGTTTCCCCTTTTGAAGCAGGTTTGTGAAACTTTGTGTTCATCTTTTGTGAATGCAATCTGATCAATAAAGAAGAGAACTACAAACCAGACTTTGTGTTTTTTTTGATAATCTTGTGAATTGATCTTATTGGTGGTGATTAGTGAATAATATTTGAACAGATTCAAGTAATTTATGTAAACTTTGTGTTACATTCCTTATTTGGATTTACTTTTATGTTTGGATATTTTGGTTGAAAGATCTACAAGACTTTGTGCTTGTAATCGTTCATGTTGTTTGAGGAATTGTTGCATCTAAGAAGACTTTATCCTTCTAATGCAACAAATGGTACATCTTTCTTAGATCCATCATTGAAAAAGATATGGAGCAAATTTTTTCCATTGTGAGCTTTCCCTTTTCCTTTATTTTTTTCTTATCAATCATATCTGATATCTCTACGCTTTGCTTTGACAAAATAGAGATATTGGCATTACTTCTCGTTGTTAGTTTAAGGTTATCTTGAATTTGGAACTTCCAACCGTGAAGCATTGTAAAACATCTTCTCTGAAAAAATAGAGAATCATGAATGTAATACCCCCCCATTTTGTAAGTATAGTGTACATTGCATAAGTATTTTTTTAGTTTTACCGTTGCTTTTGTTAGTAGTAAGAAGGGCACCTCCCCTTTCTGAGAGGGGAGATTTTATCTCACATAGATGTGGTTGAAGTCTAGGTTTTGTAATCTGTTGAAAAGTTGATTACATAATTTTCACCCAACAAAGTGCATCTTTTATCATATACATCCATAATTTTTACAAATCCATAATCAATACATATCATTAATAAAGTAAATCACAACATCTTGATTAGTAAGAATATGCACAATCATACATCTGTCATACATCATACGTGTTAGGACACTCATCATAGAATCATCACATACATGCACATTCTACAACATAAATAATCAGTACACAATACGTATTCAAATCATATAGCATCATCATAACATCACATAGCATCAATCATGATCCATATCCTATAACATTATCGATAAATCATATATACATGAAATTTCCATCACAATCAATATCCCATAAATGTATAATCAATGTCCCATATATGAATAATCAATGTCCCATATATGTATAATCAATTTCCATCTATACATCATCATAAATACAAAAAATGTCACAATAATCATTTTTACATATATGTATAATCACATAGCCACCTATATTTTTGAATCATCATATACAACAATCATTGTATATGTATCCAAATTAAGCTCAAATCATCCTCTATCTATCTACTATTACCAAGATTTGAGTGTGTGGGGGAGGTAGGTACCCCCCTGATATTGTAAGCCCTCCATCCCTTCCTCCTACTCTTGATGGACCCATCAACCCACTCTTGGTTAAGCCTAATCATGTTATCCATGATCAACTCCTCCTTCATCCACCCACTTAGGAGAAACTAGGTGTCCTCTGCTCAGTTGGTATTGCGCTCTTGTACAAAGTCCTATAATATTGTGCCTCCCTACTCACCTTGAAAAACTGAAAGGATAGTTGTGCCACCCTTTCTCCTTCACCTTGTGTGCTCACTACATCCCTCTCCTAGTGGTATCTATCCATGTCTCCATTTAGTCATGTCCTCTCCAGGACCCAGGTATCTCATACCAACCTCAAGCTATCTCTCTCTATAGTAGTGGTGCTCAATTGACCTTGTAGTTTTCCTTGTTACTCCTCCAGATGGCTCTCTATTGTGGAAACTCATACCTCTAGGTCCTCCTCCTCATCTTCTCCTCCTCTCCTCGATGGGTTCATGTCCTCCAGGGATAACATGCTAGGAAATCTCTGCACCTTCGTGTCTATGTCCATCCTCTCTTCCTCACTCTCCTACCCTCTCCACTCACTGCTCATTGTTGTAACCTCCACCTCCACAATCTCCTCTAATACAATTTCCTCTCCATCCCTCCTCTAGTTATGTTCAATCCTCCTATGTCTCACCCTCTTGGCCTCTAGCATGACCACCTACATCCTCCCTAATTTTGGTGCTACCAATGCTTGGGTCATTGGTGTGGGCCTATGTCTCATCCACCATGCCATCTATCATCCCAGCGTCATCCACCCTACCCTACATATCCCACAAAACCTCCTCCACTCAATGCCAAGACCATACTTCTATGTGTAGGGTTATTTGAGACCCCTACTCCCTAGTCTCTCTTGATAGCCTCATGAACCTATGATGCCCCTCCTGCAAATCCTACCTCACATCAAACTAGCAATTCACCCTACCTAATCGATACCTCTCTATTAGGTACAAGTTCCTATTAATTATTTAGCAAGTGCTAAACATATAGTGTGATGCCTCCTAGTCCTCATCCCACCTATCATAGGCCTTGTATGGCCTCCAAAGGATATCTCCATCGTCTATACCACCTAATAACCTCATATACACCATGCTTTGTACCTCTTGATACTTGTGCCTTCCTCACCAACTAAATATGAAAAGATCATCTACTGCCCAATCCAACCTATGTCCTACCAAATGGATCACCACAATATTCTCCCATGCCCACACCTATAATAGGGTGATATGGGTGAGGCTCTACCCACCTCAATAGAAAACAAAGTGCATGAATTTGCATAGATATGCATGGCCCCCCATGCATATCATCTATGTCAATTTACATCTCAGCCGCCACCTCTTGTAGGGTCAGACTAAAAAATGTATTGCTCTGGTTGGGTAATGGTACCTCATTGATCAGTCCACATAGGTAAAGTGTTGATAATTGAAATAGCTTGATACACCTACCTATGTCTAATGATATCCCCTATTGGGGACATTAATCTATTGGAATAGTATTTTTAGGAGAGAGGGCACCACCACACTTGATCCTAACAACCTCAGTCCCTTGATGGGTAGCTTGAGGATCCTTTGTACATCCTCTAATGTGACTATCATCCCCCCTATTGGGAGATGGAATGTACTAGTCGAAAATTTCCATTGCTCTATGAGAGTGATTAATAAATATCAATGGTCACAGATGACTGACATTCCTTCTACGTATCCAAGGCCGCACACATTCAAGTAGGCCCAATCACCATCCTCAAACTACAATTCCAACTATAACATTGTCAATCCTACATTTCATCATACTCACCATGTCAGTCCTTTGGGTCAAATATCCTTTTAAGCTTTGTTAGATTATTTTTTCTTGCCCCTATTCCTTTCAAGTGTATCCACCGATCTAGGGTACATCCACCCTTTCTTCATTGTATTCACCCTTTTGGGAGAGACTATCCATCTACTCATGGAACCACCCCTTTGGAGCAGAACCACTCATCTACCCATGAAACCATCCCTTTGGAGTGGAACCACCCATCTACCTATAGAATCGCCTCTTTGGAGTGGAACTTCTATCTATACATGAAGTCATCCCTTTATCTGTTGATCCACCTATATATGGCAGATCCATCCTTCCATCCACAAATTCACCCTTGTTTATGTGGATCCACCCCACTTTCACCGAATCCACCCTAATTTTGGCATAGCCACCCATATGGGGAACATTCACCCTTTTCTAGTGCACTCATCCATCTACTAACATATTTGCACAATCGGGTTGGGAAAATCTGGGTCACTTTTTTTCTATCTACAATAAATGTTGCATGAAAAGTACAAGGAAAGTTTTGAGTGGGTGTACCTAACCACCTCGACCCCCTCATTGTCTCACTACCCTCACTCTATCTCCTTGGTGCACTATTGTTGGTACATGGGCCATTTTCTCTTGCACTCTCTTGTTAATTCTTCACTCAATCTCTTACATGCTTAGGTTAAAATGAATATTATTTACCCCCTACTTACTATTTATGTTACCTAATCACTCCTTTTACTCCCATTTATTCCTTGTTGTTTTGTTTTTCTTTCCTTCACCCTTCCACCCTATTTTTCCTCGTAGATCATCTTTTGGGGTCCTTTTCACCTTTTGAGAGGCCACTTCCTTTTCTCCCAAACACCCTCTTGAGGGGGCATCACCTATCCACATTATTTTTCTTCTACCTCCTTGGCATTGGGGCAACTTGTGATTTGGTCCTTTCTTGACATTTATTATGTTTTATTTTTCTTTAAAACATCGTTATTTTAATATTATTTCGAAGAGTGGTAAAATGTAGACACCTAAAATTGACCACTATCATTTGGACAATTTTATCCCATTTTTGTCCAATTTTGTCACCTATGTTAATTAAATAATATTTTATTATTTAATTGGTAGTCATAGCTTTTCTCTATTTTTTTAAATTCTATCCTAAGGTAATTAATTTAACTATTTCCATATCCCTCGTCTATTAAATTAAATAAATATTCTTGTTTATTTTATTATATTCATTAAATTTCATTCCCTAGTTAAATAAGTTCTAATTAATTTACCTATCCTAATGCTATGATTCCAAAAGATTAATTCTATTTATTCATTTACCTTATCTCTCATGCCGCATTCCTAAAACTAATCATAATTTAATTATAATCCTACATTAACCATGTGCACATACTTAATCCTTGATTAAATGTGTCACATCATCCGTCTTTTGTCACTTGTGTCTAATCACCTAGTCCTAATCCTAATCCTAATGCTAATGCTAATGCTAATGCTAATCCCTACATAATCTACCCCTAATCATTTGTGTATTCCCTAATCTATGATTAAGTAAATTTCAACTCCCTTTTCCTTAAATACCCACCCTCCATGTCCTTATAGCTAAAAGGCTTTCCCCTTTTAGGTAAGGTACCCCACATGGGTCCTTGTCCCAAAAGTACCCTTAAGGAACTTAAAATTTATTTATTCCCTTCCTTGTCATGCATTACGAATGTAGGACAAGGAAGGTCTTTACGACCATGATCCTCTGCATTCCCTATGGTACCTTCTAAGGTACCATCTCCCTCTCAAGCTCTCACATTGTGACGCTTATCAAAATCTTGAGGCTTGAGAGATCATCTCCCTCACATCTATCCTCATGATGTCACTTGGAAACATCTCATGAGGAGTGATGTCTTAACCATTGTGAGCCCTTAATCTCCATCGATCAATCTTAGCCCTCCATCCTTTTCTCCTCACATACATGTCAAACCCTTAACCTATTTTCATTCATCATGCAAGTTTGAGAAATTTAGCATTGTTGTACTATCGAAATCAAGTGAGCACACATGAAAATTGGTCATTTTGGGAAAACCTATGAGTTAAGTGCTCTGATATATGTGAATTTCATCAAAATCCACCAATTTTTGAGTCCTCTTAGCCTAATCTAATTGTTTCTTTGTTTTTAGTGTTTTTATTGATATTTTCATTATGTTTAAGAACAAAATTTTCAATTCACACACTTAAAATAAAGGAAGAAAGATGGTGGCCCATGTAGTGATTTAATGAGGTGGTCAAAATTTTAGATCTAATGGTCCTCACACCTCTTCTAGATTTCTCATTGAACAAATTTTACAAGCTCCTCCTTGGCTTAAACTTCAAAACCTATTGGCACAACCAATGTGGAAGACAATCACAATCAAACTGGGAAGGGTTTTCTTGTATCAATTATTTTTTCTCATCCCAAGGTTCCTATATGTAAACTAAGCACCTAAATTGTAGTTATAAAAACAATAGTTTTTATTCATTCAAATGATTGCTTGTTTAGTCAATATTTTGGTTTAGGAATGCCTGCAAATGATTCTAGGGCATCAAATATTGTCAATCCGAGTTGAAAATGAAGTAATGCATCTTGTGAAGAGTAGGAAGGGTTTGTAATGGTATGTCTTCATAGTAGTTTTTAATTATTTAGAGGAATGTATAGTCATAGCCATGCATGTTATCTTATAATAATTGTGGTGCAATTGTAATAAGGGTTTGATGTATGTGTGACCACATCTAATGCATTACAAATTATTTGTAGCAATATTTCTTTTATTGCATATAGAATATTGCAGTTCTGGGACATATTATTAAGTATGCCCATTACATAAGATGAAATATTTTATTTGTATGTAAATACACATCTAGTTCTATTGATATTTTGCTGGATATATCTCTTTCCTTTTTATTGTTCATGACTTTGTTACCTAGTGAAGTAGTCATCAATCCATATTAGTGAAGGATCAAGAAATTTTCATTTAAAACAATTTACATCCTTGTTAGAAGTAGGAGTAGATTAGGTTTAATTTAGGGTATACATGATGTTCATGATTCATTGTTATAAACGAAGGAACAATCTTAAGTAAACCTAAATAGTTAAATCATCAAAAAAGCATGGAAAACATATTTGTACTTTCTACTATGTTTGAAATAATGAATAAAACTATATTTTGAGATCACAATATTGTTTCCATCTATAGGTTCATATGCAAAGTGTTTTATCAACTATATAAGAGTTATATGTAGCTAGTTTATCTTGACCTAGTGACAAATATAGGGTCAAGTGTACAATAGTTATAGTTGTTGATTTTTTATTATTATTGTAAAATAGGTTTTGATGGGACCAGAAACCCATTACATGAAGGTTTTGTAGGGACCTAAAACCCTTTGCAAGGCAAGAAGTTGCAAGGAAAATAATCAACAAATTAACTGCAACCCATCAACATCAACCATACATAAATATTCAAGCCACGTCAAGCCGCAAACACTAATTAGATGGTAAAAAACATCACCTGCATTAGCAAGGCAATAACAAACCGGCTGCTTAAAAAAATTAAAACTAAGCAAGGAAAACTAGACAACATACTAAATAAAAAAACCATTAAACTCCTATGTTGCACCAGAACCAGTAAATCCAAACTCCCCACCTCAATAGGGAAGTTAGAGAAAGCATCAAAAGACTGATAACCAACCTCCTCCTTGCAACTCCATCTCACCTGAAATTCCAACCCAATCTCCTCCTCAATAGGAGAGGGCCCCACTCTAATGGAGAAGAATAAATAAGAACCATTTCCACTAGCTCCAACACTCTCCTACACACAAGTTCCACCCCAATAGAAACAAGCAGTAAAGAAGAGAGCTTCCCACCAATTCTATATTCACCAACTCCACCTCTAAAGGAGAGGGCTCCACCTTAGAAGGAGAAATATTCAACTCCATAGAAGACCCCCACTGTAAAACCCTAAAATAAAGAGAGGATTCTAATGGAAGGGGTAGTCACAACCTCCTTTGGCATGGTAAGATACCGTAGTTTGAGAGAAGAGACAATAGCTCTCAAAAGCTTCAAAATACAACTCATAAAAGTATGCAACCCCAAGCACTGCTAGCGAAGACCCAACCCTTTGTCAAAAAGGGCAGAAAAAAAATTCAAGCCAAAAGGCCACTAAAACACCAATCAACAAAAAACTCAGTTGGGTATAAAAAACAACAAGCAGAGAAACCCAAAAAACAACTCCTCAAAAGACTAGGAGGAGGAAACACACAACTGCAAATAGAAGTGCAGGACAAAAGACCACCAAGAGCAGAGACCCATCCCCAAAGTGAACGAAATCAAACAAGCCCCAAGAGGAAAATGGAACCCCAAACCATAAGGAAACACATAGAAGGCCAAATAAGAAAACCACCCAGTTTCCCCAATATGCCAGTCAAATCCAAGAATAGCCCACAACTCCACATATCCAACCAGAGAGAGACACCACCACTCCATAAAAGGGAGACCAGAAGCACCCAAAACATTCCAAGAGAAAGAACCCCTACAAGAGCACCACCAAACAAACAACGGGAAGGAGCTAAGGAAGACCAAGAAGAAACAAGTTAGGGCATAGTTGTTGAAAGTTATAGTCATGCTATATTTTAATTGGTTTAAAGAATTATTAAAATACCTTTGGTAATACTCTCTCAAGTTTAGTTGAGCCCAAAGTGCAAGAGAGACTACCCACTCTCATCAATTGGCCTTTAACCCACCCCAATCTATTGATGAACCCTTATTTTACCTTCTTGAAAACAAATCCCTAGCCTTAAAGGTGAGAAGAATTTCTAGGATTATGGAGCAATGATATCAAGAAAAAACTCAACTCCTGATGTATGCAGTCAACAAAAGAAAGACAATCCACTATTCTAATACCATGACACTATTAATATAAGATGTACACACACTCCAAGAATACAAAGTAACGTATAAATAACAAGAACTAAAAATATATTCATCCACAAAAATTTAAAAATTTCATAAAAAAATCCCAAACAAAAGTATTTATAGTTTTTGGGATTTTGAACTTTACTTTATTAGCATTCCAATTGAAGATTTATTGAAACCCTAATTTATTTTTTTCATCAAAATATTTAGTTTTTCATTTTATTTTTGGTCATCAAAGTGGCTAGACTCCAATTTCACATGTAACATTGAACATAGTGTTTTAGGTGTCCAACACAACCATTTGCAACCTTTGGTTCACAACCTCCAACAACTTCAAGTACACTGAAAATGTAGACACCTACTCACTACTTCCGAAGTCTTATGCATTGA
The DNA here is from genome assembly GCA_007115665.2 of Sequoiadendron giganteum. Taxonomy (NCBI): domain Eukaryota; kingdom Viridiplantae; phylum Streptophyta; class Pinopsida; order Cupressales; family Cupressaceae; genus Sequoiadendron; species Sequoiadendron giganteum. The sequence goes on along the minus strand of CM021106.1, from coordinate 574,193,552 downwards.
AGATCACACTCAGATCTCAACACTTTCACATTTTCATCATACACCACACCACACAATTCTCCAATAATTGACCTTGCTTATATATCATCCACAACCTCAAAACATCTTCTCCAAGTCAGCCTTAATGAAACATATGCACCTCAAATGTGCAACCACCAAATAGGTCAGCACAAAACACTTCCGCAATGGAAAGAAGTGAAGATGGACCACACCAAGGGTAAACCAAGACCCAAATCTACACTGACATGCAACACCACGCTTCCACAAACAACAAAGAACCTCCACAAATAATGCTAGCACACCAGGTTGGCCAAACTAGCACTAACACTATCAAACACTCAAGTTCACACTCCACTAGGTTTGTAAACATCTTGCGGACCATGTAGCAACATCACATAACATCTTGGTATATTCCAACACCAATAGAATATTCAAATATACTGCACAACCACCTAAAACTAAGAATACTAATCTTGTGCAGCCAGTCACACTACCATAGAGACACAACTCATGAACCAAACTTGTGGAATAGTTGAATGACAAACCAACCAAGGGAAGATAGATACAATCATCATTAGTACATTACCAAATCCATAGGACAAGAAATCTCAATGCAAGTAAATATAGAGCAATTCCATTTCTCCCAAATAACCTTCACTAGCCAAACACTGTCAAATGCATCTTCTACTGCCATATGATCTAGAACCTGAAACTCTGGATATAACGCCTTCAAAGAGCACTGATCATAATATTCAAATTCCACAAGCACATCTTCAATCATGAAGAAATCCAGAGCACAACATAGAACACATCTCTGTCCACTTGTACACTCTTTATGCAAATTTTCTCAAAAGCACTTGGAAACCAAGTGAACTTGTTGCATTAGCAATGCATTCTCAACACCACAAACACCTTCTCATCATGACCACACTAGAGGTTGACATCAATGACAACACCAATGATAACATAGTGCAACAATGACAACTTATGTATAACTTCTCTACTTTAGAAATAACAAAGGTATGCATTTTCTAAAAGCCTTAACCAACCTTAGTGTGATATATTAGGTGGATTTGCATGCCTCTCCTTGATAACCTTGAATAGGGTATCCTGACATCCCAATCCAAGCCTAATTTATTTTCCCATATCCTTTCAAATTTTTGATTTTTTATTCACCCTTATGTTAATCTCATTGATCATAATTATTTTTTATTTCTTGCAAGGGTTACTTTGAAGGAACAACACGATAATATTTGCATAAATGAATCCTTACATTAAGGTGTAGAGTATATAATGGTTGCATTATTTATTTTGTAGAATCTATGCAAGGTAATTAGCCAACCAAAATAAGAAGTAAGAATAAACACAATATAATTCAAAGAAGATCTATGGGCCAACACACTAAACCATACTTGATATCTATGGACCTACCAACCTTTATAGTATATGACTTTGTCAACATGAAGGAACCATTAAAATACCATGAGGCCAAGAAAACCCAAGCAATGAAATGTATTAATGATAATTAGTTAATTACAAGGAGCAAGAACAATAGAAAAGTCATTCTTTTGAGGAATAAAGAAGAAATATAGATGCACAAGAATGACTATCAAATCCAAAGAGAGCTTTGGGAATTAAACAAGAGAATCACACTCATTGCAAGCTATAGTCTCCACCATCTTGGGTCAAATTAATAAGGATGAGAAAACCATATGAAGAGATCAAATCCCGAGTGGGTGAACTACCTGCTAATACAAAATACCTTGTGAGCCCAATAGACTCAAATGCACCCATCCCTAAACTCTAAAAAGAAGTAAGAATACAAAAATTTAATGCAAAGGAGAAGATCTATGATCCAACACACTAAACCATAATTGATATGATTTCAAAGGTTATTAAAGAGGCTTTTATCCTACCTACCTTTGTAGTATATGACTTCATAAACATGAAGAAAGCATTCAAATACCATGAGGCCAAGAACACCCAAGCAATGAAATGTATTAATAATAATTGGTTGATTACAAGGAGCAAGAACAATAGAAACAGTTAGTCTTTTGAGCAATAAAGAATAAATACACATGCACAAGAATGACTATCAAATGCAAAGAGAGCTTTGGGCATTAAAAAAGAGGAAAGCACTCATTGCAAGCGATAATCTCCGCCATCTTGGGTCAAATGAATAAGGATGAGAAAAAAATGAAGAGATCAAAGCCCAAGTGTGTGAATTACCTGCTTATACAAAATACCTTGTGAGCCCAATAGACTCAAAATGCACCCACCCCTACACTCGTAGCATTAAATAATGGCTTACAAATGAAAGGGGAGATGGGAGGAGTGACTCATGCCATTAGAGCTTGAAGAAACACTCTATAGTCAAAATGAAAGAAACTAATGAAAGGATCACAAGATTCTACCATAAGGTCAACAATGAGATCAATGCCTTTTACAAAGCTTGAGACCATTGATGAAAAGCTAATTGTCCTTGATCAAAATCTACCCTCGCTCAAGAGGATGGCACATATTCCATTTCAAGCATTGATTAAGGAGATCATCCCATAGGAAAATCCTAAGATGCACTTGGAGTGGTTGAAAGCCACCAAATGGAGGAGATCTTCTAAGAACGTCAGAAAAATATTTGAGCAAGAAGAAAATAATAGAAACTATTATATGACAAATCCTATAAAAAAAGGCTATCCCATGCACATTCTAGGAGAATTCTAACAAGGTTTTCCCCAAGAAGTATAATAAAGGAGTTTCTAGAGTTATTGAAGAAGAATCTAACAAAGAAAACCATCTAAGGAGAGTCAAAGGAAATCTAAACACGTTTGAAGAACACCTTGATCAAGATTTAAAAATAGACAGGGAAGACTCTCTTCTCTAGGAAGATTCATTTTTTAGTATTTTTGTGCTCCCAAGCTATATGTTGCGAAGGAAGCTCCTGATAATTTGTAAGCATATATAAGAGAGCAAGGAAAATCAATAGTAGGTAGAAGAGAGATTGCGCACATAGGGAGTGACATATTTCTTTAAAAAAATAATTTATTGTTTAATTTTTCATATTTCAATGTGAAACACATTCCCAATTATGATTTTTTTTAAGGTGGGCTTAAAAGGCAAATACGTCTTAGAACAATTTGTAATTTGTAATTTTAAACTTTGGGCCCATTGATATTTGAATCTTGATCATTCAATTTAATTGAGTATTTTGAATTTGAGCCTCCAAAGTAGATATTTATAAAAAAAGTCAAAAACCTTTTAAGGGGTTGGAAACTTGATAGAGATAGTTAACAAGATAAAGTACCAAGTTGAAAATTAGCCTATCCACTGTAGTTGCAAGATTTCCAAATTGGAAAATGCTGTAATGTTCTAATTTAAAATTCAATTGAGAAGGATGGAATCCAAGGCATTGTTTGATCACAAATATTTTTTATTGATGGACTATAGGAGGCAATGTGTAAAGTTTGCATGTGAAATACAATAATTTAACATTTTTTTCCATTTGTCAAAATCTCTAGACATTTGTATTGCTTTGTGTTAATAGTTGTGTGAACTATTGGTCAAGAAAAATTAGTTTACATTTACTTCATTGCTTCAATAGAATTTAAAATCAGTTTCATTGTAAAACAAATCACTTTCTATTTTATTTTTCCTAAACCCTCTCATTTTTACACACTTTAGCTTAAATAGGATCAATCTCAAAACCAATCTACAAATCTACTATTGAACGCTAGATCTAGAATTTATATATAATTGGGATACTAAAAATTTACATCATAACATAAAAGGAAACTAGCACATCGATTTATTTGATAAAGTTCATAAAATTTAAAATGCTAGCCATTTTAAGGCAAACTTATTGAATGTTATAAAGACTAGATTTAGGGTTTGAACATCTGAAATTGTTAGATTTGCAATTTTTGAAATCTTATTACACATGTTTATGAAAATATCCATCATTTAGATTTCTAACTATTTGTTTGACAAAAATAATTTAATTTAATTGCATCAAGACTCTCATACCTCAAACCATTTTGAAAAGGGACAATTATATAGATAATGTTATTTCATATCACCATGACCCAATTATATCAACCTTGAGGTAGACTATTTTTTTCTAAACTTAGTCACCTTTTAAGTAAGGTGAAGTAATCTTGTGACTTTACATAACCTATTGTTAAGTAACACCTGATCAATAATAACCAAACGAACAAAGGATACCAATTTAGCTCAAAGTAAATGGAGTGCTCCATAGGCTAATGGAGGATGACCTTTTGTCTTTCTCAACCAATACTAGAGCTCTTCTACACCTCCAATCTTCCCCCTATATTCCCCCAAGTGCCACATCATTGGAACTACCATAAGACTCTTTATTGGAAACATTGCAACTACTTTTGTAATTGTCGACAATGGTCTACCCTTGCTCATTCTTTATAGGAGGAAAATCACTCATAAGTTTGGCCTTGTCAATAGCTAATCAAGCATCCCCAATTTTATATTCAAAGAATCAATGCTACAAGCAAGTGATTAACAAGTTAAAATAGAGGACTAATTGGACATGCCAATTTGTATTGCAATAGATTCCTTGAAGTCCCAAGAGAGGTCTACTTTCACATAGAATCACATTAAGGAATATATAAATAAAAAATGTCTATTTCAACACATACCACCCTACTAGGAGATGAGGCAATTTAGTCCAAGAATGTCTAAAGAGGCAAAGGAAAATAGGGGAACTCAAGCCAAATTGACACCTTAAGAGCCTACTTGTTGAACACAACAAAATCCCTAGTTCATGGGGAGAAAACAAGAGGAGCTATAAACATAGTTAAGGCCATACTTAAGAACTACATCTACATGGCTAACTTTCACAAACCGAAAGAGAAAAAAACTCTTGGATAAGTTTTGGACAATATCCAAATCAACTCATTAAGGATTGTTGTACCCAAACCAAATATTTTGCTTCATTAAAGCATTTTGCTTAAAATGGTCTAAACCTTGTTAAAATGATATCGAAACATAGTTTTTGGGCAATTCAAGTATGGGCTTTGAGTCAGTGTCATGCCAGGGCGATACTGGCAAAATTTGAAAAATTTGAAAATTAGGGTATTTGGACCCCTATTTTTAGGTCAAAAACCCTAAAAATTGAAACTTGTTAGAATTGACTGAAATTTGTTTTGATTGGCTTATTTTGCTTCACGATCACAATGGTGAAGTCAGATTCAATTAAAAATCAGTTTAAGCCTAGTGGGTAGTTTTCGTTTTTTTTCAAGTGAGAAGTTAGGTTTTCTAAACTCATCATTGGCAGATGGCCAGGTACCAAGTGTCGACAGCTAAGCTCAAAACGCTTCGGTGATGTTTCTATGGAAAGTTTCATCCAAAAAGTTACTTCATCTCGAAGGGGTTTTTCAACAAGATGAAGATACTATAAAATTGACTAAGTCTGGAATGAAAAAGTGCAACTTTGAGCTAGGGGCGCCCATCATTCTAGAGGCTTTAATCAACTTTTTGTGACTTATTTCTTCCAAGATGACTTCTCCAGATTCCTAATAGCTTCACGATGAGCTAGCCAGCCAATCCAACGGAGGAGTAGATCACCTAAAATCGGAGACTCAATGCAAAATGAGGGAAATACAAAATTGACTAACTCAAGTCAAAAAAGCGCCCCTGGAGGCCAAGGGCACCCATCTTTTTGAGGCTTCAGATGGAGTCTTTTGATTGAGTGACACCCAAGAAGTTTGTTTCCCTTTTTGGTCCAGCTCCGCGATGCATCTGTCTGCAGGTGAATCTGAGTTGTCATGTTGCCATCATTAGTGGTCAAACTTGAGGTTTCAGACTTGATCAGAAACTGTTCAAAAAGGACAAAAGTGCCCCTGGAGGCTAGGGGCGCCCAAGGTTTTGAAGCCTTTAAAGGAGTCTGTTTGATGATTTAAGATGCTCATCTTGTCAGTGTCAGCTCCAGCTTTCCGTTGCCTATCTCAGCCAGGTCAGAAGATGTCTTGGCAGCTTACAACCGGAAGATTAGTATTTTTTAGCCAGTTGCAAAAATGGCTAACACTGGTTGGGAAAAGCGCCCCTGGAGGCCAGGGGCGCCCATGATTTAGGAAGGTCAGATGATGTTTTTATACGAAGTGCTCTCCAGGAGCTCTTGCTCAGAATTCAGCTCGCTCTGCAGTGAACCAGTCAGCACGTTCTGAAGTTTTGCCAAGTACCGAGAAACATCAAGTGAAATGAGGTCAAGTTATTAGTGAAAATAATGAAAATGCCTGAAAATATTCTAACACTGAGGTCAAAAAGTGCCCTTGGAGGCCAAGGATGCCCATCTTTTTGAGGCCTTAGATTGATGAATTTTGGATTATCACCTCAAGGAATTTTCTTGTCAGATTTGGTCCTGCTCTTCAACGAAACTGTCAGCCAGTTGATCTGACGCGACAGTCAATCAAAATCAGTGATCGAACGTGAGCTTCATTTGAGGTTTTTAGATTCAAATTTTCAGAAAATGTCTGAGTATGGAAGGACGCCTAAAGTCAAAGGTTGACTTTTTAAATTCAAAAATAGAAGTGTGCATGAGGAGAGTTTTCGGTTTACTAAATTTACATCTTCAGTTGAACTCTTTTCAAGTCGACTTCTGGTAAACCTATTTTTAGTCATAACTGGCTAAAATTAGTTTACATGTATCAGTTAACTAAATTTTCAAAGTGGCGCCCTAATTAGGGTTTATGGTACATCCAGTTAACTGAGTTTGAAGCCAAATATAGGCCATGCATGATTTTTGAAGGTCCAGTTGTACTTCAAGCTCCATTTCCAACACTTAGCATGCATTTCACATGCCTTAGAAGATATTCTTCTATATATTTTGCTAATGGCATCCATTATTCTTCATCAGAGTTGATAAGAAACATCTTTTCTTGAGCATAAAATTGTTCTGAAGGTGCTATAGGTGTCAAATTCAGTGTTCTTCATAGCTACGGATTCAGATTGTTCAAGAGAAGATTATTTCAGACTGTTTTATTTGCATGCAAGTTTTATCATTTCTATTTCAAGCATAGGCAATTTTTTACAGAAGAAGAGAGAAAACAAGCAAATAAAACTTTTATTCTTTTGTCTTCTTTTCCTCTATTCTCATCTTAGATTTTCTTCGCATGTCAAAGAAAACAACAGATTTTTCAGAAAAGCATTATCTGGGTTCGAGTATGTTAGCATCAACAACAATACCCATGTCTTAGATTATTTTGTGAAAATTGCCCCGCTGCCTCTTTTCTAGAGCACTACGCTTTTTTCCAGAATTCTATTTGCATGTGGGCCTAAATCACGTTTTTTTGCAAATCTGTTGATCTAGGTTGTTTTAGGATTCATTTCTACACAAAACCCATGTTCCAGATTTTCACAGGAAAAATTGCCCCCAGTGCCCCTAACTGCCGATTCAAATATCAACCAAAAACCTTTTGCATGTAGGCCTAAATCACATTTTTCCAAATTTTTGACGTTGTGGGTCATCTTAGAATTTGATTATGCACAAAACCCATATCTCAGAATTTCTCGTGAAAAATTATTCTTCGACAGGCTATTTTTACCCTCATCTGGAGTGATTTTTGGTTTTCCGAAGTTGTTAGAACGTAGTCGTGTTCACAGTCAACAGGCGAGTTTTTCCAAATGCAGTTCACGTAGACTAAATTCAAGACCAATTCAGTCTAAATTTATGTTTTCATCAGAAAAGCTAACACCGATTTGTATCAAGCGCATCTGAAAGGTTGATAGGCGTAGTCACTCAAGTCCGCATGGTTTCATGCCTCATATAGTTGATTGTCTTCCCAGGCCAGTTTAGAGGGTTGACACTGTTGGGTTTCTGTGTATGCAATCATACTTTGCGGTTTCATCATGCAACACTCTTCCATAGAGAAAAGCATCAAAAACGTGAGAAGCATCAAGCTGCAAAAGAAACAGTGGCCATCACTTCAATTACAAAGCCACCAGGGTTATCAGTCAGTGAAGTGCTAGTTTAAGTGTGTAGAGATTTCCAGGTTTTGTTTGAGTTGCTAACAAGCAGTGAATTGACAGTTGAGATATGTGACAACCTCTAGATGATGATGCAGTCACTAACCTCGTGGAGGGGTTAGTTGCACGAGATCAAGGCCAATGAACTTCAATTCAAGGTGTCCCACATTTTCCAAGATAGACATTAGACACAGGAGTTAAACTCGATGTCTCTTTCCGAGTTAATTCGTTGTTCCTTTTCTGCATGCCATGTCTTTCTTGGAATCATCTTAGTATAGTTGGAGTTATTAGTTAGTTTCATTTCAATAAGGACGTGCATGTTGCACATGTCCATTTTGTTGAGTCTTGTTTCAGTTAATTGATGGTATCTTTCCAGTTAACGGTGTAGTTTCATTCAATTAGGTTTAGAGAATAAAGATCTCGCATGTTGCGAGACTTTAAGTTGACTCAAGGTGATTTTAGGGTTGTCTGCACCTTTGATGTCTATAAATAAGAGCTTTCAGCTCATTTGTAACTAGATTTTCCTTGTGATAGAGAATTGTTGCATTGTTAGCAACATGCCTATTCTCAAGATTGGTTCACCCTTGTAAATTAGAACTTTTGCTTGATAGCATACATGTTGCGCCTGCCTTGCCTGTAGTATTGCTATTATTGTATCTATTCAAGGAACTTTTGCAGGAGAGATTAATATATGTTGTGCCCACCTTGCCTACAATATTGTCTTTTTTGTATCTATTCATGAGCATTTGTTTTGATAATGAATTGCTATGCCACTTGGGTTCCATGCAATTATTATGGTGAATGCTTGCCTTAGTTAGATATAGTGGCTAGTTCGATCATAGATTGTACGTGTGTCTCGCCTATGCAATTTGTTGTCCTAGTTGGCTATCTTTTGTGTGTTGTTATCAATAAGCCTATTCAAATTGAGAAAATAGTTGTGCCCACCTTGCCTTCATGTTGAGAATTTTTACTTAAAGCTTATCATATGATGTGTGTGATAAAAAGATTATTCAGCCGAACAGATAGTTGTGCCCACCTTGCCTTCATGTTGCAAATCTATACCCAGCTTATCGTATAAAACCATTCCTGCTCCATTTCATCATGCTCTATTTTCTTGAGGAAATTGGATAGATTTAAATAAGTTAGCTTAGTTGTAGTTAAATGATCTGCGAAACCAGAAAATCCTTAGCTGCAACATTCTAGGTTTTCTTAACCTTGTGCCTCTACCAGCTGAGAACAAAAAGATAGGATTTAGTTTACTTTTCTTTTCCATGCATTCCAGCACAATGAGGGAGCTTCCCCTCCTAATTTGAAGAGCACTCATTACGCAGTGTGCATAGCTGTCAGTACAAACTTACATTCCAAAGGTTTTAGTTCTTATGCCAACATTTTTCTGGCACCCACCTTGGGGCATGAGGCAAGAAAACTTCAAGAAAAGCTAAACGCTTTTATTTCACGTGAATGTCACTCTGGCATCTGATTGCATGATCCACACAGAAGCAATGGATGATAAAAATAATGATGCTGGCAGGAGACATCCACCCCCATTACCTTGGGGTAATAACATTGGACCTTTGGCTTTTCAGGTAAGTCATGAGTTACCTAAAGGGTCAAGGAAGCGCTTTCCTTGGTTTCATGACGATGAAACTCAACACCTGAAGGATCTTTTTTCTGCATTCACAACGGCTTGTGCTGTCTTGCACATGGCACATGAGGACATCGCGGTGCATCTCTTTGTCGAGACTCTTGTGGGAAATGTTGCCAACTAGTTCAATCACCTAGCGCCAAGCAGTATTACAAGCTGGGCAACTATGAGCAAGAAGTTTTTGGCGAGATTCAAGCCCGCTGAAGACAATCACTTGTTGTTCGTCTAGCTTACAAATTCAAAGATGGAGCACAATGAATGCATGAGGGATTTTGTGGCAATATTTAATCATCTTGTTACAAGAATTTCTTCTACACTCGATCCATCACCAGAGATTCTGATAAGTTGTTTCATAAATTCTCTTCCATCAAAGATAGCCTTCTTCCTCAAGATGACACAAGTGGTAGAGTTGAAGAGTGCGCAAGAACATGCCATCAAGTTGGAGGACAATATGATCACTTCTAGCTTGATGAAGACAGATTCTATCAGATCTCCATTTCAGCAACCGTACCAGCCAAAAAGTGACAAATTTCAGCCACGATTGCCAACATCTCCATCAAGACCAATGATTGAAGCTGCACACCATGCAGTATTTTTTTGTTTCCATGACACTTATGCACATACCAGATCCACATGTCCAGAGAATTTGAGAATGATCCAAATCATGGGATACACTGAAGTTGCTGCCAATTCTAGTTTTGTACCAACACCAAGTTCGAAGGTTGTTTCACCACAAACGAACAACTTCGATGGTGACTCCACTGCAGAATATTTTGATAAAGAACCTGTAAATCAAGAACAAGAAGAAGAATACCATCAGTATGCTCCTCCTATGTTCACATGTGTTCAACACTTCAAGGCACAAAAAGAAGAAGAAGAAAGGCGGAAATCAAACGAAAAGGGTGAAGAAATGCATTCTACTTCTAAACTCAAATCTTCACATGAGATTACTATACCAGTTACTCAAGAGATGTCTTCAACAAACTTTGACATCGTAGCTTCCATGATGAATACCAAGGTACAAATCTCACAACTGGAATATCTTCAGGACCATCCAAAAGAACTAGATCAGATTCTCAAAGTTGTAAAGAAGTAGGCTATGCTCAAGTCATTTGTTCTAGCAGAAGCAAAGCCTGAAACGGATCCTGGTAATTGTGTGACTCTGTCAGAAGTACAAATTGAAGAACAAATCATTGCTTGTTTTGAAAAGAGACCGATAGAGGATACAAAGTCATGGATAGTACAGTTTGATGGAGATTGTTTAAAAATAATTTCAAAAGAAGGGGAATTGATCATCTCCCCTAAAGGACAATTGCACTCATCCGTGCAATTGGAATTCACTAAAGGTGAAAAGGGGGTGATTTTGCAAGGCCTCAAAGATGCCAAAGACATGGGAATCAAATTCCGATGTGTTAAAGGTGATGTAGATCTGATCGACGAGCCAATAAAAGGATATTTTCAGATCATAAAAGATCACCTACGACATTATAGAAATCGAGTTTGGAACTCGATTGATCGGTTTGAAGAATCCAACATCCCAAGGATGGACGGTAGAAAAACTTATGCCTCAGGGATATCAACTTTCCCATTTGCATCATATTATAACTTTTGTAAGAGTATCTTTGCATGGATATATGAAAACCTGAGAATCTTCATTCTAGAAGGATTGCCTCCTACAATGCCCATCAGAAGAGAAGTAAAGCCTTTCAGGCATAAACGACATCGATGGGAGGCTCTTCCCGCTGCCATGTAGCAAATAATATTCAAAGCACTTCATCCCTTCGGGGGTGGAGTAAATTTTCTTCAAGTAATTTTTATTTATGCTTTATTGTTATGTCGTAATGTATTTCCCCATTCTGTGATGTTATGTCGTGTTTTAGGTGATTAATTAGATAGTCTTGTTTTAGGTGATTAGGAAAACTCCAAGTATTTTAGGTGATTGGGGAAAAATCTTGACTCCAATGCTCAATGTTAAATCTATTAGTGATAATTTGAAGGAAATTGCAAAATCTCTTTCCTCAGAGAGTCGTGAAAGATTCCCTTGACATAAAATACTTGAAGCCATGGGTATTGTGTATCCTCAATTTTGGGTAAACCGAGATAACCCAAAATATTTTCATGATCAAGTAAAAATCATGATCGAACGGTTTTCGAAAAAGGTAACATACAATGAGTAGGCAATAGAAGGAATTTTAAAAGAAAATAAGCTTAGAAAGCAATGTCGAAGTTTTTGCAATAGCTATGAGGGACCAGTCTGATTCCATGGGCAAGGAGAAGGCCTTTGAATCGGGATCAATAAAAAAGGTTTGGACAAGCTTAGGTCAGAGTGAAATATTATGTGGTTCAATGTCAGAATATTTCAAACTTGTTGATTTATGTCAAACAATGATATTGGGGTCGATGGAGGATGAGAGAGTTTTCAGTACATTGGGGTTTTTGAAATCAAAGTTAAGAAACAAACTGGACAAGAATTTGGAAAATTGCTTGAGGATGAAAGGAACTGCGTATAATGTCAAAAAAAATCCTTTTGAAAGGGCACTCACAATCTAGAGGTCCACATGTGAAAGAAGAGGGGTCGGGTTGTGCAACACAGGATCTCCAATTCCAAGAGCCATTGGTACTGGTGGTGGTACTAGTGGCAGTGGCAGTGGGCCTGGGATAGATCAAGATGACAATGATATTGAAATTGACACAAATCAAACAATGAATGTTGATTTTGCAACACAAGCCAAACAAAGTGCAGAGCAGTCTCTGAATCAAGATGACTCTTTTACTTTATCTGAAGATGAGCATCGGTTTGAGGACCCTGACTCCGTTTGGGAAATGGAAGAGAATTAGCAGGTTTTAGTATTTTTACTGCACTTCTTGAATCAGTTTCCATTGTTACAAAGTCCAAACTATAGTTGATGATATTTTATATTCTATTAAATGAAAATTGTGAATCATTGCACTTCAAGTTCATGATATCTTATAATCTTATTTTAGATTGCACTAAACCACTGCATGAATCATATTCCAAACAGTAGTTGATGATTTTTTATATTGTATTCAAATAAATTGTGAATCATTGCACTTCAAGTTCAGGAATCAGGATATTTTATTTAATATTTTATATTGCACTCCAAGTCTCCATGATATTTTATATTATATTGCACTTCATGAATCATATCAGGATTTTTAGTCAAAACATAACAAAAGATAACAGACTAATAGTTCAACATCCATAACTTAGAAATGAACAAAATAATCTTTGATCATTTTATTAAAAATAATGATATGTTTATACAATGGAGAGACACGAGTTCGAAATGAGTAATTTCCATTCAGATGCTAGTACTGTCCTGAAACATCAAACTCTAATGAGTTTAAAACCTACTACAGAATGACTGATGCACTGACCAGCCACCAAACCTCAAGAAACTTGCGCCAAAAGTGGTCCAAAACTATCATCAAGACACAACCAAAATTTGTTATAACTTTGTGGTAAAATAGAACGAAGGAAAATTACTTAATGTTGATTAAATTCAAATCCCAACCGTCGATCCTTCACTTTCGTCAGAGCATCGAATGGCTGCCTTCAAAAAGGCTGATGTAATCTCCATCTCAGCACGACGGGCCCACCACACTATGCATCGCCAAAGGAATACACATGGCGCTCACTCGTGATATCGCAATCAATAAACACATCGCATCTTCCAATCACGCGATGGCGGGAAACCATTGATCTCCGTCATCGGAAATCGTGTTCATTCATAACAGTCGCCATTGTTGAACATAACCGTCAAGCAACTTTTTCATCAAGATTATAACACCTCCGTTGATTTTGAGCACATGCATCTCGTAGCCGCTTTAGTAACCTGCCATATAATGTATATCTTTGGGTTGGGTCTTTTCTGACGTTACCTTTTTGATGGTGGTTTCAAAACAACTTATGTCCCATTGAATCGTCTAGGCCAGGCCCCTTTGAATAAAAATGCTAAATATTTCGCCTGACCTTTTATTTCTCAAGTTTGGGTCGGACCGTGCCCTGTGTTTTAGAACAACTTTGAGCCATCATTTGTCGTTGTCCTAGGTGGTGTCCCCTTCCCCTCTTTTATTTTAAGTAATTGTATTATTTTGCAGGGGTTATTTTTAGTGACCGTCGATCTCCCTACAGTTGATCTTGACCATTCCCCGGAATCTCAAAATGACATCACTGCTGGTTGCTTGGTGATTGCGATATCACGAGCGGGCGCCACATGTCGCAAGTTGCCGATACTGAAAATGAGTAAATAAAGTGTTTAATATTTGTATCAGACATTAGTACGTTATAGAGTGGGTTACTAAACTAGATGTGAGATGCACGTGCTCGAGATTGACGGCGATGTTTTAACCTTGATGAAAAGTTGCTCGACGGATAGGTTTTGGTGTTGCTCACTATTGTGAATGATGATCGCCGATGGAGGGAATCAACGGTTGCCCGCCATCGCGTGATCCTAAAGTGAAGGGTGTTTAGTGATTGTGATATCACGGGCGGATGCCACGTGTATTTCTTTGGCGTTGTGTATTATGGTGGGCCCTCGATAATGACATGGAGATATTGTCAAGCTATCGGCCTTTTGAAGATGGTCGTCTGATCATTGATGATCTAACAGGAACAAGAGATCGACAGTGAGGATTTAAATTTGCATCAAATACAATTGAAGTTGTTGGCGCGGCATGCAAGTGAGCTTTAATGGTGGATGAGACGTCTACTGGCCATTTTTCATTGGCTTTAAGTATTTAATTCTATTCTATCTTCACCACAAAGGAATTAAAATGTTTTTGAAGCGGTCTAGAGCCAGAGATTGAGTTTTTCAAGCAATTACAGTGAGGTTTGGTTTTCTGCAAGGCGCGAAATCCCGTGAGTTACCTTCTATGCCACGGTTTCTATTTGAATGTGTTTTTTGTGGAGGGTTGTATTGTCTTGGTCAGGGGTCTTGTTGATTAAGACTGTAATGTTACTGGTTCTTTTGAATTGTGGGAAATTGCAAAGTTCTGGTGTAATTTCATTTTGGGTAGCCCTAGTTTGTTCAAGAATTTGATTTTAGGAGAAGCCCTGGTTGTTCGAAATAGCGCCATCAAAGCAGCATTCTGGCCATATTGATTATTTACGAAGGAATTTATACGACGATTTCCTAGATCAATTCCCGCTATCAACGAACGACAAGAAGAGGGATTTGGTTTTAATGAATGGGAAAGCCTTAGGTGAGCGACTAAGGTGTAAAACCTATAATATTGCAGATGCTAGGGTCCAAATGACGAGCTTAGAAATGTTTAGGAGATGGTATGGGCAACGAAATGTGCCTCATCCTTTCTGTAATGGCTGGAAGTACGATATGGGGAAACTAGATGTACCAAATGTATTTCCTGATATTGACCTACTCAGAGCAGTGGCAGCATGATATGATCCTGTTATAAAGATTATCAGGGATAATGATGGTGGGGTTCTACTGAATATAAATGCAGATGAGATTCGGCAGGTTTTCAATTTGAGTGAATATAGCCCATTCTTAGTCCAAGTAGATTTTGAGGAAATGAAGCAAGAATATGCCAGGTCAAAGCCTCTTTTCAGATCAAAATTGCTTCCTCCTCATTTAGCCAAGGCAGACAGTTCAACAATTCACATCAGCCCAACTGATCAGGAGCCTTGCAGGTTGAGTTGTTTTGTTGATCACTTCTTGGCAACATTTTATTCACTTTGCCGGATTTTAGGTTTCAACCCTAATACCGTGATGCCCATTGCTTATATGTTTATGGGGTCTCAGATTCAGCATCCCAATTTTTTTGTAGTGTACGACTATGCATCTTTTCTTGCTGAAAAGATACATGAGGGTTTGTTGAAGTTGCATATGGGGGACACTGGTACTCCTTTGTTTTGGTACTCCTTATTAATGCATATGTTCCTGTACAAGAATGTCGACTTCTTCTTAGAGAAAATGGTGTTGAGGCAAGAAGTGAATGGAGAAAGATTACCAATACATATTTGGAGTGCAGATTTGTCTTGCAACAGGGGAGGTGCGAGCTTTCTACAATTTGATAACTATTTTGCTTCCAGATTTAGAGCTAGATTGGTGGTAAATGTGCCAAGGGTCCCTAAAGATTTGCATGATTTCCTCAGACCCAAAGTGAGGAAGCCTGATTTGAAGGTGTGCCACAATTGGAGTGACATCATCTTATACCTCGTAAGCACTATCCTAAGGGTTTATATTTTCCAGGGAGCTCCTCACATTCTCCCATATACTGTACCATCAAGGATGGGATTTTCCGAGGTCATGTGGCAACTAGGTTGCATTCATGAGGATAATTTGACAGGGAAAGGAAAAGGGAATTTGTTCCCTGATTATATTGTTGTTTCTGATTTTGTCTTTTCCAAGGGAGGATGGGTCCATTTTGGAATATTTTTTGATGATTATCATTTGAAGAGTGGATCTAAGAGGCAGCATGACCCCGAGGGATTCTTTTCCCTATTTAGGCAATGAATTAAAGGTGGCATGTTTGCACATGTTTTCAATTTTCCTGAGGATCTAATCAGAAATGAGTTTGATTTGAGCAGGCAGGAATTGAATAAAGAGAAATGGATTGCCTATGAGAAACTATTGGCTATGGTGCATAAAATGGATCCAAAATATGATCCACTGATGGAGTTCACTCCATTTCACAAAAGAATAGATTTCTTAATGAATAACTTCAAAGATATCATGAGCACCTTGAAAATCAAGAAAGTCAATTTGGAACTGGACTTGGGATTTCAGAGACCGGAGGCGAGGCTTGAAGAAACAAGGCCAACTTATTAGCCACCAGAGGATAGGCCTCTATACAAGTGGAAGAGAGATGATATCAGTGATGAGGAGGCAGGAGATAAAAGGGGAAAACAAATAATGCAAGCATCATCACAACCGGGTCAAGGGATCAAGAAACCTAGAGGGATAAGGATTGTGGACCTAGATTCACCATCGAAAAATGATCCTATAGAGTTACTATCAGAGCCAAGCCTAAAGAGGCAAAGGGTCAAGGAAACACAAGAGGCTCTGATGGATGAAATAATTATAACTAATCAAGACATGCAGGTTGGTATCCCTTCTCCTCCTAGATCAACACAATTGGTGTTAACTGATATGGATATAAAGGGGCAGTGTGTATAGGATTCCAGGATGGAGGTCTGCAAGGCATTCCTGGATGATGATGCCTTCGTGAAGACTCCTGTATTCTTGCAGCTAATTTGGAGAATGAAATTAGAGGAATATCAGGATAAATGCAAGAGAAAGAGAGAGTCAAGACCTGATAGGTCTGAACAGGAGAATGATGATGAAGTTAAGGCCGGACTAATGGAGGAATTCAAGAGCATTACTCCTGAGGAAGGAAGGAGACTTGTGACTCATGCTAGTGTCTTACTTCTTCCTGAATGGGACATAGCTGATGCTGTAGCATTCAATGCTATCCTGCAAGCCAAGCATCCTATGCAAAATAGTGAGGAAGAGGTTAAGGAAGCTCTGCAAGACTCTGCTTTTAGTGAGGAATATGAAGCTCTGGCCATATGGGCATTGGCACCCTAGGGTAGAAAACCAAATGTGGCTGATATTGGCCCAAGTCTAAGGGGAGGGCTCATCATCAAGAGAGCTTCTAGAACCTCAACAACAGAAGCCACAAGCTTGACATTGAATGTGGCCAAATTGGCCTAAAAGACAGCTGAAAGGGAGGAAGCTGAAAAGAAGAGTCTGATGGAGAAATAAAACGTAATAATTGGGGAATATAGTAGAATACAGCAGAGGAATTTTGAGCTGCAATCTGAAGTAGATAGACTGAAATATGGGTAGGTAGGAGAATCCTCCAGTGCCCCTAGTATCAGATCACTACCCACTACTTCAGGGTCAGTTCCCCTTAATATCCCAATCCTTTCTACTCCTGGGTCCCCCATTTGGACACCTACTCTCAGCCCTACACCAGAGCCAGTTGAAAAGGAAGTTGAGTATTATGTGGATCCTACTAAAAAGCAAATGTTGAATAAAATCAGAGAATTGCAGACTGCCCTAAAGGCAAGTGCGGATGATGCAATTGCTAAACACAATGAGGTGGTTGACACCGTTTTGAGGCATCTAAATGAGAAGGTTGATTGTAGGTTGCCATCTGTACATTCTTTGTATTATTTGTTCTTGGGTGGAATTAAAAACATCAACAGAGATCGGGAAGTAGTTTTGCCTTTGGTTGAGAAGTGGATCCCTTGGGCCATTGATTTAGATGTTATGTTTAAGACTTCCAGGTTTGTTGCAGACAACAGGCCTCGGTCATTGAACCCTACTCTAAATTTTGTGAAATCATTGAAGGGATTCAAGGCCCTACCCGATGATTTGAGTAGAAAAATTAGAGAACTAGTAAACAGTTTTGATGACTGGAATGATACTTTTCTGGCATATATAATAGATGCACAGGGAAATATTAAGACATTGCAGCAGTGGCAAGATAGGGCAGAAGAGTTTATTGATGCACAAATCAAACTGATTTGTGATGGCTCGGACTATGACTTGTTGGTGAGTAGTATGGATGAAATAATTAATACTAGCATATTCTAAGAGTCTTTTGAGAGAGAGGCTAACCAGGTTGCGGTGAAGTACACACCTTATGATACTAGGGTGATCGAGGTGGTGAATTTTAACTGGCCAACGGATGAGGAATACCAGAAATGGGTGGACAAGTACTTAACCGAAGAGGAGTAAAACAATGTCTATTACCAGCAACTAACAACTCAGCGGTTATAGTATAATTGATTATGGTCTATTAATAATTGACCAATGACATGTGTAATTTCTTACCTGATGCTTGTTTGCTCCTTCATTTTCTATAAGAAGGATTTCAAGGCCAGAAATAGGGGTTGGTAAGTCAGATATTTTGAGGTCGAGTCTAGGTATAGTTGCAGAACAGGTTTTAGGTCTATGAAGATTTGATGTTTTGCAACAATACTAGCATTTGAGTTATGATGTTATATTTCGAGCTCATGTCTCTCCTTTATATAAACATATCATAATTTTGAATAGTATAATCAAGGATTATGGTGTTCATCTCACTACTCGGTGCTCTGGTGTGTATGTTTTCCATTTTGGCTTTAATTCAAGGAATTAATTAAAATGCTTGGATGGAATCATGGATGGATATGTTTGTAAAGGGATTTAGTAAGAAGTATTGGGTTAGGATATGGATTGACACTATTGTAATGCAATATTGCCAGGGATCTTATATGCTATGTATTTGAAAAATTGAATCTGTTGTTAAATTTTAAATGTTTGTGAATTTGACTCCCCAATGGTATATGGCACTGGTTTAAATTGTACGAGTTTGTGAAGTCATGTGTCTGTATGTCTTTACTTAGAGCTTGTTGCCAAATTGCAAATAAAATGACTATCATAAGTTATGAAATAATGTTGTAATCATCCCATGCCCTTGATTGGAATTGGCAATTCCATAGGTAGATTAGGAGACAAACTTGGTTTACGTTAAAAAACACCAACAAAACCCACCCAAAAAAGGTAACATCCGAATAGATTTTCACCCAAGGTTATTACATACGACATTAGGATTTTCATAAAAACCAAAATAAAAACCCCAACCTTAGGTTCTTTCCCAAACAATATGACACATTGACAGACTAGGTCAAGGTCAAGACAAAGAGGAATTCAAAGAGCAAAATTAGAAGTTCCATCAAGTTCATCAGTAGTTCAAATGATAAAATAAATAATACAGATAATTGAACATCATCACATTACTAAAGTCTGAATTTCAGCTTTTTAATTGAATTTTACATGGAGTATATATTGGCACTGGCAATGCAAAATCTTGCCAATGCCCAAAGACAAATCTGCACAGAGCTGAGTTGGAACTTGGAAACTCATATTATCAAAGGTTGAAAATAAAAAATCAAGTAACTGTATCACCTTTTCTAGCAACTTCCACTCTTCAAGAGGTGGAATTGCCATTTGTTCTAACTGATGTTGTTTGACTTGAAGTTTTGTTAACATTTCATGATTGTAATTAGAAGTGGAACCTGTCTTGAATTCTTCAGTCAATTTTGCATTCAAGGTCATCAGTGTTCTGATTGAATCCAAATTAAAATAGTTCACATCTGGGTTCTGAGGAAACTGGTCCAAATCAATCTTCCTTGCACCTTCCATCTTCTTTCTGAAACCATCATTTCCAATGAATCGCTCATTTGTGTCAAAAGCCTCTGAAAAACCAAGCTTTGTGAAGTTCCTTACCTTTTCATCCACCACCTTCATCTTGTCTGCAACCAAATGCAAATATTCCTTTGTTCCAGAAATTCTTGAACACTTTTCAATGATAGATGACAACTTCATTGAGGTTTCAATCCGATTAGTAATCCCTTTTGATTTCAGATCATTGTCACTAGCTTTGTAGACTGTTTGTAGAACTTCATTTGCAGATTTCTCTAATTCCAGCACCTTTTTGTTGTCCACTAAATATTTGTTGAGCTTCTTATAATGTTGTATGATAGCATCAATCAATTGAAACATGTCACACAAATGATCAAACCTCAGCATTATTTCATCCCAGATCTTTTGTTTCATATGCCTCACCATATCTCTACAAAATGCAGATAACTTATTTTGAGAAGACTTAATTTCTTCTTCAGCTCTTTCTCCAATCTTTCAATTGCTTTTCTCTATTTCTCCAATTTTTGTTCCCACTGTACATTTCCTTTCGCAATGCTTACTCTTAATTTTTCTAAAGTGGATTTTTCCTCATCATATTTCTTGTTGCTCTCATATAGCCTTCGCTTCAGGTCATTCACTTCTCTCTCATTTGATTTATCCTCTTTGCTTGTTGATGTAGAGGCAGATTTTATTATTCTTTTTTCTAATTCATTGCTCTTGTTATCTGCTGCTTTCCTGTTTGTTTTCTCACTTGCTAGGTCTGCCTGTAACTTTTATATTTGGGTCTGCAACCTTTTCTTCTCTCTATCTTGCTTTAGCAATGATGTGTACACCAATTCATTGTTCTTCTTTGATACATTAATTTTGCCAATATTTTTCAGGCCAGAAAAATCCAATTGAAAATTGGTTACCTAGTATTCAGATCGATCCATCTGATTTGTTGGTTTGTTTTGAACTGTGGGAACAACAATTGTGTACTCCATGATTTCTTTATTTGTGTCAAATGTAGGTAATAGCATGATTGTTGCAGTCTTTGAAGTTATAGCAGACGCACTCTCCATCAGTTGCTTCTTTTCTTTTTTATTCAAGTCTGATTTCTTTTTAAGCTCTTCAATGAAATCATAACCTGGGGAGGCAGGAACAATGGAATGCTTGAATTGTGAAGGAATAGGAGTTCTTGCAGTTGCTAATGATGTCGCACCCACACTATCTGGATTTGTGGGAGTTTCTGGAAATAACTCCTTTGTGGTACTGGTGGATCCACTGATAGTGTGACTTGGACCTGTCAAAATCCTTTGCCTCTTTTGATTGCCTTGATCACCTGGTGTTTCTGTGGTATCTTATTTTGTTTTCCTCTTAGTATTGTGTGTAATTTGTCGTTGTAGCACATGTTGACCACTACTAGTACTACTACCCATACCATCGCCACCAATGGCACTCCCAGTTGCACTAAGCTATCCACCAAGGGCATGTCCTAGTTGTGATTGTAACTTACCATGAGGATGAGGACTAGAAGCTCTAACAAATTGATTTTGTCTTGTATCCCCTTGGTCTACTTTTTCACCTCCAAATCCAAGGCCAGATTTATCAACTGTTTTTCTATGCTCAACACTTTGTATTGTCAAAGGGCCTTGTCCTTTGGACCCCAAAGGACCACCTTCATAACCAATTTTTTGAAGTATGGCTGCTCCTGTAGTATATGTTGAAGCATATTCTTCTTTTTCGGCCTCACTTAAAACAGGTTTGTAATTGGCATGGCTTTGTTCTTCTTCTTCCATATCAATATCATCATCAAATTCATCATGTTCATTAGGATGCTCTATATTCCACAATTTGCTAAACTCTTCATCTTCTTCGTTATCATCATACTCTGCAAGAGCTCTTTCTTCTTCTAGGTCCTTCCTCATAGACCAAAAAGGCAGTAATTTTTTATCATGACCATTTTTTATCTATAACATCCTTCTCTAGAGAACCTGGAATTTTTACTCTACTAGATGGTTTATCACTTTTTTCATAAAAAAATTTGTATGTCCTGATTGTCTTTCGGTGCAATGTCATAATTTCACCTGACAATTGTTCAAAAGAAATACCATTCTCAGCAGTATTTTTCTCCATTGCTATTTTGACCTCATCCCAAGAATCCTTGTTTCTCAAGTTTTCAAGCAAGGGTTTACTTTGATGTTGAATTCTATTAGCAGCATTCCTATTGGCCACAATCATTGATTTAATGATGTCACATGGATCATACTGCCAGTGACAATCAACATCAAATGCAAAAAAATTCAAAAGATTATGTGCCACACTAAATGCTTTTCTCTCGAATGTGAACCCTCCACATGAAAAAGGTAAAGAAGGAAATAAGGTCTTCTTTTGCTGACTGACAAAGTGTAGTTCATTAGCACTCTGCACCTGCCTTACATATTCCAATGCAAAAACCCTTTCTGTCACATATATTGGAAGTTTGCATGGCTATACTCCTGATCCATAAAATCTTAGTACAGTATATTCTTCCATTAAGTACCAATCAACCAATTGTGTTTATTTTCCTAGTTGCATGCAGTTTCTACATGACATAGGCAGTCTAGGCATTGGATTATTTGTAATTACTTGATGCAATGGAGCCAAAAAGTAGTCTACAAAATTACTATAGTTCCTTCGAGAATCATGCATCCTTACCTCAGTGGTCCATTCATATACTAGAGCCATTTTATTTTCCTCTGCATTACTGTAGGGCTAAATCTGAAGCTTGTTGGTCTAAAACATTCCTCTAAATTTGAATAGAAAAAGATAGCACAAGTAGGTTGTGAGCCTAAATGTCTTCGTGGAACCTTCTTTAATCATTAAAAATTGTTTATGCATGGATTCTACAATGTGTTGAGTATAATTATATTTGACATGTTCATCAACATAATGGATATTATATACCATTTCAAGGAGGCTTGCACCCACTTCCAAATTGCCATCCAGACCGAGGCAAAATGCTAGCATGGAAATAGTATTATGAACCCATGGTTTAAAAAAATCCAAATTATAAGGAGGCTTCTGATCACCTTTCAATTTGTTTCTATTCTTAACTATATTATTTAAGAAATCATTTTTCAACCTTTCTTCCACTGCTTCATAATCACTAGCAAATTTTTCTAGGTCAATGTGGTGGTTTCCAAATTCTTTAGTTGTAAACCCCAACACTTTTCCAAGTTCTTCTGCATTAATGGATAACAATTCTTCTTGGTTATCTTTATTAACAATTGCTCTTTTCTTATCATCATAATTTTCGGCACAGACCATGATAAATTTTGGGCAAGGGAAAACTTCATGTAATATCATGCGCCCTATTCTAGTTACCCATGGTGCACTGATACTATTAACTTTTGTTTGCTTTGCAGCCTTATTTTGAGATGAAAATCTAAATTCTGAGGTATGCCTACCATAGATTTCAGGATCATAAATATCATGGTACCCATTGGTGAAACTTGGGGTTTTAAGAAATTCTGCATAATGTATTTTTTTATCGGACATTGCTCTAGTGGTATTGATGGTAGACATGCTTGTACAAATGTGGAGTTGTGAAATTTGAATTCCCTAATAAGTAATACCTATTAGTCCTCCTTAATTTTAATGAATTCTTGAGTCTCTAAAGTCTAAAACCAAATTTCAAACTTTGACAAAATAAGATTTTAAGAAATGTCAAACGATGAAACGTAGCCGCAAGAATTCTCACTTACCCAGATTCTGAGTCCCGACGCTTGAAAACTGGAATGGCGTTGGTGGAAGTGGAACTATGGAATCCAAAATAGGGTGGTGCACTACAATGGCCAATGAGCAATCTGAAGATTGAAGACTTTAAAAATCACTGTACAATTTCAAAGTGCAAAGTGTTTTAAATGTTTTTTTTCTCATAATTGGAACTTTAAAGTGAATGACACGTCTTAGGAGTTAGGTCTACAAGACTACAAATTGAAAATTTTTAACCGTTGATCTTTCTAAATCTAACGGTTATAGGGTGATTCCGGAGGTTTAAGTTGGGAAGCCCATCGCTCTGTGCATTTCATTACGGAATGCAATTGCAACCATACATCAAATAATCATCCAACGGTTGAAACTTGAGTAATTTATGATATTAACTTTAAAGTTTAAAAATAAACATTAATCACTTGACAGTTGACAGTTGACACTTAGCAGTACAAAGTGTTTTAAATGCTTTGTTTCTCGAAATTGGAATATTAAAGTGAATGACACGTCTTACGTCTACAAGTTGCAAATTCTTCACCGTTGATCTTTCTAAATCTAACGGTTATAGGGTGATTCCGGAGGTTTAAGTTGGGAAGCCCATCGCTCTATGCATGTCATTATGGAATGCAACTACAACCATACATCAAATGTTCATCCAACGGTTGAAATTCGAGTAATTTATTATATTAACTTTAAAAATAAACATTAATCACTTGACAGTTAACAGCAGGCCTGGAATTTGATGGTCTATTAAATATTTGACCATTTTTTCAATTTTAGACCGTATATTGTAGCTATAAAATTTATTAGACCGTATAGTTTAACTTGCTATATTTTTATTAAACCGTAAAAAATTATTATATAGTATTTTAATTTATAATATATATCATTTTATAATTTTTATTATAAAAAGAAAATAGAATATAACTTTTTTGAATATTTTTAATATGAATTTAGAAACTTTTGACTTTCTTATAATATTAATAGCTATCATTTTTTATATTAATATATGTGATTTATAATATTATTATATAAATATTTATTAATTTAGAATCTTTTCAAAATAAAACATAATTATTTTTAATTTTTAGAATATATTTAATAAGATTTATTTTTAATACGATTTTAGAAACTTTTGTTAATTGTTAATTATAATAGTAGATTTTTATATTTATCACTAATAATTATCATTGTTTTCTAATTTTTCAAGATCTTCCATTTATAAAAGATTTTATATATAAATTCGTAAATTAAACAAATTCTTTGATAGGCATTTAAATGACCAAACCGTCATAGAAT
The DNA here is from genome assembly GCA_007115665.2 of Sequoiadendron giganteum. Taxonomy (NCBI): domain Eukaryota; kingdom Viridiplantae; phylum Streptophyta; class Pinopsida; order Cupressales; family Cupressaceae; genus Sequoiadendron; species Sequoiadendron giganteum. The sequence goes on along the minus strand of CM021106.1, from coordinate 574,168,706 downwards.
TTTCATATTGATTGTTTGCTATTGTCATAATATTAACCGTTGATCTTTCTAAATCTAATGGTTGTAGGGTAATTCCGGAGGTTTAAATTGGGAAGGCCATCGCTCTGTTTATTTCATTACGGAATGTAACTACAACCATACATCAAATGTTCATCCAACGGTTGAACTTGAAACTTGAGTAACCATGAATTCTCAAGTGCATATTGCATAGAGTATATTACTTAATTTTTCAAAAGAAAAAAAAAACTGATTTGAATATATTAAATTATTAATAGACATTGAAGTTCCGAACTCAAAAAACAACTCTTTACTCTTAAACGTAAATGAATAACGAAGATTCAAGAATAACACAACACAATCATTTATTTTATTGCAATTGAATTTCAATGTCACATTATTACATATATTTTTACAGACGAGTAGCACTGTAACTCCTGTTTTGTATAAATAACATATATCAGTGTGTCACTTTAGTACTTTACATAGACAAAATTTAATAATTTATTCCAAGTTGTTGCTCGTTACAATGGATTACAAATTGATTCCAATTTCCAAGCTTTGTTGCTGAAAACTTACTACACATCTATCTCTAAAAATAAATGTGGCTCTGAAAATAAATTCATGATTCCAAGCTTCTGCTGGTGGATTTGCCAACCATGTTGGGCAAAGGGGGTTTCAATCAGTCCTGGGGAAATGGGAGTCGTGAAGATACAATATGTGCTTATCCCCTTCGAGAACCAAAGTCATACAGAAGATGAAATACAAATGTCTCTTTGAAAATAAATGCATGGGGCTTGCCTGGCCAACCATGTTGGGGAAATGGGAGCTATTAGAATACAGGAGGAGAAGCAAATCTACTCCCATCTTTTACCTGCAGCCTCTACGCATTGGGATAACACTTATCTCCATCAGAGCTCCTCATCGTGGTTCAAAACCCATTTGAAAATTCAGGTTAACCAAATCAACTTCTTTCCAATTCCACCCATTCTGAACTTAAAGGAAATTCATCTTTTACTGATTACTCTGTAACTACATAATTGTAGGTAGGAGAGTTTACAGTATCCCCAATACTGCATCATCTTCTTTGTGAATCCTTATTAACTCTAGAAAATAAAAACCCTTATGGCACTATCTACTAATCATTGAATCACTATCCCTATTTATGGGCCACCAGTGCCGCTACCAGCCTGTATAATTAAAATTTCTAATTTGATTGATGTCTTGCTACGTGCCAACTTGAACTCTACCTCAAGCTGACAACTGACAAACTGTCAAAATCACTCATTCAAACGATATGAAATCATTACAAATCTTGTTTCATTAAAGCTATGAGTTGTCCAAGAAATTGCTTCGGATGTTCATATCACATATGGCATTAATCGCCGCCACTGCCACTGCCACTGCCAACCACACTTTCTTCAAAAAGATTGAGAATTTCAATGAAATGAAATGTACAACATCGAGATTCAAGGCATTGAAAAGAGTGAATGAGCGATGAGCGATGGGCCTTTATCTCGCCACATGTCTGCATCTAAAGATTAATGTGTTATTCTGGAGGTTTCAATTCGCAAGTCTAATGCTTCAGAGATTTACTTTCGAACTGCAACTCTTTTTCTTGTTGGTGTACAGATTTGTCACTTTAACTATGAAAGTAGATGCAAAATATTTTAAAACAAATAACACAAAGTCCGTTTTTTTGACAATCAATAAAGAAAAGCAATATTTTCTCTTTTAACAAATGAATTAATCTGAACACAAAGTCTCAGAGATGAAAAAATAAGCATTTTTAATTTGACCTAACACTAATAGATAAACATTGAACAATTATCATGAAGAAACACAATTCATTCGTAATTAAAAGGAAGCATTGATAAATACATAGATTTAGAAATATATTCTTTTATCTCTCTAATGCCAAAAATTTGGTTTCACAGACCTGTCACCCCACACCCTGTACAATCAAAATTCAAAAAGCGCTCAAAAGCTGAAACTACACCCCCTTATCATTATGTGTCACAAATTCACAATTCACAAAATGATTCATGTATGTTGTTAAACTGCTAGAGGTGTCGGGACTTTGTACAGTTCCAACTACATTTCCATAACAAAATTATGAAATTCAGCGCGTTCTTCTTCTTCTAAAACAAAAATTACCCTGTTGTACTCAGCATAGTTGGTTTTCTCTTTCCACGCCACTGAACGTAGCTGGGAAATGATGTCGAGTTGCTCTTCTTCAAACCAATTTAAATTTGGTTACATGAAAGCCACAATTTCATCTTCCCATACTCTAATATCGGCTGGAAGTACCATTTTGAGGAAACTCTAAGTATGGAGTTCAAAATGCTGCCACCTTTTCTCATATGCAGGCTCACTTAACTTTACCAGCAGGAACTGACAATCTGCTACTAAATCCATTTCTCCAAACTCCTTATTACCTTATTTAAGATCTATCCTTTCAGAGGATTTAAAAGATTACGTTAAATCTATCCAGTTGGTGTTTGAGAAGACATCCATTAATGGCATCGTACAATTCATTAAATGAGTTGTCACTTCGAAAGTTGTGCATCCCACCGAGGTCACCAAATCGCTAAGAAACAGAACTTTATAACCATTGTACAGTAATAAAATCTCAACCATTGATTTCTAGAAATCTAAAGGTTCTAGTGATATTCCGGAGGTTTCAAATCGTAAGTCTAGTGCTTTAGAGATTTACTTCCGGAATGCAACTACAGTCGTCCATCAAACGGCCCATATGATTTTTATTTCGCCACTGGATTTTTTTATTATTTTGAGATTCATTTTAATTCGCCAATGAAAATATATTTTTTGCTTTGAAAAAGGTTTTAATCACCAACGAAAAAACAATTCTAGTTTGAAAAATGATTTTATTCGCCAATGAAAAATATTTTATTTGATTTTAAAAAATTACAATTCGCCATGATTTTCCATAGACTTCCAAGGATTATAAAAGATCCGCCAATGGGGATTATCTCGAAAAACAAAAAAAATCGCCAATAAAATTAATATTTTTCATCGAGAAGTATACAGGATTCGCTAGGATTTTACACCTGCGCCGAGGGGGGGGGGGGTTTCTTAAAGTTATCCCTGGTGCTTTTTTCCATAATTCTCTTTGCATGTGGGCCTAAATCACATTTTTTCGCAAATCTATTATCCGTCAGTGAAATGCCAGTTTAAATGTGCAAAGATTTCCAAGTTTTGTTTGAGTTGCTGACAAGCAATGAATTGACAGTTGAGACATGTGACGACCTCTGGATGATGATGCAGTCACTAACCTCATGGAGGGGTTAGTTGCACGAGATCAAGGCCAATGAACTTTAGTTCAAGACATCCCACCTTTTCCAAGATAGACATTAAACACAGGAGTTAAACTAGATGTCTCTTTCCGAGTTAACTCGTTGTTCCTTTTCTGCACGCCATGTCTTTCTTGGAATCATCTAAATGTATAGTTGGAGTTATTAGTTAGTTTCATTTTAATAAGGACGTGCATGTTGCACATGTCCATTTTGTTGAGTCTTGTTTCAGTTAATTGATGGTATCTTTCCAGTTAACGGTGTAGTTTCATTCAATTAGATTTAGAGAATAAAGATCTCGCATGCTGCGAGACTTTAAGTTGACTCAAAGTGATTTTAGGGTTGCCTGCACCTTTTATGTCTATAAATAACAACTTTCAACTCATTTGTAATTAGCTTTTCCTTATGATAGAGAATTGTTGCGTTGTCGGCAACATGCCTATTCTCAAGATTGGTTCACCCTTGTAAATTAGAACTTTTGCTTGATAGCATACATGTTGCGCCTACCTTGCCTATAGTATTGCTATTATTGTATCTATTCAAGGAACTTTTGCAGGAGAGATCAATATATGTTGTGCCCACCTTGCCTGTAATATTGTTTTTTTTGTATTTGTTCATGAGCATTTGTTTTGATACTGAATTGTTATGCCACTCGAGTTCCATGCAATTATTATGGTGAATGCTTGTCTTAGTTAGATATAGTGGCTAGTTCGATTGTAGATTGTATGCATGTCTCGCCTATGCAATTTGTTGTCCTAGTTGGCTATCTTTTGTGTTTTGTTATCAATAAGCTTATTCAAATTGAGCAAATAGTTGTGCCCACCTTCATGTTGAGAATTTGTACTTAAAGCTTATTGTATGATGTGTGTGATAATAAGCTTATTCAGCCGAGCAGATAGTTGTGCCCACCTTGCCTTCATGTTGCAAATTTGTACCCAACTTATTGTATAAAACCATTCCTGCTCCATTTTCTCATGCTCTGTTTTTTCTTGAGGAAATTAGATAGATTTAAAGAAGTTAGCTTAGTTGTAGTTAAATGATCTGCGAAACCAGAAAATCCTTAGCTGCAACGTTCTAAGTTTTCTTAACCTTGTGCCTCTACCAACCGAGAACAAAAAGATAGGATTTTGTTTACTTTTTTTTTCCATGCATTCCAACACAAGGAGGGAGTTTCCCCTCCTAATTTGAAGAGCACTCATTACATAGTGTGCATAGTTGTCCGTACAAACTTACACTCCAAAGGTGTTAGTTCTTACGCCAACAAGGATCAATGCAATATTAATCTAGCCTTTTAGCATAATCTTAGAAGGGATTCTTCCAATTGAGTATCATATAAGGGTAAACTACTATAATTATTTTCATGCGTTATCAAAGTTTGGAATATGAAAAATAACACCTAGAGTAGATTCATAATTCCTACCTCATGAAATGCTTTTGTGACAAATTTTGTAGGTTTCTACAATAGTAGTGTCATCATGCTTCACTATAAACCAACCACTTCACAAATGGAAGAAAATAAAACATTATTGTTTGTTCCATTATATAGCAAATGTAAAATTATTGTTTGTTTGTTGCATTTTCCTCAATTATAGTAAAAATGCCCTAAGTGTGAGAAAACATCTAAAGGACCCTAGCGATAACTTTAGGAGATGAAAAATATCCCACTACATTATTGGAAGGCAATATGAGGACCAAGGAAAACCCTACCAGGGAACAAGCATCAAAGCTAAACTAACCTCACCTCCTCCTCCCAAAAACCTTGTTGGATATTTCATAAACCATGTGATATGCAATTGTATCTTTGATTTTAAAAAAACGGTTTCCATCATCCACACAACATTTTCATTATCAAAAGACACTAAGAAAATCACATTATTCTCGTCTGCCGAAAAGAAATAAAAAGCTGATTAAGGAAGCACAAAGCTAAATAAAGGCCGAGTAAACCAAGTATTGTCTCTATCTCCAAGGGGTGCACTTGCTAAATCCTATTTCTAAGAAGTCATAATTTTTTAGGAATTTATCAATATCTTAATATCTATACCCTAATTTTACTATTTCTACTCACTATAGTCTATTGATATTGAGATACAGCCAGCAATAAGTATAAAATAATTTATTAATGTTGCCGTGCCAGCAAAAAGCATCAGACTTCATTTTCCTTGCCTAAAATCAATGCCATTCCAAAACTATAGTCACAAAGCTCAAAATTTGCTCTTAGTAGTCAGAGGTCTTGGTCCATGCATCTACTCCCTGTCTTCTACAAAAACAGCAGAGCCTCCGGAATTTTAAATTTTTATAGTACTTTCATTATTCAAATGCACAGGTTGAAATGACAATTACAACACAAAATTCAGTGCCATCCTTATTTCAATCATGGCTGTACATGATTCCCCATCTATCAACCATATATCACAGATATTGATATAGAATCTTGCATTAATAATCACAACTGACCCAGGCCATGTAGCCATCCATGGATACTACCTTCTTGAGAGCCCTTACAAGCTACTTTGAACAATAACTACCATTAGTGTTTGTGTTATTATGTTAAAAGCATTATAAGTTTCGACAGCTCAAATTACAATCTGCACTTTGCTGGGAGAAACTCAGTAGCCAATGAGACGAATGGCTAGATTAAACTCTTATTCAACCTGTATGACTGTTTTCCTGAAAATGACACATTTGTCAAAGATTTCAAAATGTTCACTACAGGATGAACAGATGTGGAATATGCACTTAAGCTATTGCAGCATCCTTCAAATAGAAATGCTACTCTATTTTGTACAAGTTCCTGTATATAAATATAGGGGGCTCATGAAATCCCTCTTAAGCCATTGCCAACATCCGTCAAACAGTTTTGCTATTATTCCGTGCAAAGAGAAGACAGTACTTTTATATTTCAATCAGCTGTCTCAGGTGACCTATAGCCCCAAGGATTTTTTCTTACCCAATTCCACTGGTCACGGCACATCTCCTCTATTCCATACCGAGCTCTGCAATGCCCACATCATATGATTAATTTTTTATGCTTATAAGTCTGATTAAAACAATTCAACCCATCTCTACAATCATCAAGAAAATACAAACAAAAAACATGGCAAATACATACTTCCAGTTTAATTCCTTCTCAGCCTTCTCTGTAGATGCATACACAGTTTCAGAATCTCCAGGCCGACTATCAACAAATTTCAGAGGAATTTCCTGATAATTGCAAGTTTAGCAATGGATTAGTTCTAAAAATAGCTATACATTTTTATGATAAATCTGATTAATAATTATGTTCTCACCTTCCCTGATGCCTTCTCAAACGCAGCCACCATTTCGAGAACAGATGTGCCTTGGCCCGTCCCCAAATTATAAACTTCACAACCTTCATAAAACCATAAATGATTCATGTCCTTAAACATTTATTTATTTATTTTTGATTGGGGAACATCCAACCACTTATTGTGGATGAAGTATACACCTAGGTATCCCAAAGCATCTCTTGATCCATGCCAAGCAGCAAAAACCACCTCCAATATAAAAATCTAGCAGAAAAGGAAAATGCAAGAAAAATGCATAAAAACAATCCAAAATCCTAATTGAGCCAACCATAGGCTTCACAATCTACCAAATAGTGACGCAAATTAATATTTGGAGGATGAGGTTTTATTTAGGGTAAAAGTGATGAGAATGAACTAAACCTTAATTCTTGTTTCAAGATGCTACTCTCTAACAATAATATCAGTTTGTTACTTACATTGACTCATTTTAATTGACTCATGACATCGTCGAGTTTTCCATGCTTGGTAGAAAGGGAGCCATAATGATTATTAAGCTAGTTAGGACTCCATGCCAAGGTTGGCCCACAAACTCTAACCATGGGCCCTTGTACTTCATACTCGAATATATAGGTTCAATAACACTCCAAAATGAAAACTTATGAGTTGCTTGTACTGTTGAGATAGGTTCTAGCATGGGAATGCCAAACAATTGCTGAGAACATCCAATGTTGTGCCTAAGAACACAAAATTTCTGTGTAGAAACATTCATATGGAAGATTGGCAAGGCTCAGTTTGCTCTTGAGCTTTGTCATGAGGTCAAAACCAGTTGGCATTTTTGTTCCTTTGTTGTCAAACAGCACATACAGAAGAACCATTCTTCAAATTATATGGGGAAGCTCCTTGAGATGTAACTTAAAGCTAAAGCTATGAACAAATTTACAACTATGCACACCACACAAGTTTATCATGGGGGTTTGGCATAAATATACATTGCTAATTGGCTATGTTTTTGCCCCAGATGCAAGTGTCAAACTCTCAATGGTCAACCCTTGCAACAAGATTTCCAGATTTAAAGGAGCATAAACTATCAAGCACAAATGATAAACTCAACTTCGTTCAAGCCAAAGCAAAAACCAGTAATCAGTTGTAAACAAATATTTTAAGGAAAACACATATGAATGCTGATTACTGGCAAAGACCAACAAATCTACATCAATAGGAAAGAAAGAGACAAGTGAACACCACATGATTTCATGAAGGAAATAGTTAATCTGTATGCAAAGCTACAATTTTAAAAGACAGATTTCACCTATACAAAATGACTCAAAACAATCTACTGTGAATTTACTCAATGAAATTACAAACATGCAAATTACATTTACAATAACTTCAAACGTATAATAGCTTGTACAGCATAAGCATGACTTCCCCTAATATTCATCAACAAATTATAATAACTTCACTTCAATGTCTATACGACAATCACTGCAGCTTAAGTCTGACTTCAACTATCCTTTTAAATTATGTGCTCACAATACTTACAAGAAAAATAAGAACAAAATATTGCCCAAAAAAATACTGCTTTACAGCAATCTAATCCCTATTTATAGGAAAAAAAAAATAAAACATATTTAAGCAAATTGATTCTAAAACAAATAATTAAAAAAAAAAAACTAACAATAGGCTCATATCTACCCCCTCGAAGAATAACAACTTTTGCTACCTAAGTTATTTTCAAAAATTTGAAGCAACTTAAGTCTTTGAAACTTGTGAAGTCATTTGGAATCCATGAAATATAGAAAACTTATTTTCGGAGCCTTTAAAATCCCTATGAACATGAATCTAATGATTGCCCTACCGTGAACCATTAATGCTTGAAACTGGAGCTGTAACCATGATGAACTCACTGATCCTTTGTCATGTCGATATGTTAGTTCCTCTAAATCTGGAATCCTCAATCTCAGAACACTAAATAGCTTCAGATTGGATAGAATGTTGATCCTTTGTACTTGAAACCTTGCAATTTTGATTTTTAGCCAAGCACTAAATAGTTTGAAATCTGAATGATGAACAACATACTTTTTGGCATCTGAAACTAGCCTTTGCATGTTTCCATCCCACTTTCTGCTTTCATTTAACTGAATAGTGAAACTTCCTAGTAGCTTTGCCACTCCAAAGTTGCACTTGGGACAAAATTAAGCAGCAAGATATTTATGAAAGTGTGCTTGTATTTATCACTTCAACCTTATTTGGCCTTAGGCCAAGTTTCAAAGGGTGTTTAACACTTTAACTTCACTAGGCGGAATTCTATCATGGCATTGCCACTTCACAATGGTGCCTAGACTTTGGTCATTTGCATTGTTTTATTGACTAGTAGAACTTCATAACACTTTTGCCCTATTTTATAACTAGGAAGAACTTTTAGGTCAGTTGGCCATGACAAAAAGATGCCTCACTTAGGTTATTTTTTCACCTTTCATCTTTGGTGCACTTTCATGAGGTATCCACCACCCTTTGGTATTGTTTTTGGTCCCTTTGCCATCATCAAAGGCACACTGTAATGTCCCCTTTTTGCACGTAAGAAAAATTGTGGCTATTAGCTTATTTCCCATATTTTCTTATAAGCTAATTGGCATAAAAAATAGAAAAGTAAATTAAATAATTAAATTAAGTTGTCAAAAGTTACTTTTGAACATTTTAATTGACAACTTTTAATCAAAAACATTTTAATTGACAACTTATATTTAATTATTTAAAAAGGTGTTTTAAGTGTGTAGATAAAGTGTTGCTAAGCTCAAGGTGATGAAAAGTGGTCATAAGGACACTTTATATTATTTTATTAAAGAAAAAATATATTTTTCAAAAAAGCAATAAAAAATTTTAAAAATGCTCTTTTGAAAAAATCAACGAAAAAAAGAGTGTTTTTTTTTTGGAAAAAACAATGAAAAAGAAAAAAAATGCTTCTTGAAAAAATATTGAAAAAGCTATAAAAAGAGGAGCTATAAAGAGAAAAGGGTTACCGTTTTTCTGTTAGAGTTGGCTATATAGATACCCAAGATCTAGAGGCCAAGTGAAAAGCACAAAAGAGATCAATATGCAATGCTCAAGATTGCAATGGAATTGATTACCCCAAAATTCAATATAATTTGCATATGAGACCACTTGGTTATATATCCAAGGTGAGACATAAGATGTCATAAGATTATAACAAGTGTTTTAATCATATGACATGAGACAACTAACTTGACATAAAATTCAAAAAAATAAGATCTAGACATAACAACTAAGTCTTCTAGAAAGAATCTTAGGACCTAAGTAAACTTAACATGTGAATATGTCCTCTAAGTTCCTAGTGAGTGAATTAATTAGGTACAAGACATTTATTCACACCAACACCCCCCCTTAAGTGCATCTTAGGGAGACGATTATTATGCAAATTATGCAAAGATGCAAGGATGGGTCCCGACTACTAGGCCATGTTAAGTGCCCATGTACAAATCTCTCACAAATAGAGAAAAGGAGAAAACCCAGTGGGACAAAACTCCTCCCCAAAAGAAAGATGAAAAACAAAAAGGCTCTCAATGATACATGAGAATGCCAAAACCCCATGTGAGAAAAAAGACCCCCCCATAAAAGAGAAGAAGAAGAGAGACCATGTAGTCCCCCCTAAATGGTGAGTTTCCTGCAACGGTAGAAGCTCAACATTGAATGTTGAAGATGATCCAATCTTGCCAAACAACATTCCTCCCCTTAGGAAGAAACAAAACCAAGAATGTATGCAAGATGTCTTCCCATTCCTAAAAGGATGTTGTGGGAAGAAGAATGATGTGTGATGTCTTTGGACTACGCTCGATGCCGAAAGCTAACACGCTCCAAACAGGCGTTCTAGGCCACACTGTTGAAGATGTCAAAACAAAATCTCTTAGAGACAAATGTAGAACACACTCCAAAGACAAAGATGCCTCCTCTGAAGACAAAGAAGCCCCCTCCAAATGCTGTCCAAAAGTATCCACACTCACGTCAAATTGCGAAGAATGATCATGTAGAGAATGAACGAGAGCGTCAGAGTATTCCCTCGCAACAAATGAAGAAGGATCATCTCCATCAAAGAGAAGATGTATGCAATCAATAGTGTCTCCCAAATCTGAAATATGTGACTTGACAAACAACCCACCAATGTCTGTCAAGTATGCATCTAAAGTAGATGTAGCTGGAAGACGATGTAGATCCTGCTGCACTAAATCACAAGAAGCTATATCTATAGCAACACAAGCATCATCAAATGCAATAGTAGATGGAGGAGATGAAATGCAAGGCTCAAGAACAAGATGCGATGTGAGAACTCCCAAGTTCAAGTAGCCAAATGTCTCATTTGAATCATGGTACACACTAAAAGTGTGATCAACAACCAAAGGAACAATGTGACCATCATAAGCCAAATTTGCAAAGGTATACAACCGATATGAATGGTCAACCATCCCAATAGAAATAATCTCTCTACTCTCCAAGTCTCTAATGATAACTAAATCAGGAGTGAATTCCATAGTCCTCCCATCTCCACCATGTGTAATCTGATAGATGGAAAGAAGATTGTTTGACAAATGAGGTACACACAAAACATCATTGAAAGTGCCCTTCCCAATATCAATAGATCCCTTCCCAATTACACTCATGTATGTATTGTTTCCCATCAAAATAGGAAAGATAACACAAGGCTCAAAAGAAGAGAATATAGACTGTGAAGATGCCATATGGTGAGATGCTCTTGAATCTAGAAGCCATCTCCCTAATCCATGACCTGAAAAAGCACAAAGAGCTTGTCCTTTATTTCTTGATGTAGAAGCCAAACTAGCATGACCCTTTGTCTTTTATTAGATAGTTTTGAAGAAGAAGGAGGTGACTCAGACATTCTAGAAAGCAAATCAATCTGATTCTTTTTGAGAAGATATTTCAACTCATCAATATCTTTCTTATAACAAGAATGTTCATCATGTCCAAGTTTCTTGCAATATGAAAATGTTTGCTTCTCCTTCTTAAATGATTTATCTTTTGGAAGAGAATTTATTCTTTGCTTGATCTGAATGTGGATTATTCTTTCTTTCTTATGTTTCTTATCTAATTCTGATTCTTTCACCTGACTAACCAGCAATGCCTAAGATTTAGAAGTCTTGATGACCATTGAAATAAGTTTTTGTTACTCATGTATCAACATCTCAGAAAATGATGCAAATGAAGGTGTAGTATATGCAGACCCCATAGTCAATCTATGAGTATGAAAGCTAGAAACACAAGAAGCATAATCAAGACCAAGTTTGTTCAATGTATTGTAGACCAACTAAATATCCTTATCAAGTCCACATGCTTTAAATTGCCCTCTTAGATGATTAACCTTAGTGATGCAGTCTTGGATGTTGTCAAAGTTCTTAGGATCAAGGCTCATCAGTTCATTATCAATTTTATAGCCTCTTACTTCATCTGTAGTACCATACAAAGTTTTCAATTTGTTCCAAGCTTCATGAGAATTCTTACATGATTCAATTTGAAACAAAAAATCTTGAGAAACAAGTCTACTAAGACATCCAAGAGTTTTGGTATGTTCAATCATCCATTTTATCTTTTTATCTACATTTGTAAGTTCAGGTACCTTATTTTCAACATATAGAGAGTGACCTTCAGTCATTAGAATACTCGATGTTTTTTGATTCCATGTTGAATAATTATATGATGTGAGCAAAGAAACCTTAGAATGATCCATGGAAAATAAGAGAAAAAGAAAATAGATCAAAACAATGCACCAAAAGACACCCCCCCCCCCCCCAAAAAAATCACTAAATCAAGAATACCCCCAACAATATATGATTTGGCACTTTATATTTAGTGCGTTACAATGCCAAGATGGGAAATTACAACAATATTTCAAAATGAGATCCACAATCTAAAATTGCACTTTCTCAATATGATTTAGACTAAAAATGACGCCTTCCCAAAAGGACAAACCTTCTCTAGGTGTCAGTATGTCCAAGTTATCAACAAAAATGCAAATATGCACAAATCTGAATAAAATATACTTGGGGCTTAATCTAGAAAAAATTCTTAAAAGTAATTGTAGAGCTCTTCAATACCTTTCCAATGCCACAAGAATCACAAAAATTGGATAAACGGGCAAAAAGTTATGAACTCGGAATTCCAAATGGGAGATCTGACTTCAAACAACAATAACTTCCACCAACACATAGATCTGATAACGAAACCTACACCAATAGAAAGTACACAAAACCAGCTTTTCAACGATATCTTGTTTGCAAAAATCTGACTTCTAGATCAAAAGTTATGAATTTAGCCTATAGTGATGACCCTTCTAGCAAACTAAAAATTTGCCAAAAATCAAATTCGTATAAAATGGACAAATTTTATACAAAAATAGAGGTTTTTGGGCCATCTAAATACAATGGCAGCATCCATTTTGGCTATAAGTGCTCCAATAAAAGGTTGTTGACCAGATCTAAGCTTCAAACCTTAGTTTGCAACTACATCATACAATGGCCAAATTGAGTGAAATAAAAGCTAGATCTGAATTTCTTGGACATTCTAAACTCAATAGTAAGCTTAGATTTGTGCCAACATGCTCCAAAATGAACCTGCAATACAAATCCACAAAGAAAAACACCAAATCTAGTATTTCTTTCATTTTTTTCTGATTCTCCAAATCATCATATGATGCAAGAGAAGAGCATACTCAACTTTTCAAGATCTACCATGATCTCACCAAAAAATTACTATCCAATGGCACCCAACCTGTTCCGATACCATGTTAGAGTTGGCTATGTAGATTACTATCTCTTCCCTCACCTCAGTGGCATGCTTGTGATAACATTGCACGTACAATGTCAACAGATGTGCACGTTACCCTACCATGTTGAGCATGGTAGAAGCCAATGGATAATGTTTTATGTGAAAAAAATGATTAGTTTGTGTTTAATGACCACATGCAAATGTGGGCATGACATTTACACAAAGAGCTTTGTGCTCCCTCCTACACATACTAGGCATTGTGGGCAAAAAGTTTCATAAGGGTACCAACAAATCCCAACTTCACTTTTTTATCAATGAGGACTAGAACACAACATATTTCGATGACATAAAGAGTGTGCCAAGACAACATAAAGAAAAGAAAATAAGAAGCAAAACCTATAGATCTTTGGGCAGCTCCTTGAATAAGCTCCTCTGTTAGGCATTGTGGGCATACAGTTTCATAAGGGTACCAACAAATCCCAGCTTCGCTTTTTTATCAATGAGGACTAGAACACAACATATTTCGATGACATAAAGAGCGTGCCAAGACAACATAAAGAAAAGAAAAGAAAACAAGAAGCAAAACCTATAAATCTTTGGGCAGCTCCTTGAATAAGCTCCTCTGGTAGGGAGGTTGGTCGTCTATAGCGATCAACCAATCTCCTTCCTCCCCTCCAGCTCCTTGATTCAGCTCCCCTAACATTTCTCTAGCCCACTTTTTTGCTTCTGCCTCAACCAATTCTTCAATTCAAAAGACCTCCTATTGCTTTTTTATCAATGAGGACTAGAACACAACATATTTCGATGACATAAAGAGTGTGCCAAGACAACATAAAGAAAAGAAAACAAGAAGCAAAACCTATAGATCTTTGGGCAGCTCCTTGAATAAGCTCCTCTGTTAGGGAGGTTGGTCATCTATAGCGATCAACCAATCTCCTTCCTCCCCTCCAGCTCCTTGATTCAGCTCCCCTAACATTTCTCTAACCCACTTTTTTGCTTCTGCCTCAACCAATTCTTCAATTCAAAAGACCTCCTATTGCTTTTTTATCAATGAGGACTAGAACACAACATATTTCGATGACATAAAGAGCGTGCCAAGACAACATAAAGAAAATAAAACAAGAAGCAAAACCTATAGATCTTTGGGCAGCTCCTTGAATAAGCTCCTCTGTTAGGGAGGTTGGTCGTCTATAGCGATCAACCAATCTCCTTCCTCCCCTCCAGCTCCTTGATTCAGCTCCCCTAACATTTCTCTAACCCACTTCTTTGCTTCTGCCTCAACCAATTCTTCAATTCAAAAGACCTCCTATAGTTAATCAGTCTTGACATTAAATAGGACATAAAGAGTTGTGCACTCTCTCCTACACATAATAGGAACTGTGTAGATAACAATAAGGACCCTATCTAATTCTGTCCTTGCAGCCTACCCTCCCTTAAATTCATCATCCTCTTCTCTTTGATTCATAGATATTTTCTTTTGCTTTTTGGGGGTTTTGAATAGAATCTACTAAATTCAGGGAGAGTTTGAGGGCTTCAAAATGTGGGCATGTCCCCTCAACTATTCTCTAATATATTTGTGTACACGACCAGTTTCTGATCTCTGCTGGCTTTCAAACAATCAGCCAAGAACAATTTTTCAGCTTTCAATGAGGCAACTACTCCCATACCCTATACAACATTCTGTCCTGCATTCTCAACCTCAAGGCCACATAGATCCTCCCATTCAAGGTCCTCAAATACTTTGAAAGATCTGTTCCACTTTCCAATCATTAAAGCCAAAATTTCAAGGAATTGCTTCTAAACTAGGGCTAGCTAATCCTTCTATTCCAAACATCATGTTTATCATTGAGTGTGTTTGGTTCATCATCATACTAGAACACATTCTTCAGCCATCTGTTGAACACAGTCCTTGCAATAGGAATGTCCCTATTTGTCTTAGCCATCATGTTTCACTTTGCCTAGCCATAACAAATCCACGTCCCAGGCCCAGCAGTCGCCTAACAAAACCATACACTATGATAACAGCAACAAACATCCAACAAGCAATTAGAAATAAATTCTGGAAAAGAGATAGGTTTGAGATGACACAGGTTTGAGTGAGATGACACATTAACAGTGTTTTACAATTATTAGTCTTGGGCCACTATCATTTTCAGAGGTGGATTGAAATTTTCAATAGATTGCCAGTCATATTTATTCTTCTTCCCATCTCTCATTTGTCATTATTAAGAAAGCATTTATCTTAAAAAAATGAAAACTATGATAATCCTTGAGCTTAACAAAACAAGTCTTTTTAGGCAAAGAGATCCCCTTAAGGAGGGTTTGTAAACCATCCCATTCATCAGCATTAACACTAAATACTTGGGTAATATGTTCTTGAGCTACTCCCTCATTGGCTCATAGATGAGCAAGTTTATTGGCTTCTCTGAAGCAATGTTTAAATTGTATCCTTGGGTAGCTTATTAATGAGGATCTTTGCTTCTTCAGGATGCTGCTTGGCTTCCAATTTGGGGTTGTTCGTTTGACCACCACATTTATGATGATTTAGAAGTCACCTAGGATTGGGGAATCCATGACAATTGAGATTGTCATTTTTAATCCTTCTACAAGGCCTATTGCTTCTGCTTCATTATTTACGTCCATTTCTATGAAGCTTGTCTGAGGCTCCTTAGAAATCCCATTACCATCCCTAATATGGAATTCTTTTCCAGCTACTGTTGGGTTATCCTTCAAGGCTCCATCAAATTTCAGCTCCAAGCTTCCATATAGAGGCTCCTTTTCTCTCTTTTAATATTCTACCCCTTAATGGTGAACTCCAAACATATCTTTGTTAATCATTTTTTTGAAATTAAGTATGCATCAAATAAATTAGTTGCTAGTATCATTCAATAAAAGAAGCATATAGAAAGTAATATACCTATATCATCAGTCTCAAAGAGCTTGCAAAGGGCAGCAATATGACCGTCTGACAAGTCCATGACATGTATATAGTCCCTGACCTACAGTAACAACATTTATAGTTAGAAACAGGAAATAGATAATTTCAAACTTGAGACAAAGTAGAAAGACAACTGTGAAAGAATATAATCAACTTGTCCTAAGATTCCACTTGTGCATTAATGTCTATGACATTTATCTTCCTATGTTTTATAGCTGTTTCTTATAAGCACAATCACATTTGTTGTTTTTGTAAATAATTTCCTAATCAAATAGGCAATTCTATTAGCCTTGATCATGCTTAATTTTTTTTAAAACATTGCACATTTAAATAGAAAATGAAAATATATGCAGGATAAAGCCTTAATCAATATCCCTGTGTGTTGCCAAACATGACCATGAGAGCATATTCCTTTACATAAGGAACAAGTTCTCTATTGTTATATCTCGTTTGTCCATGCAGTCCTATAATTTTCTGTTGGGAACTTAAACATTAAAAAAGACACTGAACTTACATATTGGGAACTTGAACATAAACAAAACACACTGTAATTGCATCAATTTTTCCCTTGATACCATTGTTGCAAATACATTCTACCATCGACTTTAAAAACGAAATGGGATCATCACAATGGCAAAATATAATACTTGAATATATTCAAAACCTGGAAGTAGGTTAACCAATTCAATCTCTATGTCCTCAATTTGAACCAACTCTTGCCTAGACAACTCTTTAACCATTACTACTTACAAAGTGCAAATGAAATGATAAGACAATATTCATTAACTAATGCAAATTGGATGATTACATCTACTGGAAAACAAAAAGAGAAACATAGCACACATACATGCATAGCAAACAAGTTAATGTACTCTTTATCAATTCAATCAAATACATCACCAATAACAAAAGCGCACAAAACAAGCTATTGTTGCAAGATAATCTTTGGTTACCTAGGACCACTTCCAAGTAATTCCAAGTATTCTATAATCTAATCAACCAGTAAACAAACTCATAAATTATTGATCACTTTTATACAATATGTAGAACAGTGCTCTACGCAAAGATCCATATTTTCTTGGAGCTGACTCTCCTTTGTGGCTCTATACAGTTATCCTTATCTCCAAATTACCTTCAACTTCACAAATCTGTAACATTGATGACTTCCAATTACATGCTACCTTCCTTCAGATTTCAAAATCTAATAACTATTCTTAACCTTGATAAGTGGTCATTAATGGATATAGTTTTAATGCCCTCAAGAATTACTTGACATATTAATACATAAAAACCTTGGTTATAAAAAAAAATCTGGAATGCAAATCATTTGGTCAAACATAACTTTTTGGCACATGGAATGCACAAAACAGCCAATCAAGTTCCAAACCCAGTGTATTAGACATTAACTAGCCTAATTTCAAATAGATGGATTAAAACTAAGTAAATTAATATCATAATTTTTACCATCTAACATAATAATATTTTAAAGATTGACATTTTCATAGGTTAACATAATATCATGTCTGAATAACAATACTTTGTTAAACTTTGATACTTCAAAGTTACTTGAATCCCAAACTATTTGAATGGATTGTGCCTTGTGGAAGCCGAAAGGAAAAATAAATGAGCAATGGAAAGTACTAACTAATGAGCATTGTTTGAAGGAAAGAGATTACCAAGAAATAGAGAAGCCAACCAAGCACCACCAAATGCAAAGGAAACACAAGAATTTGATAAGGGAAAAAAACAAGAAAAAACCCCAATATTATGAATGGAGGCAAAATGCCTAAGAATGATACAAAGAGATAGAGAGAGCGCATTTAATCTTTAAGCTTGCTTGCTTGAATGAAGAATGAGAGGAGAGGCACCTCAATAAATAGAGGTGAGAAGTGGAGTTAGAATTAGAATGTAACGCCCAACTCAATGAATGCCACTATTCATCTGTGTGTGCAATGTGTCAAAAACCTCTTAAGGAGGTGGCTACAAATATTCCTTAATAAAGGTATTAAAAATAAAATGAGTCATCCTCACACATGTGTGTGAAGAAAAAAAGACAAAAGACTTTGTGATGAGCCTAGCTAGCTCACTGTTCAAAACCTGTCTTTTTCTTAAGAGTATTTGTGTTTTTGAGTTTTTTAGAGAAATTTTAATAGATAGAAGAGAAGGGGCGCATCATATAAATGCTCATAGAATGAAAACTTGAGCTATTCTATTCAAACTGAAATTGCAGAAGGTGTTTATTTGCATCAACAATGGATTTAATACATACAAACATACCCGAAAGCCTCCAGTTTATTTGATTAAAAAATGAAGCCAGTTTGCCAGTCTATACATGAAAATCTGACAAGATTCAGAATAGGATGAAACAAGGTCTGAATCCAACTATGAAACTGGAGCTATAGAAGAGGGAATACAAAGTGCTGAAGATGAGGAAGTTTAACCCTTGAGAAGTTAGGCGCTTCTCCAAGGAGGAAACACGCCTTAGCTCAAAACCAATGCCCCTCAAGCAAGAAAAATCAGAAACCCTAGCAGAAGGTAAGCCCAAGCAGATTTGATGCCTATTATGCTGAAGGAAGAACACCACAATCAAACCCTCTGATTTCTGATGAAGAACACTCCAAAAATCTGTTAAAACACTATAGAACCCTTGAAATGAAGTCCTCTAAAAC
Source organism: Sequoiadendron giganteum (assembly GCA_007115665.2). Lineage (NCBI taxonomy): Eukaryota > Viridiplantae > Streptophyta > Pinopsida > Cupressales > Cupressaceae > Sequoiadendron > Sequoiadendron giganteum. The sequence continues at coordinate 574,149,730 of CM021106.1, read as the reverse complement.
AGCACCAATTCAGCTGATCTCTCACAGCCTCAGAAGTGCACTCACTGAAGAGATTTCGTTCTCCAATGGTGGATTTGCAGCAACCTGATCACAGGAAGGAAGCAAGGTAGAAAACCCTTAAGGCAAGTTGAAATGATCAAAATATATACCTTTCTCATTGCCCAAGTCTCTTTTATAACCAAGGAGGTCAAAACCTAAAGAGGCCGTACATTTTAGGGTTCTGAATCATTTAAATTTATGGAATACAACTTAAAGTCACTTTCCATAGTTTCTCTTTGATTTTTGGCGCCTCCTTTAGTGAATTAAAAGAAATACAATAAAATATTCACTTTAGACTTATTTAAGTGAAAAATTAGAAATATTAAAGTCAATTTCTAATAAATCATTTAAGTAAGCCTATCTCCCTCCATACTTCACCGAATCCAGTGCCGTCAGAAGCAACTCAAACTCCAGTACTGCCAAGGCACACAATGAGCCCATCCACGATCTCAAAAAATGAAATAGACCAAACTCTCCAGAAGATACCACTGACCCTCTAACCAAACCAGTTAGCCCACAAGGGTCCAAGAAAGGGCTAACACACTGCATCAGGTGACTGACTAGAGTGGGGACATCACAGTCTGCCCTCCCCAAATTTGCTTGTCCGCAAGCAAACTCAAAGCTGGATGCTGTAAAACACTGTCACCCTCCCAAGTCGCATCCTCTGATGGTAGATCCTTCCACTTCACCAAGTATTCCCTGATAACCCTTCTCCGAAGACGACGCTCTCTGGAATCTAGAATGGCCTCAGGAACCAATATCAACTTCCCCTCATCATCTAGGGGTGGTAAATCAATAGAAAGAATCACATGTGGTCCCAATGCCTTTTTGAGGTGTGAAACATGGAACACATTGTGAACCTTGCTATCCATCGGAAGATCCAACTCATAAGCCACTTCACCGACCCGTCTGACAACTCTGAATGGTCCATAGTATCGCGGCTTAAGTTTCTCTGCGCCCTTCTTACGAAGGGTGGACTGCCTATAAGGCTGGAGCATCAAATACACCAAATCATCGATCTCAAAAGATCGCTCCACTCGCCTCTGATCAGCATATTGTTTTTGCTGATTCTGAGCTTTCTGTATATTCTCTCTGAGTGTCCTCATAATATCTTGGTTTTCCTGCAATAGATCACCAGCACTAGGTACTCTACTGTCACTCAGTAGCAAATCTAGAAAGCTCGGAGCATCATAACCATATAATGCTCGGTAGGGCGTCATCTGAATGCTCATGTGATGAGTGGTATTGTAGCAATACTCACAAAGGTATAACCATCTCACCCATGCCTTCTGCTGCCCTGAACTGTAATTCCGCGAGTATCCCTCCACCCATTTGTTGACTATCTCAGTCTGTCCATCTGTCTGGGGGTGGTGGCTAGTACTCGGAGTGAGTTTTGTTCCGCATAGCTTGAATAACTCTTGCTAGAAGTTACTCATAAACCTGCTGTCCCTATCACTGACTATACTCCGAGGCAAACCATGCAATCTGAATACCTCACGAAAGAACAAATCTGCCACCTGAATAGCTGTGTGCGTAGTAGTGATTGAGAAGAAGTGAGCATACTTCGTCAATCGATCTACCACCACAAAAATGTTGTCTTTCCCTTGAGCTTTCGGCAAGCCCGTAATGAAGTCCATAGACAAGCATTCCCACTTCCTCTCAGGGATAGGAAGCGGCTGGAGTAATCCTACAAGGTATGCGTGTTCTTGCTTGTTCTGCTGACAAACAAGGCATTCCCTGACATACTAGAGAACAAAGGATTTGAGACCCTTCCAAGTGAATCTTTCCCATACCTGCCTATAGGTCTTAAAGTACCCGGGATGTCCTGCCATGGGTGCATCGTGAAATGATCTCAAAACATGGTTCCCCATCTCTGAATCGGGAACTAGAAATATCCTCCCTTTGTAAATGATAAGATCATCTACAAGAGAGTATCTGGCATCCTGCAATGTTCCATCCACTATGCTAGAAGCCCACGGGTTCTTAGCATACTTAGCTACAATCATATGTCTCCAGTCCTCTGAAATCTGTGTAAGGGAGCTCAAGTGAGGATGGCGAGATAATGCATCAGCAACTACATTCTGAGTACCCTTGACATAGGAGATGTCAAAATCATAAGACTGAAGTTTGCTGACCCATTTCTGCTATCTTTCATTCAAATCCCGCTGTCCAAGGAAATGTTTCAGACTATTATGATCGGTTTTAACACAAAATTTACTACCAATCAAGTATTGCCTAAATTTGGCCATGGCATGCATGATGGCCAACATCTCCTTATCATAGATGCTAAAGCTCCTCTCAGGACCTCTCAGCTTCCTGCTCTCGAAAGCTATGGGATGACGATCCTGCATAATGACTGCACCAATCCCTTCACCGCTGACATCACAATGTAACTCAAAGGGTTTGGTGAAATCCAACAAAGCCAACACTAGACATGAAGTCATGAGAAGTTTGAACTTCTCAAAGCACGCCTGTGCTAATGGTGTCCACACAAATGCACCCTTCTTAGTCAAATCAGTTAGTGGTGCAGCATGCCGCAAGAATCCACTAACGAACCGACGATAGAAGGCACATAACCCTACAAAACCCCTGAGCTGTGTCAATGTCTCAGGTGTAGGCCAATCAATAATAGCTCGAACCTTCTCTGGATCCATGCTAACTCCCTCACTGCTGATAATGTGACCCAAATAAAGAAGCTCGGCCATGCCCAACGCACACTTGGACTCCTTGGCGTACAAGGACTCCTTGTCAAGTATGCACAAAACCTCATCTAGGTGAACCATGTGTTCTTCCCATGATCTACTGTAAACTAAGATGTCATCGAAGAATACCAACACATGTTTCCTCAGTTGAGGATGGAAAACCCTGTTCATAGTCGACTGAAATGTAGCTGAAGCATTGGTTAAACCGAAAAGCATAACCAAGAAATCAAAGTGTCCACAGTAACATCTGAATGCGGTTTTCTCTATGTCCTCCTCTCGGACTCTGATCTGATGATAGCCTGTCCTCAAATCAATCTTTGAGAAGTAGCAAGCTCCATGAAGCTCATCTATCAACTCATCAATCCGCGAAATAGGATATCTGTTCTTTATAGTTCTCTTGTTCAACACTCTATAATCAATACACATTCGGAGTGTACCATCCTTTTTCTTCACCAAGACAACTGATGAAGCAAAGGGTGACTTACTCGGCCTAATGTGCCCCATAGCCAACAGTTCTTTGATGGTTTTCTCAATTTCATCTTTCAAGCATTTGGAGTGCCGGTAAGGAGTGATCATTATAGGTTTTGTGCCCTCTTCCAGCTCTATGATATGCTCAATACCTCTATCAGGAGGTCTACCTGGTGAGATTGCACTGAAAACCTTTGTATGTTTGATTTTGAGTTTTTGTACATCAGGATGGTAAGAGGAAGCTTGCTGATCCAACTGTGAAGGCATTAACTTGCATTCAGCAACCCAATCTACCATGTCATGTCGAACCAAACGTTCCATTCTTTTGAGTGAGATTTCTTTCACATTGCTGTCCTTGATGGCTTTAAGAACATGGTTTGTGCCATCAACTTTGAATTTCATCTCCATGTCGATCAAATTGAGTGTGAACTCTCCTATAGCATGAAGCCACTTCATGCCGAGAACTATATCAGTTCCTCCCATGTTCACAACATAAAAATCTGCCTTAAACTCATAGTTATTGAGTTTCAAAGGCAAGTCTGAAATCATCCTCTCGCAATTGAGAATATATCCATCAGCAACCTTGACTCTAATGCCTTCAAACTGCTGAGTTTGAATTCCTCTCTTCTCCACTAAACGTGAGTCAATAAAATTGTGAGTTGCACCTGTATCTAAAAGGGATATGACTCTTTGACCAGCCAAGACCCCACGGAGTCTAAAGGATCCTTCTGTTTGCATGCTGGATAAATGAGCCTCCTTTAACTCAGTTTCTACTACAATTTCAGCCTCATCTTCTGACTCTTCTCCATCTGTATCATAAATTGGAGCTTGCTGATTAGAAAAATCAGTCACTTTTTCTCCCTCATAAAACCACTCCATGTTCCTGTTTTGCCCTTTGGGTTTGAGGGGGCAATCATGAGAAAGGTCATAAGGGCCTTTGCAGTAAAAACAAAGTTTCCTTCTATGTAGATCATTCATTGTTTCCCGATCCAAAGGTGCTGTATATTTCTTTTTCTGATCAGCATTATCAGCTCTTTTCGAATTAGATTTATTTTCATTGTAAGAAGTAGAAGGTTTGGTGCCAAATTGCTTTCGAGGATTAGAGAGCTCCATGCTGCGAGCTTTCCTCATGGTTTCCTGTAATGTTGGTGGATCAAATGCTTTGATCCATCCCTTCATAGGCTCGAAAAGTCCCTCAATAAAGAGTATGATCAACCTCCTCTCAGAAATGCCTGTAACCATAACTGACAACTTCTGAAACTCTCCAATATATGACTCCAAACTACCTAGCTATTTCAGCTATGCTAGGTCTCTGAAAAATAGCTCGGGGTCACGTTTGTCAAACCTCTCTACCAGTCTATCTGTGAACTCCTGGTATGAAGTAATCTGATCATGGTGAAGAGTAGCCATGCCATGAATCCACCAATCATGAGCTACGCCATCAAGGTGTAATGCTGCAAATCTAGTGGCATCCTCCTCGGGCATGGGACGTAGAGACAAGAATGTATCTAACTTGTTGACCCAAGCACGTGCTGTGACTCTACCACTGCCATCATAGTTCACCAAGGTGAGTTTGTTGGTAGCGTGTCTAAGATCACTGTGCTGGTATCTAGGTCTTCTGTCATTCCTGTTTCTGTTGTGATCACACCTCTGATTCATGAATCTGTCAAAGTTAAGGTGCTCCTTAACTCTTGGTGGTAATGTATCCCATTCATCATGCATAGCCACAATGTTATCTGTAAAGCTAATCTCACCACCCTATTCAACCTCTTCCTCACCCTCTGGATCATTTCTAGTGAAGGTAGGACATGTTGCCCTCTCAAAAGTGCGAGCTGGAACAATGGGTCTATGAGGTGCGCCATGGATACTGCCCTCATGATTATGCCCTGTATGCTGGCCTCTCCGAAGAGTTAAGTTCTCTACATTTGTGCTAAGCTTTTCAAGGATGTCTGCCACCTTTTCTTGGCCTGCAACCATACCTCTTAGCACATTTTGAGCTTCTAAATCCTCATTGTTCCTGTGAGAACTTTCTCCTTCCCTGTTAGCCATATTGTCCAAGTCTATTTCCTCCTCCTGTTCTTCAAATGGAAATGTTGGAAAAGGATTATCATCACCTCTTTGATTTCTAGGGCCCCTGCGAGAATAGTACCTGTCATAACCCTCCTGGTGTGACTTCATAATTTTTTCTAACTCCACAAGCTAGCAGAATTAGAGCTCTGATACCACTATGATGAGCCTAGCTAGCTCACTGTTCAAAACCTGTCTTTTTCTTAAGAGTATTTGTGTTTTTGAGTTTTTTAGAGAAATTTTAATAGATAGAAGAGAAGGGGCGCATCATATAAATGCTCATAGAATGAAAACTTGAGCTATTCTATTCAAACTGAAATTGCAGAAGGTGTTTATTTGCATCAACAATGGATTTAATACATACAAACATACCCGAAAGCCTCCAGTTTATTTGATTAAAAAATGAAGCCAGTTTACTAGTCTATACATGAAAATCTGACAAGATTCAGAATAGGATGAAACAAGGTCTGAATCCAACTATGAAACTGGAGCTATAGAAGAGGGAATACAAAGTGCTGAAGATGAGGAAGTTTAACCCTTGAGAAGTTAGGCGCTTCTCCAAGGAGGAAACACGCCTTAGCTCAAAACCAACGCCCCTCAAGCAAGAAAAATCAGAAACCCTAGCAGAAGGTAAGCCCAAGCAGATTTGATGCCTATTATGCTGAAGGAAGAACACCACAATCAAACCCTCTGATTTCTGATGAAGAACACTCCAAAAATCTGTTAAAACACTATAGAACCCTTGAAATGAAGTCCTCTAAAACAGCACCAATTCAGCTGATCTCTCACAGCCTCAGAAGTGCACTCACTGAAGAGATTTCGTTCTCCAATGGTGGATTTGCAGCAACCTGATCACAGGAAGGAAGCAAGGTAGAAAACCCTTAAGGCAAGTTGAAATGATCAAAATATATACCTTTCTCATTGCCCAAGTCTCTTTTATAACCAAGGAGGTCAAAACCTAAAGAGGCCGTACATTTTAGGGTTCTGAATCATTTAAATTTATGGAATACAACTTAAAGTCACTTTCCATAGTTTCTCTTTGATTTTTGGCGCTTCCTTTAGTGAATTAAAAGAAATACAATAAAATATTCACTTTAGACTTATTTAAGTGAAAAATTAGAAATATTAAAGTCAATTTCTAATAAATCATTTAAGTAAGCCTATCTCCCTCCATACTTCACCGAATCCAGTGCCGTCAGAAGCAACTCAAACTCCAGTACTGCCAAGGCACACAATGAGCCCATCCACGATCTCAAAAAATGAAATAGACCAAACTCTCCAGAAGATACCACTGACCCTCTAACCAAACCAGTTAGCCCACAAGGGTCCAAGAAAGGGCTAACACACTGCATCAGGTGACTGACTAGAGTGGGGACATCACAGACTTGTAGGAATTCCTTTGGAATATTCCTAAAAGTTAATAAATAATTAAAATTAAAGAATAACCTTTACCAAGTAAAGATTAATCTTCTAACATCTCCCCTTAAGCTTTACTTGGGGAGTTTACATCAAACCCTTCAATGGGTTGTAATCCTAGATTTTTACAGTGAAAGAGAAATTTATCTTTACCAAGAGCTTTGGTGAGAATATCTGCCACTTGATCTTCACCTTTACAATACAAAAGAGAAATTTTCTTGTCTTCAATTTGCTCTCTAATGAAGTGATGTTGAAGAGCAATGTGCTTGGTCCTTTTGCATGAAAAATTGGATTCTTGGCTAAAGCAATGGCACTTTGATTATCACAATATAAAGGAGTAGGATCCATTTGAGGTAGACCCAATTCTTCAAGTAATCTTCTTAACCATAATGCTTCTTTAGATGCATTTGTACAACCTTTATATTCAACTTTTGTAGAGCAAAGAGAAGCAGATTGTTGTTTCTTACTTTTACATGAGATTGCACCTGATCCAACAAAGAAACCATAGTTTACATACTCAGACTCGGAGAGTACTCGGCAAGCCCAAAAATTTTGACTCGGAAAATACTCGACAACTTAAAAAGTAGTAAAATTTCTTATAAAAACACTTTTTTTTTTTTTGCAAAATTCAATTACAAAATGCATCAAATGAGTCTAAAAACCATGAGGGAGTGTTTTATATTAAATTTAATTGTTGAATACATATGGATTACAAAATGGCATCATTATACGAAGCCACATAGTGAAACTAGATACAATAGCTAGCTACTAACTAATAACTATAATGAATTCATGATGATTGTATTTGAAAATCATCATCATAAATTTCATATCTAGGCAATTACAATTTCCTCTTCCCCAACCTAGTGAAAAATTGGGAGTTAGAGGGTAAGATCCTTGCACTCGATTCTGGATCCCTGCTTGTCGTTGAAGATTGTGGCAATGGCTCCACCATGTTGGTAGGTGGCAGTGGCTCCTCCTCCACCACATCAATGTCATCCAATCCAATCTCCCCTACTTCTACTGCAGGCAAATCCTCCATAGCTTACCTCTTGAAATTAGAAATCTCATCCTTTGTAAACAAGGAGACCTCATCATCCTGCACGGTCCATTCACTATATGGATCAATGTCATCCAAATCAATGAGCTCGTCAAACTAGTCCTGCACCTTTCTTGTGTGAAGTCGAAGGTTATATTGCACAAAAACAAGATCATTGAGGCGTTGTTGAGTCAACTTATTACCCTTCTTCGTGTGAATGGCATCAAACAAACTCCAATTCCATTCACAGCTAGAAGCACTACAAGGTTGAGCAAAATTCAAAGGGATAGCCTTTGCAAATTTGGGGTTTTCCCACCCCAATCTTCCCACCAAGAACCTACAAATAAGATATTCAAGTTTTTGTAAATAAACAATATTCTAATAAGTAATAAAAATTGTAATTCATAACTTGGAAGATATAAGCCCCCCTAGCTATCTTAGAATTTTGCAACTCTAAAAGGATGAGGTCTTTCACTTCAGATGCAGGTGTCATCCTTTCAATACATGTGAATAGACCCTCCATAACATCCCATTAGCATCCGTGAAGCCATTAGAGAAGTAGAACTTGGGGTTGAGAAAGTACCTAGCTGCATGAATGGGTTGGTGGAGTTGATTGTTCCACCTTCAATCAATGATCTCCCAAATAGGAGTAAATTTATTTGTCTCCCCCATGTAATAGTGTTGGATGGCCTCTTTGGCCCTATCCATTACCTCATAAAGATATCCCATCACATTTTTCTTGCCATCCACCAAGTGTGAGACCCTCACCAATGGTTCAATCACCTATAAAGTACAAAGTAGAACCAAATTTAAATTACACCTTACAATGAAACAAAATACTTATAGAATTTTAAATTAAGAATAAAGGATTCAATCTGAAAATTAATTAAAGTTGAAATTACCTTGACAATCTCTAATGCTCTAGTTGCAAATTGACCATCAAAGATTATTTTTACAATCTTTTCTCCATCAACTTTCTTTGAGTAAGTTGAGTCTACCCATGGTTGATTCACAAACATCTGCTTCAAGGAAGTCAATAAACCAATGATACTTTGCAACATTAGAAAATTAGTTGCAAACCTTGAGTAAGTTGAGTTTACCCATGGTTGACTCACTAACATCTGCTTCAAGGAAGGTCAATAAACCAATGATACTTTGTAACGTTATAAAATTAGTTGCAAACCTTGTAGCACTCGATCGCACAAGCTCTTTCCCCTTGGTTTGATCTCTTATCAATTGAAGAACCCATGGGTGATTCTATATATATATATATTGTTATGTCTCTGATGAGCACACAATTATACTGAGAGGGAGGGAGGAGGGTGAATCAGTATAATGCAACTTTTACCAATTTAAAACTTTATCAATCACAATAGAAACTATGCAAGAATATAACAATAAGAACAAGTTGACACCAAGATTTTATGTGGAAACCCTTACGGGAGAAAACCACGGTACACATAATGTACTTTTATATTTATATAAGTTTACAATGATTGTAGTCACCAACCTCTTAATCTGTTTTGTAGGCACCAACCTACAAGGAGCACCAACTCCCTAACTTGGTTTAGTAGGCAACAACCAACAAGGAGCCCCAACTCCCTCTTCCAAGGCACCAACCTCTTATGATAAACTGAAAATCTGAATTCTGCTTCTTACTTCACTCCAATCCTTTCTTTGTGATGTATGCTGTCACTTCAATGCCCACACAAGAAATATAATCTTTTGTTCTGATTTCACATCACCATTCTCTCACTCACTCACAATTGCAAATCTGAATTGAATCACATACATATATGTTGGTCATAGATTGCAACCTTTTGTGAAAGATTGCATTATTAGAAATCTGCCTTTTCAAAGAATCGCATCACTTCAAGTCTTGTTTGTTTTCTTTTTCTTTAATAAAAACTTTAATCACACCTTTCCATTTAAGTAAATCGTACCACTTATGCTTAGTGTTACATACCTTTTTGTCTTGAGCAAGATTATGGCAATGTAATTATGGTTGCTATGTTCATTGCGATTAACTACCTTACATGTGAATGTGAAATTGTGAATGATTTTTAATTTTTCGGTTATAATTGTAATTATGGATGATTTTCTTATATATGTTCATAGTGAATGTGTTGAAGAGCTTTTATTTTATAAATGATATTGAGAATGATCTAACCCTAATTCTTGCTAGTGGTTGCAGGATTGTCAACACCTCGAGGGAAAGGGAGATCATTGAGGAGAGGTTGTAGTTTATAAGGGATCAAATTATCATCAAGCCATGAGCCGGTGTAAGGCGGCTACATTCAAAATGTAACCTTGGACATAACTCATATAATTAAATAATTTTAAAAGCAAGTCCACTTTAATTGTTTATCAACGTTTCCCTTTTGGAGTCATAAAATTAATTCCTGGAGCGCACCTTGAAGAGAGTAAATAATTATAAAATATTAAAATTGATAATAAAAATTATAATCTAAAGTCCATCTATTAAGTATAATAGTTGCTTGAATTAATTTTGAAGCCGTCGGTGGTAATGGGAGGCGGTAACTCCCCGCCAACCTCCCATCATGCCTCCTGGTTGAAACGCTCAAGAGGGAGTCATGCAGTCGCAAGCTCTAGGGAGTCTTGACTCAGAGGTTTCAAAGGAATTTTCCTTATTACCGCGGGCTTGCTCTCTTTCATTCTCTTCACTCGTTTTTGCTTTGGAAATCTCTCTTTTCTCTAGCATTCATTTTGAGACTCATTCAATAATCATTCTGATTGGCATTCTGCATCCATGCAGCTTCTCTCATTCTTCTCTTTGTTTAGCATCGACATTGCTTTAGTTTTGCATTCTAATCCTCTTGGCTTTGGCATTCGCAACCCTTGCTCTGGCATTCTCTTTTCGCTTCCATAGTCGAGTGACGTTTTGCTTGATCCGCAATTTATTCTCTGGGACGGTGAAGACATACCGTTCCCTCTTGAAACCGCCATCACTGCTTTCTTTGACAGTGGAGTTTTCTTCATCGTAGTAGCCGTCATCGGGTTGCTGGAAAGGAAGGCGCCCGGTGTATTAATGAGCTCCACGTTACTTTTCCAGGCACATAAAAGAAGTCTTGGCTTTATTAAATCATGTACCTTAAATTGCCACTCTTTTCTTTTATGAAATCGAAGAGTAATGAAGTTGCATTCTTGGAATTTCGTCCCATTTAATAAATTTAGATTTCGTAATTTTATGCAATCTTCTCAGCTCCATTTAATTGAATACCTCTTTCTTTGTTCCGACCCTACTATGGCTTCTTATCTTGTTTCAACGTTTAATCTGCATATTTCTTCTCTCTGTAATTTGAGGCAAATCACCTCTGTTCCTTGGGTTCAAATCTGGGTAAGATCCTTATTTTATTCAATGTCAAGAACTGGAGTAAATTCGAACTGTGGTTGTAGAAGAATGTAATTTTGAGTTGAGGCATATGACCCAGTCCTTTCTTGTAAGTCTGAACAATATCTTCATCTGATTATAAAATTAAGTGTATAAGTTGAGTCCTTGAAATTATAAACTTTTGGATTAAGAATTTTTATGCCGAGCAAGGGTGAGAGTGCTGACAGCACAGGTTACGTGCTCTTTATTGATAAATCCTTGGCCAAGGTTATGTTGCTTAGTCTAAGCATTTGTCATCTATCAAGAACTAGATATACCCCTAGTCAGATTGGTCTTTCTAGTTAGGAGTAACCTATAGTGAAGGATGGACTAGGAGGTATAGGCTCAGATGGCATGATGATAATTACGAGATCGCTTGTTGACTGCCCTCATGAAGGGTCGGGTTTCTTCAGATGAAGAAACACGGGGGACCAATAGGTGTTGGTTGGGCGGAAAAGCCCTTGATAATATTTCTCTTTCCCTTTATGACAAAGACTTGCTCAAGCATTCTGACAGGAAGCCTTCAGACTGTACCTTCTTGTAACTCTTCCTCTCTCTTATTTTCAATTAATTTACTTTATCTCATTTATTTTATAACTGTAATATATGCTCTTTTCATTTTGAAATTAATGGAGAAGTTAGTTAGTAACCAACTGTAGTATTCAGTTATTTGAACAGTTAATTGTTTCCTTTCAGCTGAAAAAGAAAACTAAAAGTTAGTTGATGAAATGTTAAGTAGTTGATGTTCAGATTGTTTATCTTTTTTGTTTGTTATTTAAAAGGAAACCATTGAAAGAAAACTAGTTAGTTACATTTCAGCTGAATCTGGTAGTTAGTTACCTTTCCTAAACCGTGTTGGTGTAACAATTAGCACCTCTAGAGTGCGAGTTGGTACAGATAGCTATACACAGTGCGTAATGACTACTCTTCAAATTAGGAGGGGAAGCTCCCTCTTTTGCTGATATGCGTTCTAAAAGTAAAGTTTTTAAAACCTATCTTTTTCGACTCAGCTGGAAGAGGCACAAGGTTAAGGAAACCAAGAACGTTGCAGCTAAGGGTTTTCTCTGGTTTTGCAAATCTTTAACTACAACTAAACTAAAAGCTTTAAACTATCCAATCTCCTCAAGAAAACAAAGCATGAGGAAAAAGGAGCAGGAATGTGATTATAGTTTATACAATAAACTCTATAACAGGATTTCCAAGGAGGAGGAACCCCTTTCCGAGGTGTAGGTTGATATGAATTTTATTAGGCACGACATCAAACGATAAGCTTAATCACTAAATTTCCAAGGAGGAGGAACCCCTTTCCAAGGCGTAGATATGCAACAAGCTTATTTGTCTTTTTGTGACTTTGTTTTTCTTCTGATTTGTCTTGTTTTGTTTGCATTTTACTTTTGTCTTATTCATTCTCAGCGCTGCCTTATGAAATATATTCCTTTGTAAATTATGATTGCTACTTTTTAAATGTTAACTTATTGTGATTCTCTCCAGATGATTGTCCTCATAATCTTGACTCACGTTGTCACTTAGAAAGTGCAAAGTTCATGTATTTACCTTATGACATTTCTTTCCTATCAAGTATGCTGGTATGTATACACTTCTTATAATCTCTATTTAAGCTTGTTCAATGTCTTTATCCTTTATGATCTTTATCCTTCATGATATCAATGATAACTTACAACTATCTTGACTTGAGCACCTTTGACATCAATGACAATATTTCCAACAATCTCTTGCTTCTTCTACAATTGGTTTCACCCATTCAATTTTGCCTATATCCTCCGAAAGAAGGTCAAGGCAATGAGCTGCACAAGGGGTCCAAAAAACTATTGGATGCCTCACTTGAAGCAATCTACCAACTACCACATATGCCGTTGCATTGTCAGTAACAACTTGGACACCATTTTCTATGCCCACCACTAAAACAACCTGCTCCAACATCAAGCTCAAATTTTTTGCATTCTTATTATGTTGGAGGCATCAATTGACTTTAGAAAAACCATCACACCATTTGAAGCCACAATAAAATTGATAAGAATGTAGTTTCTTCCATCTATCTAGCCATTTGAAAGAATTGAGCATCCATACTTTTTCCATTGCTTATTTTCATCTTCCACAATTCCTTTTGCATCTACAATAGCATCTTCAAGTAACTTGCCACTTAGATCTCTTGGACTAAGGACCTTGTACCCTTTCCCTGCAACTATCAATGCTGTCACCAAACACCCAATATGGACTCCTTGCCACGTTGAAGGGAAGGTGGTTATAAAACCAAAAATTTGCACAAGCCTTGTCTGCTTCTTTGAGCACCTCCCTATTCCACCAGTACCTTCTAATGAAAGTTGTGATCCTTGAGCATTTCTAGGCACAAAAAACTGGAATTTTCTCGACATGGATGAAGTGGATAGGGTTATCGCCACCGGTACATATACGTGGACCGCAACTAGAGCCCACAATGCTTTACATATTCGCCCCAAAATCTTCAGATAAATTAGGAGTAATTGCTTCTTGTACGGCTGCTTGTGTCTTTGCCCTCTCCATTTTTTTTTCATCATGTGCTGCAAGAACAACTAACATCTCTTGTTTCACCTCTTCAATGGCTTTTTCACATGCCTTTGAATCACAACAAGGAATACCAAAAAGATAGTATTTGAGACGATTGATGCCTCCTCTAACCCTCTTCTTGCAATGAGTACAAATAACACTACCTGGTACTAGCCCGTAATAACCATGTTTCCAAGTAGGATCACGGCTACCAAGGGGTCTCCTTTCAATGGGCTGACTTGTGGCTGCTGAGTCTGAACCAGACGCGGAGGCAGATGCCATTGTGATTAAATATTAACCTACAATATTAGAAGTTGAATAATAAATATATTAGAAGTTGTAACAAATCCAGTACAAATGAACAATCAACTAATTGTTTAACTTTATTCAAGCATTTATCAAACTATCAAAGTGAAAGGCATTTCATTTAGTATGCTATTTGTTCTAATTTCAGTTTTTTCATTCTTATATTTGTATTTTTTGTTGAATGCACATTGATTTAATTTACTTGTATGCAAATTGGCATTGCAATCCTAAGTCTTAACTCCTAATCTTGTTGGTTGTTGCAAATTTGCAGGTGGGAGCAGCAGGTTATCATTACATAGCAATCGCTCAAAATTTCCATATTGTATTTAATAATTTATTGCAGATATTCCACTATAAAAGTATTTTGAGACTTTCAATCATAGTTCACAGATGGGCAAGTAATCTATGTGGATGAACAAAAGTTGTGTGTATGTCTGTGGATATATATGTATGCAATATGTGTATGCATACAAGTTTGCAACATGTGTGAGTAACTTGTAAGTATGATTTGTGTTTGTGTAGGTATGTATGCAGAGTCAAGGCTGCACTGTGCACACATACATATCTATACACATGTCACATACAAATGATGCCAAGTTTGCATGCATATACACACATAGACGTATCTATACACACACAGGCATATACAAATGATGCCATGCATATACACACATAGACATATCTATACACACACAGTCACACAATTTCTTGTTTCATATCAATGTATCGCGATATCATATTAGCATCAATCATTTTAGAAGTTGAAATTTGAGCATGTTTACTCATTAATGATTAAACTTTAAAGATTAAGTTATCTATGCCAAGCATGAGTTTTAATTGTTCATCATTTTAGGAGTTGAAATCTGAGCATGTTTACTCATGCGGAGACATCTACCTCAACCTGTAGATGTTGAGGTAGATGTCTCCGCATGAGTGAACACACTCAAATTTCAACTTCTAAAAGACTAAAATGATGATGAACAATTAAAAATTTAAAACTAAACTGTCATACATATGAGCTTTGTTTAACTTTACATGCAATGTGATAATGACATAATGTGCATAGTGCAACTGCATACATATGAGTAAACATGCTCAAATTTCAACATTTAAAATGATGATGAAATATGATGATATGAGCTTTGTTTATACTTATTAAACCCTTGTTTCAGCACTACTTTGTTTCAAATTTTCATCATTCATGAAAAGAAATTTTATAACTGGATATGTGTATGCCTAGATATTTGGCAAATTACAATGTGCAATATTTGCAAAAAATGAAATTGCTTAAAATCATGTGCTATATTGTTTGTTGATTGTTCCTTTTAAATGTAGATGAATTATGTAGATTTTGAAGTACGGGAAAAAGGAAGTGGAAAATAAATACAAGGAAGAAAAAAGTATTTAATTTTTGCCTTTGCAGATTCCTTGGAAATCTCCACATATGTGTTAGCACCTAGGCACATGAATACTTTATCATAGAAATCTGCATCTAACTCCATTACCACATTCCCATTTGAATCCCGGACTTTCTAGTCATCCTTGTTATAGTGAGAGGCAACTTGTAATACAAACTCAAGATTTTGAGTTGCTACCGGAAATGAAGCCACAAGATGTATGTTGCTGTGAATAATTGGCTTCGTCCCATTGTCTACAGGTTGCTTCTTAGTTCTCTCAACAAATCCGAACATGTCCACATAGCCGATCTCTGTATCTTTGATTTCATCCACATTTGACGAAACCATTGTAGGAGGAAGCACACCTTGGTATTTGTACTTCATCGCTTTCCCCTTGGAAGGAGATGGATTTGACATTGGCAATAGAATGGACTTGCAAGAGTGTAGATACAAGATCTAGAAAAGCATGTACAAAGAAACTACATGACAAGATTAGCATATTGCAAATGTCAGGAAAAATTTGCATTTTAGGAAATAGCAATGAGGGTGAAATAGAATGATTGCGCGAAAACTGGGGTTTGAGCACAACGAATGCAAAAAACGGAGCGCAAAGGGTCAACTTGGCAAAGCAGGAAAATTTCCAGTATTAGGAAAATTTGGCAAGAAATATGCATATGCGTTGCAAAAAAGACGAAATTGCAAGTGGAAATTGCCTTTGTTTTAAAAGTTTGCAAAATTGTTAAAAATTAACGACATTGCAAGTGGGAAGTTTGCTTTTTTGCAAATTTGACAAAAACTCTAGATTTTACAACCTAGGAAGATCAGTTGTTGGTTTTTGTCAAATCGTTAAAATTCAACGATTATACAAGTAAACCTGTGTTTTATTTGTCGGGTTGGGGAAAAACCCCGATCCTACAAATGGGGTAGAACACACTTTGCTAAGTCGTTAAAAATTAACAATTCTACAAAGACATTTTAATTTTTTTGTTGGGTCAGGGAAAAACCCGACCCTACAAAGGGGTAGGCTTAACGTTACTTGCACCATCGGCAAAAATCACCAATTGTGCAAATAAAGAATGGTTCGGATTTAACATTTGTGAGTTCGGCAAAAATTGTTGACTATGTAGACTCGGTAAGTCATCACCTAGTATGGGCGGGGTTTTAAGCCACACATACAAATATCACTTAGAAATGTTGTTGGGTCGAGGAAAATCCCTAACCATACAACTCAAAGGAAAGGGCAATAATATGATTTGCATCATTGGTGAATTTTGCCAAAGGTGCAAATCAAAGGTTTGTTTTTATGCATAGTAAGGAATAAAACCCGATGATGCAAATTGGAAATGCGACTTTGTTTGCCTCGTTGGGGAAAAACACCAATGATGCAAACCAAGGGTTTGTAGCTCATGGTAAGGGATTTTATAAACCCTATGGCAATATTTGTTCATTGTATGCACAGGTAAAAACTCTATGCATACAAGAATGAATGTTCAGTGTTTTTGTTTCCTGCAGAATTGGGATAAACCCGCGTCCATACAATAACAAAGATACACCTATGGAATTACATGGGATCTAAAGGCGAGTATCAAAGAACACCAATCTTGAAGATAGGAGAAACCATTAATGGCATAAACTAGGGCACGCCTAATAACGAGATCAATCCTTGGTTTAACACAAAATGAAAGTCTATGTGTTAAAAATAGAAATCCTAAGGCACAAATAAGATAAGAAAGAAACCAAAATTTAAAAGCAAACACGATGAAATGAAACGAAAAGCATAACTTAAATCCATTGAAACTCTTTTTAAAAACGACAGCAAGATTAAACGAAAACCCTGAATAGAGGAGAATAAAAATAGAGAACGACGTACCCAAGAAACTCGAAGGTGAAAACCAAGAAAATCCTAGCTTGAAATCCGTAGGAAATGTCTCCAATCTGCTCGAACTCTAAGTAGAATCAGGCAAATGGACTCCCAACGAACTCGCAACAAAGGTATGAGGAGAAATGAGAAAGAAAAGCAAGTAAATCGTTTTAAAAACCAATTTAAAAAGACATTTAAAACAACAATAAATGCATGCGTGCGAAAATCGAGATTGCAGGAGTGGGTATTTTTGGTGCGCTTACAAACTAGATTTGACATAACATGTAAAGTGGTGAAAATTTAAAAATTATGCAAATTAAACTAATGTAATTTGCAAGGTTGAGGAAAAACCCCAATCCTGCAAGTAGCTTGTTCCTTTTGCAATTTTGACTTGCAGGGTCGGGGAAAAACCCCGACCTTGCAAGTATAAAAAAAATTCTAACTCTTGAAGATTGATTTTCGCAATTTGAGCAAAAAGATGAATTTTAATGAACTGATGAAGGTTGATGCTCGAAAGGCATTCCGAGACTTAGGATCACGCACGAGAGCAAATTGAGATTTGCCTCGTTTTGCGCGCTTAGAGTACATGGGACTATGAAACGGACAAGTTCCATAGGGGTTATCCTATGAATCAAGAGCAGCTGGATTCAAGGATAACAAGGTGCATCTTGTGTTTCATGTTAGCCAACTCCGACCCCATCGTGTTGATGAGGAAGACCTTCCCAGGAATGTTCAAACAAGGGGACTTGCCAATGTGATTGACAAGCCAAATAGTGAATTGGAGGAGATCCTCGACATGAGGGAAAGAGGGTATGGTGAACACCGGTTGCAAGAACTCTTGGTTCTATGGAAGAACAAGCCATGTGAGGAAGCGACCTAGGAAAGGGGAGAAGCTTTGTGGCAAAGTGAAGAAAATGTGGTGGAGTACCTGCAAAGGCGCTTTGCCCCTCAAGCTAAGTAAATCAGATGCAGGGATACTCCTGCATGGTTGTGGAGACTATGCCGACGCCAAGGGCATTGCCTGATTAGAGTGGGGGAGAGTATTGTGCTTATTTAGCACTTGTATGCATTTGTTCCATAAGTCCTGATGCGTCCCAAGTTCGAATCCGACTGGCTTTGAAATGGTGTTACCTTGTCCCTTAGAAGATATTCAATTTTTGGTTCCAAGCGAGATCTCTAATGGATCTATTGTGATGAGTTGGCAAGTGCGACATAAGTGAATTGTGTTCGGCCCCATGGATGAGAACTTGACCCTCAAGGAGGTGTGACTCAAGTGTAAGGCTTTAGCTTGCACGTGGGTTGTCAGCTCGACTTTGAAAGGAGAAGATATTTTTGAAAATATCTCTCGACATAGTTCTAAACTTTATAGCACTTATCTTGGCAGGAACACATTCTGATTTGTTGATCGCTGATTTCCATCACACTCTATTGGCTAGTGGGATCGCACTCCATTTGATTGGTTGGAGGCGATTTCCTTTTGTCGGCTCTTGAGTATTACAAAGAGTTGTGCTTGAGGCCGAGAATCATTATTGTAATTTTTGGGCTCCAAATTGGGAATTTGAGAGCGGGGAGTAATTGTGAATAGTTTAAATCTGAGGATTCTTTGTAGGATTTGAGTGTTGGAAATTACTTTGTAATTGTGCATAGAGCGATTCTTTGTGTTGGCTTTGTACGAGGTTTGTACAACGAGTGTAGCTTACAGGTTCTTGTAGCAAGAAAGGGTTTTCGGATTATTCCGCATGAAGAGTCTAAGTCTGGACTTGGAGAGCAGTGTCTTTTTGATCCCTATGGACGCTTGTAAGTGAATTTGGAACTCAAAAAATTTCGATGTAACCCGATTTGAGATTTTGTGTTGATTTTGCTTTTCTATGTACAGTTGGATCTGTGTGAATAATAGAAAGAGCTTCTATCCAATTATTTGTTCTACAATTCTTTTACTGTTCCTATACATTTTCTTTAACACTTGCTTGTTTAAGTTTGACAAATCGCTGGGTAAGGTGTAGCCCGCATAGAATTGAGATCGACTCCTCGAGCGATTTGCAAGACTAAGGCAGTGCTACAGGGTTTTGATCCCTAGAAGGCTTGATTTACTTGCTGATGAATAAGTATATCCTCCCGAGTTGGAATCGGCACGGACTCAATGAGGGTCTCAGTGCTCGGACTCGACGCAGACTCGACAAAATGAAAAACCCTAGAAATTTAGAGATTTTTAAGGATTTAAAACTTCTTTCATGCACCCTTTATTAAATAAACCTTAAAGACACAATAACATCACTAAATAGAAGCAAATTTGATTACATACACAAGTATACATAGATCACATAAGTATAAAGTATGCAAATTGTAGTTGAGTTGCTTAAGGAAATAACACACTTAGATATATAAATATAGTCAAATGTATACAAAACTTCCATACAAATATGAAATATCAAAACAATAACTACAAGTCTATGGCATAAAGTAGCCAACATCCTTCCTACGCAAGCATCTAATGGTCCTGGATGATGTAGCAGCTACAACCAGTCTCTGCATGTGTCTCCATGCCACTCTCACCAACACCAGTTGTGTTTGCTTGTGCTCTAGCCTCCTCAGCCATGGATACAACCTTAGCCTCTCTATCTGCTTGGTCCACCCAATCAAGGTCCTCATCACTAAAGATTGCATTTGTAGCCTCAGTGATCCACTCAGACTATAGATCAACCTTCTCTAGCTTGATCGGGGTGGAGTCATGGTCAAAAATCTGCCTGTGTTTGAGACGAAGGTTGTAATGAACATATACTAAATCATTCATCCTCTCCACAGTTAGTCTATTGTGCTTCTTGGAGCATATGTGCTAAAAAATACTCCAATTGTGCTCACAACAATATGAACTGCATGGCTCGCTCAATATACGAATGGCAATATTTTAAAGGTTTAATTGTATTAGCACCAAACATATGCCACCATCTATCTGAGATGAGAAAAAGAAACAAAATCAATCTCATTTCCAACTTTAATTTTCAAGTTTCGAGTTTCAAATTCAACATTTAATAATAAATTATAATATAAAAGAGGAAAATTATGCCCTTAAATATATTTTTACCTGGCTGTAATGTCATCCAACTATCTTTGCACATTTGACATGCAAAGAGTTCTCCATGTGCAATAGTAAAGGCGTCTATCTCGTGCACTATCTATGTAGTAACCATAGTTGCAACACTCGCCAAAAACTCAGCGAGTTAAGGAAAACTTGCGAGTTTTTTTGGACGATGAGTTTTTGAGGCAATTGTACGCCAAAAAAACTCACCATACTTTTTGGGAAAACTCACCGTACTTTTGGCGAGTTTTTCCAGAAAGTACGACGAGTGTTCTGGAAAAACCCGCGTCGTTGCTAGGGAGAGGTGTTAAAGGCTGAAAAATACAGTGAGTTAAGTTATGACCAATGCATTAGGATGAAAGCTTGCACAACTGCTAGCCTTGCCCGATGATTAGTCCTAATTTGCGTTGTTTAAATCATATAGATGCATTGTTAGAATTTGTAGGTAGATTTTAGAAAAAAACCATTTATGTATCAACACCAGTTGCGAGTAAATTGATAGAAAGAAGCAATTTTGAAGAAACAACATAAAAACAATAAAAATGTTGCATTTTCAAAGCAGTTTAAACACATCACTTTTCAAGGAAAAATGCTTCAAAAATGAAGAATTTGAAGGCCACGCAAGAAGAAAAATGTGCCTCGAGACCCTGCAAGGGGCATTGCCCCTTGACCCCACTGAGGGTTGTCGCCCCCAAACCACCGCTTTCAAATTTAAAAACAAAAGAAGAACTTGGTGAACTTGGTGGGGTAATCGCGTCGACAAAAAGTGATATTTTTATACCCCCTCTACATAAAGAATGCAACTTAGAATATATTGATCTTTCACCACCATTGTCACATGCATCTACAAACCTTATTCCTATAGATGAACAAGAACATATCATTGATGAATTTTTAGGACAATGGATTTTTGAAAATGATGCGATTTTGCATCTAATTTTCTTTCAAAGCAATCAAATATAACTAGACTCAGCTTGTTTCTTCTATGTACTCATTTTATTGACTCATTGGATACATCTTATCATTGAATTTTGCAAAAAAATGTGTTTTTAATGAAGCGTAAGCAATTTTTTAAGTTACCGAGCTTTTTCTAAATTTTTGCCGAGTTTTTTCCGTATCGTATTTTTCGGGCTTGGCAAATTTTTGCAATTGGCGAGTTTTTCAACTATGGTAGTAACAATAGGCATCATCTGCTCTATCACCGAGTAGATCCCACTAAGAACCTCATTATCTGCATGGAAATCACAGTGGAATTGGAAGGTCAGATTTAGTAAAAATGCAGTTGCCTATGAAGCTAGTGGTGCCATCTCCTATCAATGATCTCCCAAATGGGACGATACTTATCCTCAACTCCACCATAGGCAGATCTAGTAGCCTCTTTGGCCCTATCCACACCCTCATATATGTAGCCCATTGTGAGCTTCTCCCCATCAGCAACTCATAGGAGAACTAGCAAGGGCTTGATGAACTGAAAACATTGTGAAACATTAAGTGTGAACAAAAATAAACAAATAAAAGTAAAATATGAATAAAAATTAAAACATAATGTAGAATTACATTTTACCTTCACAATCTCCTTCTCTCGTGCCCAAAACCTTGGCTCATCAAAAATGCAATTTGTCACATCAATCCCTGTAGTGGTCATAGCATAGGATGAGGAAGTCCACTCCTCACCAACAAACATACGCCTCAAAGATTCCTTTGACCAAATCAAGGATTTTAATGTGTTAAAATTTGTGGCAAATCTAGTGATGCCAAGATAAGCCAACTCCCTCAACCTCGTGTATTGCTTGATTAGGCTAAGGACCCGTGTGTGATTGTATACAAATTTGCAAATGTTTTTGGCCACATCCACACATGTTTTGATCCATGGGAATTTGCCAAGATCCTCCAATATGAGGTCAAGGTAATGGGCGGCACATGGAGTCCAAAATATAGTTGGGTGCCTCTCCATCAATAGTCTACTACCAACAACATAATTTTATGCGTTATCGGTCACCACTTGAACCACATTTTGTTCACCCACATCAACTATGACCTCCTCTATAGCCTCGCAAAGGTATGTGGCACTTTTGACATGGGTGGAAGCATCAATGAACTTGAGGACACGGTGTCACTTGAAAAATAAGCAAAACCAATTATTCAATAAATTAGAAAATACATAAATCAGCCATATTAATCACTAAATCAAATTCAAATTTCAAATTATTCAATGCATTGAGGGAAGTACAATTACCTACGGAGGAAACTAGAAAATTGAGTAGCGTCCTATTTCTCCTATCAGTCCAACCATCGGTCCAACCCTTCTTGCTCCATTGCAAGCGTTGCTCCTCTATTTGGGCTTTTACATCAGCCACCTTTTGACTCAAAAGTGGGCCCTTTAATACATCTTTGCTAGGGGTTTTGAACCCCACCCCACATATAGTTGTGGCATCAACCATATTTTGCCAAAAGGGAGACCTAAAACATGTTATAGATAAATTAAGAAGATACTTAGATAAGTATTGTAAAATGAAAACTTTAACTTTAAATTTGAATTCGATAATGACATACATCTAGATTCTAAATATAAAATTCATGAGACAAAGATATTAAGAATCAACTATCAAACTATAATTTTAAAACAATTAAACAAAAAAGAATTACTTAGCTACATGGAAGGGAATGGTGCAATAGTACCAGAAGTCTACAATTGATTTCTTGGCTACATCATGTGCTTCCTTGTTCCAACCCATGCTCTCAAGCGACTGTTGGGAGCCAAGAGTAGTGTGTGGTACAAAATATGAATCCATCCTAGATTTACGAACTCTAGGACCAATGCTAACACTCCCACTACCACTACACTAGCGGTAGCACTAGCACTACCAATAGCACCAACACTAGCACTAGGACGGTATGGAGGCATGGAAGAAGCATTTCCAACACCACCAATGCTCGCCAACTCCTCCCTCTACCTCTTTTTCATTTCATTTTGCAATTCAAATGATTCTAATTGCACTTGCACCTCACAAATAGCCTCAAGCTGTGCAAGAGGGCAGCCCACTGCATCATGGACGGGTATGCGTGCAATATGGTATTTCAATCTGTTTATGCCTCCATGAAAATGTGTTTTGCAATATTTACATTTTGGCCTCTCCTTTTTCTACCCAAGAAAGATTTCAGCATGTTTCCAAGCAGGGTCTTTTCTGGCAGGGGTTTGAGACATTGTGAAAAACATGGTTTGAATTGCAAATGAAGGCTGTTGCAATAACAAGTAGGGTTTCTAAATTTATTCAACTTGCAAGTAGGGTTTGTAAAAAAAGAAATGCAAACTCAAAAAAACAATGAAATTTTTGCTAAAAAACATAAAAAAAAAACCAAATAAAATAAAGCTTACCTCTGAGATTAGGCTTGAAATGAAATGCAAACTCCTTCCAATCGCTGGTAAAGAGCTCTCAATGCACCTCTTTGCTGGTATGAAACTTCCCGAATGCTATCTGATGATGAATTTGTCTTCTACTTCTTGCTGGTTGCCCTACAATGCTCTCTTGTTTTTCCTCGCAACTCTCTTTTCTCCTCCTATTTTTCCAAGTAAAACTCAAAAAAAAAAACCAAATTTGATAAGTGTTTTATGTTTTTTTTCTTTTTGCATGTCAAACTACCGGCCGAGTCCTGCTGAAGGGACTCTCCTGGACTCAGAGAGTCTGGTGAGTCTGGCCAGGCCTCGGCTGAGTCTGAGTCCAAGTCTCATTTCTGTGATTGGAACTGCACTCTTGTCTCCAACGATTTTATTATCTTGCAGCAGCTATATACATTAGTGATGGTGGAACAAAATTTAAGGTACTGATTTGTATCAAGACTGTAACACTGTACCAGCTTAATCTTTAATTCTATATAATTTTTTATGCATCACAGCATTGAACTTAGTTTCCTAAATTCTATAGCAGCATTTATGAATAGAATTTAATGGAGTCCTTTTGAGAAAACACTATAGTTGCCGTTTAATTCTTGAAATTGCATTACAGCAGTTGTAGCATTAAGTGGACATCAAAGCGAGTGTTGTGAGATAGTTTCTAACCTATGGCAAGCATTTTCGTATATCTTGTGCATCGTAGAGTAGAGGTTGTAGCATGAAGAGCTCCAGATAGCATAAACATGTGGGGAAGTGACCACCATTGAGATGATCATGGGAAGAAAACCAAGCAAACATCGAACCTTTTTACAGTTGAAGGTTTCAAGTGTGGCAGTATACCGCTACCTTCTTGAAGCACCTTAGTGCTAAGCATCACCTTAGAAGATGAATAGGGACATTTGATGGAGTCTTGTTCTAGACACATAGACATAGAAGTTTCAGATGTGGAAGAAAATATTCTTCGCTATTTCAAGTGTAACCTTTTAAGGAAGGAATGATCCATAAGAATCCACGAAAAAAGATCCATAATGATAAAAGGAGAGATGGAACATCTGATTTGTTTTTCCTTTCCTCAAGAAGGGATAATGGAATGCCTTCCCCCAACCCCCTCCTCCTATCCCTCCCTCCCCAAAAAAGGCAAAAAAGCCCGACACATGAGCTTTCATGTTCCTACATGAACTCTCACGTCCCACACATGTTTCTTCATTTCCTAAACCAAGAAAACCAATTTAAAGGGTGAGTTAGAGCATGGAGGCATTCCATAGTGAATGGTCATCCCGGGAGGCAAGTTGGAGTGTTGAAGTGACTGGGAGAAGAGGTATTACAGCTGACAAATGATGTGGCAGACTTGAGAGTAGAAAGAAGAACTAGAAGTTGCATCTCTTATCGTGTACTTGTTTGTTTTGAGGAATAACAATCACATAGACGAGAAATTGCTGCTGCCAACTGGTTTTCCCCACCCTTGAGTTTTCTAGGACTAAAAAAAGAAACTTTCATTACAAACTTTCTTTGTTCTTTATTCCTTATTTCCAACATAAACAGAATGCCAATCTTTTCATTAACTGTCACTTGAGCTTTTCAAGTAGCACAGTATCATAAATTGTCTGGGTTGTTGATTCCACAATACATTAGACAAATTATGGATCATTACATAACCATTTGGCCAAACTAGTTATTTTGGGTTCATAATTCTTTCATGAGATCATACTCAATAGTGACAAACAGAAATACCTAAATGTGCATTATTATGTACTTTATGTGATTGAAATCATACTAGTGCATACAGAACAAAATTCTGCAACATCTAAAGTAGTTGATACCATACTAAGTAAGATAGTTCCTGATACCAAAATCCGTATCTGCTTGAAAGAGTTTAGGATGAAAATTAAAGACGTAAGATTTAACCTATACAACTTCTATCATGAAATAATTTTAAGTAAAAACTATATTAACTATAAACCTTAAAAGGTGAACAATAAAGACCTTGTATCTGGAGTAGCATATTAATCAACAGTTTGAAAAAGAGTGTTAAAGCATGGTAGCATACCCCTGTGCCATCCTTCGTCTTGTAATCAGTTCCGAATACAGTCAGCTCAGGTCGCCTACCAACTGCAATTTGTTGAACAAATGGCATGAGATTGTTTGGAATTCCCCGTGGATCTTCACCTATAATTCCACTAGGATGAGCTCCAACAGGATTGAAATATCTAAGCAACATAATTTTCCACTCAGGATCTGCCCGGTGAGCATCATGGCAGATTTCTTCAATGAAGAGCTGCAGAATAAAATGATAATTGATTCACAAGTGAGGCACAAATATTACATATAATGATCCAGATCTTCCATAATATGTAGGAGCAAAATGGAATACTACCGTTCACATGCATTACTGGCAGTGCCAGCTATCTGTGCAACTAAGCTAAAACTGCCTTACCTTAGTTCGTCCATAAGGGTTCATTGCACATAGTGGGAAGTCTTCTGTGCATGGGACCTCCTTTGGCTGACCATAAACTGTAGCAGATGATGAGAAAACTAGCTGCAGATACCCATGACATCAATTAGTTGACATAAACATAAAATATGTAAATGGAGTATCTACTTCAATGGACTAAATCCCACAACTGTGAAAATGCATTATGTAAAAATAGTCATAATAAATTATGTTCTGAAAGTTGACTAGATGTGACATTCTTGACCAGTTGGAAAGATAACTGAAATCTAATGACAAAGGAATTATATTATTATCCAGGAATCAACTCAAAAAGCCAAAACTGCGAATAGCATTGAAAATATAATTATGCTATTTACGAACAGTGGATTTGCCATCTTGGTCCAAGACTTAGTGTAGGCTTACATATGTGTAGAATCATAATACTTAAGCAATATTGTTTTGAAGATCAAGAAACTAAAAATATTACCAAGCAGTGGACTTGCACATCCATACACGCTAGTGGAGATGGTGTAGAAGACTGCAGCAGAGCTCTTGCACTCCCATACTCCACAATTTCAGTTGGGTCTATCTTTTTTTCTTTTATTAGTTTACATAATAATAGAACTTGTTTGTACTTATGAAATGGGTTTCACATTATAAAACATGCTACTAAACACTAGAAAAAAGAGTGTACATGCAACCTAAGTGCAGAACGTAAACTAGAAAAAAATGTCACAGACATTAAGCACCTACATAATATTTGAGGCATATGCAAGGTGCTGAATATACCATTCACTAATGCAATACCTTTAGATGGTTGTTTCAACTTGTTCTGTTTTTTAGCTCAGATAGAAACTTACGCACAGATTCAATGTGAACGTGTTGGAAATGGTTCAAGTGGTTCGAGTTAGTTTAGTCTAATAAAGTGTAGATAAGGATGCTTTTTGGAAGATACGATTTGTAGTTGGATAATATAAAGCTAAGAGCAAGATGGAAGAATAAATATAAAGTGAGTTTCCATGCAGCTGTGAGATGTACAGCTTGTAGAGGTTTCCTTGTATGTTTTTTCGAAGGAATTAAAACTGATTCGAAAGTGCAAATTACTTGTGTATTTGTTTTACACTTCTGCATTTGCAGCTGTGTGATTGTTACAAGATTCAGAAATTTATTTTTCTGCAGTTAAATAATTTCTGATTTTAGCTATTTAATTTCTGTTTCAACTTGTTCTGTTTTGTAGCTCAGATAGAAACTTACAAATGGATTCAATGTGAACGTGTTGGAAATGGTTCAAGTGGTTCGAGTTAGTTTAGTCTAATAAAGTGTAGATAAGGATGCTTTTTGGAAGATTAGATTTTTAGTTGGATAATATAAAGATAAGAGCAAGATACAAGAATAAATATACAGTGAGTTTCCATGCAGCTGTGAGATGTACAGCTTGTAGAGGTTTCCTTGTATGTTTTTTCAAAGGAATTAAAACTGATTTGAAAGTGCAAATTACTTGTGTATTTGTTTTACACTTCTGCATTTGAAGCTGTGTGATTGTTACAAGATTCAGAAATTTATTTTTCTGCAATTAAATAATTTCTGATTTGAGCTATTTAATTAGAGAGACATTAGGACAGCAGTCACCTGCGGTTGGAAATTCTTCACAATTGAATTCAGCTGGTAGGTTCATAGACTTAAAAGAAAATAATGTTTTATTATGAAAATAAAGCTCAAGATGACTTCTAATGGAAACAAGAAAGAAACTTAAAAGACTAATTTTCAGATCCTTTTTGAAACTTAGCAACTCAGGTAAGTGCTGAGCTCTGTGTGCTTAGAAAGAACATACTATTTGCTATGGTCAGGGCTTAATTCGATATGTTTGGTCTCCTTGTTTTGGAAGCACTCTATCTAGCCCTTAATATTATTACTTTAATTGTTTGTTCAACTTTCGATGAAATGCAATACATCATGATCTTGCCACAGTGCCACTGAATTGCGACACAAACAACATCTATGGCCAAATGCATTTTTAATATAATGTAATGTTATTTTTAAAAGAATGGTCTGGCACAACTAGCATCTGAGGTCAACAGCATTTTCAGAAAAGGACCTAATATTATTTTCTTTTAGTTTGAAATAATTTCACCCCTAATCTAGGGAAGTTACAGATTCAATGTAAAATTGTAAATAACCATATGTCATCAAAGAGCCCCAATGAAAGATACCCTCTCAATTTTTCTTGAGTTTTTCATTTCAAATACAATGCAACCATGCACCCGTTAAGGTTAGCTTCAAACCAAATGATGCAATATGGTAACTCTAACCAAGAATGCGCCCTAAGACCCGATGAGGGAGGACGGGCGGGCATATGGTTAGAGGATCCCTAGGATCTACTTAGCTCCATAATTGAATTGATTACAATTGAGAGAGAAGAACTAAACTCAACACCAAGAATGTGCACACAAGATCCTTTAGAAGGCGAGGTGCTAACATATGGTGGAGTACTAATTACAAAACTGAAAGAACTTAGGCGGATAACCACCCATGAGAGATTTTCCACACTTCCACTAAAACAGTGGGGGGAATGAAATTACAAATAAAACAGTTCATCCATTGCGGTAGGCATCCACTCAAGAGTGGGAATTCACCACTTGATAGTGGGTACAAGAAAGCTTAAACAATTCGTTTCTCCACACTGGCGGTATACCATCCAGGGGTGCTTAATGTGAAATTAAGAAATAATTGCAGCAATAATAAACTGGAACAATACTACTGTTTACAATTTTACAATATGAGAAAGAGCTGCAAATTACATGAATATTACAATGATTTCAAAGCACCAAGAAACTGGACGATTCCACATTAGATATCAATCAATAATTGATGAAGAAAAGACTGGAAATTCAAACTGAATCAAGTCTGATATAAATCTGCAATTCTGGAAATGAATAACACGCAACTTGTAAACTCACTTAAATGTGCATAACTTCACCAAATTACCTCCAAATTGACTGAAATCTTTTGCAAAGGCTCTCAAGGAGTATGGCGCCCAAGAACAAAACTGAAAACAACATCAAAACCCCTTCATTTATTTGGCACGAATTCCAATGTGCTTTCAAAGGGTACGACCTGGCTGCAAGGGCGATTTTGCTCTTAAAAATCAGGTTCTTTGAATTTAAATCTCAGCTTCCATGGAAAGAGTCGCCCAAGGTCAACAAATACGTGGCACAAATGCCCAGAATGAAATAAAATTTATTCACAAAGCTGCTAACAAAATTCGATTTCAGCTGTAGGTGAACAAGCAACTCCAAAATTGCTAAAAACTCCAAAATTCTTCAACAATTGAGTTTCATCTGCTAGTTTGAATGAGAAGCAGCAATAAGACCAATTAGGTGTTATATTTCAAACACGAAATTGGATTGAAAATAGGAGGTAAGCATCCCTCAAATTAAAAACCAGGTTGTCATTTTGACAACATAACATTAGCATAAGTTCATGGATGATAAGAGCTGGAGCAAGACTTCTCTTTTATAGAAAAAGAGGTGACTTTACAAATTCCCAAAACTCCTCCAAGAATAAGACACCAAAAGTTCCTTTTTTGAAATATTTTATAATTCACAAATATTAAATCCCTCTTAGAATGGCGTCCACTTCAAGGCATAAATAAACTTTATTAAAAGTTTAATATTTCCTTCATGAAGGCGTCCCCCTTCATGGCCACCTTTTAAGCACAACTTAAATTTAATGAACTAGGCCAAGGGGTCAACTTGAAATTAAAACATTAATGCCTTGAAATATATTATTTCACCAAAATGGGCCTCAAAATGCTGAAAGCCAATTATGCTCCAAACTGCACTACCCAGAATGGAAACTGAGCTGACTGCTGATAGCCTGATGCTACTGCCCAAGATGGCACTATCAGAAATAGAACTTATTAAAAATAGTAAATTCTGAAAAGTTTCCCAATGCCTTTGCATGTCATACCATTGCGAAGCTCTCTGAAAACCCAGAAAGAATCTGCAATCCAAAACTCGAAACTCCAATGTGCTGGCTAAAAATAACAAGTTCAGGAAAAGGTTGTCAGATGGAGATGCATGTTACACCATTATGAAGCTCTCCAAAAACCCAGAAAACTCCATCAGACATGCATCAGAAACGCATACATGCAAACCTTCAAAAATGCCTCAGAACCCCAATAAGATAGGAAACCCTAATTTGTCCTCAAGCAATGCCACAACACTCCAAACTAATCCCACCAAAACAAATAGGATCCCAGGGTCCCATGTCCATCTCTGAAAAGACCCACCATGCTGATGCTGCACCACTCTGATCATACAAATGAAGCCATCGTACCAGAACTGCGCTGACCTTCCCTGCAACCTCAAAAAGTTAACAAGCCTGAAATTCAAACTGAGAAACGTGGAAGGACTGAAATCATAATTTTGCAGCATCTCACGCCCAACAAACTCTGAGGAGTTAATATCATCAATGCCAATGACTATCAACATTATGGACATAAGGAAACATGATCTAAGTATCTCAACAATATTCTTATCAACGAAACTCCTCAAAGCATCAAACAGAGTCACAACTCCTTCAAGGCTTCTTGCAAAGAAGAAAACAACTCTTTGCAAAAGCTCAACAGTCTAATCCTCGGAACTCCTCAAGGATGAACAATGCCTCTTCCGAATAATTCTGATATATCCAAGAAGGCTTCTGAAAACTTTCACCAAAGTCTCAAAAAGTTGAACCCAATCAAGCAAAGGTTCGCTGGCCCAAACACTAGTGTTAGAGATTGTACAAGGAAAGCCTCTGGAAAATAACTTAAACACCATCCAAGTCTGATCTGAATCATTATGAAACATCATTTCCCACCTTTGGAACCAAAAACCATCATTGATAAGAGATTCAGAAGAGAAAAAATGAGTATACCATCTGCCCATGAATGTTGAAGTGAACCACTCAAAATCTGATTTTAGGAAAATCAATGTGCAAAGAGTTGAACAACAGCTGCAACACTGGAAATCAGCGTCCATAATATCACAATTGTTCATGTCCAAGGCTGGAAGCATCCCCTCAAGAAACTCCAACCCATCATTGAACCGTCTTTTGTTCGAAGTAACTCTCAAATCCACCAATAGATGAACCAAAGGAATCATCAAATGATTGGTAAAGATGGGAGCAGCATCAAAGATCCCTTTTTCTACTTGCAACAATCTCCATCAAGCCATGTTGAGAATTCCAAACATGAATTCCCAACCAAAAATAAATTCCAACACTTTGGAAAGAATTCCTAACATATCTCCAAAAGCTATGGTGAAAGTCTCAAGCACACAAATCCATGTAATCAGCTGCAACCATCAATGCAAAGTTTGAACCTTTCATGACCAACATTTTAGAATAATCACTAATCAACAATGCACAATCTAGAAACAAAAGGGGCAAGCCTGAAAATTCTCCCACAATTTGATGCATATTTCTAAGACTTGACCAAATCAACCATCGTAGGATAGATGGTACTCTTTCATTGGTTAATGTTGAGTGAAGACCAGCCAGTTCAAGTTTGGACATCATTAAATGCTCATTTACTAACCATCCCAAAAGAGTGTTGCTTGGTATATAGAGTGGATCCACCAACATTATCTCATGCTTGACTATAAAATCATGCATGTCAAAAACATAAAACCTCTTACCAACGCCAACCACATAGAAATTGTCAATCACCACATAATTTAGCAAATCATGTGAAGATAGAGAATTATTGTACACCATCATAGAAACAATATTTCCTTCATCCCTTTCGTTGGTGTCTTCATAGAATTCATGCACATCTTCTTCATCCACTTGAGGATGCCCATCATTAGTTGTTGATCCATATAATGTAACGTGATGAATACCACACACAATACCAATCACTACATCTACCTCATGGCTGCAAGCTATTCCTTCTTGTGGCAATTCTTCATCCCTAATCAAAAGCTCACACTCTTGATATACCTTCCAATTACCATCATCTTCATGAATCTCCTTAGTATTATGCAAGGTTTCATCATTATGGAGTTTGTTAATACCTTCAACTATTTGCTTGATCTCCATAATCCTTGTATCAGCTTCTTGTTCCACAAATGTGGCTGCAATAGGAAATTGATTTTCTGTTTTGCATTAAGAATGATGAGCTAAGGTAAGATCAAGGCAAAGCTTATCAACCTCTTTCTCCTTCTCTTGGTAGGCATCATAGGTCTCCTCTGCAAACTTAATGGCATTATCCCTATCTGAGAGAAAATGCAAATAATCAGTCTTTATTGATTCCAATGCTTCTTTGATGGTTTGCATCTTGCAAAGAGTATCTCCATCCTTAACTCCATATTGTCTCTCTTCAAACTGAATCTTCCAGTAGATCTCTTCAATAAAATTGCATGTCCTATCAAATCTTGATAATGTTTTAACAATTTTCTCTTTTGAAACCATTAATTTATCTTTCAAAGCTTGTAGCTCTTTAGGCCCTTGATCATAATCAGCAAAGAAGCTTTGCTCATCAAACATCAACTTCCCTAATTTGTTTTCATTGACATGATTTTCAAAATCAGCTTCCTTTCTAACCTTTTCACTGCATAATTCCTGAATAGAAGGCTTGTCAGCAATATCTTCAAGCAATGAATCATCAAAAGATTCCCTTGCTTGCTCCCCCAAGCATTTCGGTGTCAAAACACTTGGATCCCATGGTCTGATGAATATCTGATTTTGTTCTGAACAAATATGCCCAACAAGCTCTCCATGAATAGTTGGTTTCTCACCATTAGAGAGATCAAAGTCAAACACCCTAGAGTTATAACAATAATTAGCTCTATCATTAGGAACACCTGTCTCAACAAAATCTGCCCCAAAATCATCCTGAAGTAATTTTTGTCTGGGTTAAGTCCCACTCATATTCTAAATTATCTTCAACAAAATGATGTTCATGCTCCAACTTAGTTGTTGTTTTGAGATTTTCAGCAACCTCAAACTCTTCATTAGCTGCATTTCCTTCAAATAAATCATTCTGAAGGTCTACCATACATTCCCCTTGATTAATGTAATCTTCTTTTTCATACAGCAGCTCTGTGGGTTCATCTCTCTTCTTTTCAACATATTCTTTTTCTGAAAATTCAAGTGAGTCCATTTCATAGTCTTCATGCTCTTCTGAAACTTTGGTTGCCTCTTGGTAGTCTTTTGTTGAATGCATAGCAAAATGTATATTTGTAGATTCTTCCTAAGATTCTGCTACCAAATCCACGGAATGCCAAATTTCATTCTTTTCTTTGACGAAAGAATTCTCCACATTATTTTGAACTGTCTTCATCAAAAGGGGCCTCAATTTCTCCTCACATTGATTAAACAGTTCATTTAACAACATATCAACAATAGGAGAAATCTTTTCTTTACATTCAAATACTTCCAAAAAGAGTGATTGGACATTCGGTGGAATTTCATCAACCTCTTTAATAGTGAAAAAAATAATGTTCTTTACTGCTGCCATAACACTCTCTTCTTGTTCACTCCAAGTGGATATGAAAAGGTAGTAGACCAAGTGATCAATCTGATTATGCATTTCCAAGTCAATCAGCAAGTTACTTGTCCTGAGATCTGAAAATGTCTTCAATATAAGCTCTTCTGGGAAATTGACAGCTACCAGTTTCATCAAGATTTTGGAAACTTTCAACAATCTTTTGAAAGATCTTCATAATTTCATCTTCATAAGGCATCAATGGTGCTACAATCCTTATAACTTCACTAAAGCATGAAGTAACCAACAAACTTATTTCTTTCTTTGGATGCCCTATCCAATAGGGATGAATCAAAGCAGTTACTGCAGGAGATAATGCCTTATTCAAAAATTCAGTAGGAGATTGTTGGACTACGCTCAAACAATGTTCCAATTCAGACAATATTCTCATTTCTTCACCTCTTGTCTGACATCCTTCATTGAGCCTTGCACCTGCAATCGAAAGTGACCTTGCCAAACTTTTTTCCTCTTCAGAAGCCATAATCACATCTGACTTCTCGCAGTTCCTGGACTTCAGAAAATGTAACATCTTCGGTACCTCTGAAAATTGAACCTGAACTCAGTTCTGACCTCTAGTGTTGAATCTGATTTCTATGTCACTCTTCTGACAACTGAGCTCCATTTTTCACAAGATGGAAGGAACTTCGGCTCTGATACCACTGAAAGATACCCTCTAAATTTTTCTTGAGTTTTTCATTTCAAATACAATGCAACCATGCAACCGTTAAGGTTAGCTTCAAACCAAACGATGCAGAATGGTAACTCTAACCAAGAATGTGCCCTAAGACCCGATGAGGGAGGAGGGACGAGCATATGGTCAGAGGATCCCTAGGATCTAATTAACTCCATAACTGAATTGATTACAATTGAGAGAGAAGAACTAAACTCAACACCAAGAATGTGCACACAAGATCCTTTAGAAGGCGAGGTGCTAACATATGGTGGAGTACTAATTACAAAACTGAAAGAACTTAGGCGGATAACCACCCATGAGAGATTTTCCACACTTCCACTAAAACAGTGGGGGGGAATGAAATTACAAATAAAACAATTCATCCGCTACGGCAGGCATCCACTCAAGAGTGGGAATTCACCACTTGACAATGGGTACAAGAAAGCTTAAACAATTCGTTTCTCCACACTGGCGGTATACCATCCAGGGGTGCTTAATGTGAAATTAAGAAATAATTATAAACTGGAATAGTACTACTGTTTACAGTTTTACAATATGAGAAAGAGCTGCAAATGATATGAATATTACAATGATTTCAAAGCACCAAGAAACTGGACGATTCCATGTTAGATATCAATCAATAATTGATGAAGAAAAGACTAGAAATTCAAACTGAAACAAGTCTGATATAAATCTGCAATTCTGGAAATGAATAACCAGCAACTTGTAAACTCGCTTAAATGTTCATAACTTCACCAAATTACCTCCGAATTGACTGAAATCTTTTGCAAAGGCTCTCAAGGAGTAGGGCGCCCAAGAACAAAATAGAAAACAGCATCAAAACCCCTTCATTTATTTGGCACGAATTCCAATGTGCTTTCAGAGGGTACGACCTAGCTGCAAGGGCGATTTTGCTCTTAAAAATCAAGTTCTTTGAATTTAAATCTCAGCTTCCATGGAAAGAGTTGCCCAAGGTCGACAAATACGTGGCACAAATGCCCAGAATGAAATAAAATTTATTCACAAAGCTGCTAACAAAATTCGATTTCAGCTGTAGGTGAACAAGCAACTCCAAAATTGCTAAAAACTCCAAAAATTTTCAACAATTGAGTTTCATCTGCTAGTTTGAATGAGAAGCAGCAATAAGACCAATTACGCGTTATATTTCAAACACGAAATTGGATTGAAAATAGGAGGTAAGCATCCCTCAAAGTAAAAACCAGGTTGTCATTTTGACAACATAACATTAGCATAAGTTCATGGATGATAAGAGCTGGAGGAAGACTTCTCTTTTATAGAAAAAGAGGTGACTTTACAAATTCCCAAAACTCCTCCAAGAATAGGACACCAAAAGTTCTTTTTTTGAAATATTTTATAATTCACAAATATTAAATCCCTCTTAGAATGGCATCCACTTCAAGGCATAAATAAACTTTATTAAAAGTTTAATATTTCCTTCATGTAGGCGTCCCCCTTCATGGCCACTTTTTAAGCACAACTTAAATTTAATGAACTAGGCCAAGGGGTCAACTTGAAATTAAAACATTAATGCCTTGAAATATATTATTTCACCAAAATGGGCCTCAAAATGCTGAAAGCCAATTATGCTCCAAACTACACTGCCCGAAATGGAAACTGAGTTGACTGTTGATAGCTTGATGCTACTGCCCAAGATGGCACTACCAGAAATAGAACTTACTAAAAATAGTAAATTTTGAAAAGTTTCCCAATGCCTTTGCATGTCAAACCACTGCGAAGCTCTCTGAAAACCCAGAAAGAATCCGCAATCCAAAACTCGAAACTCCAATGTGCTGGCTAAAAATAGCAAGTTCCGAAAAAGGTTATCAGATGGAGATGCATGTTACATCATTCAAAAGCACATACATGCAAACCTTCAAAAATGTGTCAGAATCCCAATAAGTTAGCAAACCCTAATTTCACCTCTGACAAGCCTACGGGCTTCCGAAAATAGGCTATCAATCATCGAAGAGAGAATGGCTAAAATGGGGACATTACACCTAGTCAAATGGAATATGTAATATACACCCCCAATTTTTTTTATGAAATTAACTTCAACTAAAAGTGAGGTGCAATGCAACTTCCTTTCCACTTTGTGATCACCCAGATCCCAAAATGGGCAAGGTGATAGCAACAATGTTCATGACTTACAATTAACTAAAATGCTGCAACTAAAAGGAAATGCACTAGGTGGCAAACTAACCAATACCAATTATTTAGCAGAGTGTTTATGCAATACTGAAAAGAAATGCACTTCATGCTAGCGAAGTGTTCAATACAAATAAAATAACAACACTTCCACTTGTTCAATGAGAATTCAAACATGGCACTTCCACGTGTTTAATGGAGTAGCAAATTACAATTGTAACCACTTATTCATTGGGGTAAGTCCCAAATTCATCCACTTATTTAGTGAGTTGAGTACATAAATCAAGAAGCATATGTCAAACACACTAATGGTACTACCATCCAGTGTTTACAATGTTGAATCAGATGCAAATCATCGCAAATCTATCAAAACTCACCAAACAGTCATTTTTCCACCATGAAACATCTTAAAGACTATCAACAAGGACTAGGTGCCCCCAAACAAAGGATTTTGATCACTTATAATCAAGTGCCCCACTCCAAAATTCGCACACCACACTACTATGCACACCCTAGCAAATGGTACGGCCTAGTTAGGATGAAGTATAGTCTCAAACAGCAATAAATGCCTCCTTGAAAGTGAACAATCTAATAGGAGACAACCATAACACTTGCCCAAGTTGTTAACAAATGATGATAATGGAAATATTTAACCATACAAGTGGTACAACTTACTACAAGTGAATAGTACAGCCAACACAGGTACCTTCAACAATCACCTTAAGAAACACTTCAAAATCTTTTGAAAACTTGAAAGTAATCACACCAAAAATATGCAACTTAAAACACACCAAAATCATCCATATCTGCAACCAAAAGCTCCAATCCGTGGCATAATGGTGATCTTTGTATGAAACCACACTAGCTAGCTAGGGGGATTTTTCATCCCTAAAACCAGCAACTCCAAAAGGGTTTTCGTCCTCAAAAAGCTTGGGAAGAACTCTTGTTCATTGCACAACATAATAACAGCATTCACAAGTCTAACCTTGCCCACATCCTCCTTATATAGCTTTTTTGGAGGGAAATATTCGTAATTTTGAAATAATAATCCCAATATTCACCAAAATGCCCTTTTAGAAAGATAAATAAAATGTGAACATGCAGAAAAGGGCCCCATATCCTAGGCATCCAACTTTGAGCCCACTTTAATACCTTTTTAAAGAGATACTACACTTTTTTTTTTTTTACAAAGAGATACTACACTTTTTTTTTCTTTTTTTACAGAGAGATACTACACTTAAGCTATCACTTTAATATTTTAACATCAGAAACTTAAGTGAATATTTATATTATTTTACCCAAGTTGCAAAAAGCACTGAAACATCATAGAAACCAAACTCTGACCATACCAACATGATATTGAAGATTTGGGATGATTATTAGAGGCAACTGGATGAGTTACTAAAAATAGACTGCTCCTCAAAGAAATTTGGAGCGCTCCCAAAAAGTCTGAAATCAATTCTCAAAATGTCATGAGGATCCACATCACTAATTGAGCTCATTGCCAAGAATAATACCCCTGCAATATTGAACCTGTGCTCTCCAAGAACTTTGGAGTTCCCCTTTACTCACAATTAGTCTACGGAAAACTCAGAAATAGGCTAATCTTACACCAGCTGATTATGCTCGAGAAGGGGACATTACAGAATAGTGAAAGTGCAGCAAAAGAAACTTCATGGAGATCTTTGAAATCTTGTGCTAATTTGTAGTATTTTAAAGTAGTATCACTCTTGAAGAAGTATGAATTGTAAATGCTAAATAGAAAATTGAGCAACAATAGAACCAAAAACACTGATTTTGTCATTCTTGCCTTGGGAAAAGTTGTAAAGTGCAGAGATAACAAGTGTTTGATGGCAAAATCCATTGCAGCAATTAGGATATTTAGCAAAAATATGTATAAATTAGAACCTTTTCATTAAGTAAACTGGAAAGAATTTGAGTAAGAAAACAGGAAATAAACAGTATAGTATAAGTCTGAAATTCCTGAACTAGTTAAGGTTATTAGTATTTAGTATTTACGCTTAACAAGTCAGATAAAGGAACTGTAGATCATCAAAGTGAAATACTGACCCATAGTGAAGGACTCTTTATGTTTACTCATAAGTAGCATTGTTCTAAAATTGTGGATTCTTATAATCCACAACATTATTCTACTACTCACAGCAAGGAATATACATAAGATTTCATTATCCAATGCAAAATAACTGAAGAACATAACGCTAATGCCTGTTCAAAATCTTATGACACTTGAATATAGAGACATCATCTAATTTTCATAACTAATTTCTAAATTAGAAACATGGACAAACTATTTTATAGAATAAAATTATTAATGGATACTTTAAACAAGGACTTCTTGCATACAAACTATTGTAAGCATTAATAATTGATATTTTAAGCATTACCTTCTTGCAATCATGAGCAATCATAACTTCCAATAGATTTAACGTGCCAACTATGTTATTGTTGTAGTAAAGTAATGGCTTGGCTACACTCTCACCCAC
This sequence comes from Sequoiadendron giganteum, assembly GCA_007115665.2. Lineage (NCBI taxonomy): Eukaryota > Viridiplantae > Streptophyta > Pinopsida > Cupressales > Cupressaceae > Sequoiadendron > Sequoiadendron giganteum. Next base: position 574,110,731 of record CM021106.1, on the reverse strand, counting down.
AGCTTTCAATCCAGCAAAATGAATAACAGCATCAAATCTACAAAACAAAAGGACATCAATTGTATATGTAGACAACGAAGAAACCATTAAGGATTCCTTGAAATGAGAAAACAACAACAAACAATATCAACATGGAGATTAAAAATAGAACATTAATGTGATACAAAGACATTTATTGACTTTCCACAACTGGTGAAATGTCCAAATTCATTTTTAAAGAACTTTACCATTAAAAGTTGTTACATCCCTGCAAAACTCACCATTTGCACCTTGTTCTTCCATATTTTCTAGAAGCATCTTCAATGTGTTAAAGCCAAAATCCACTATATTGTCTTCCCAAACCATATACAAGGTAATCTGACATCATGATCTTTGTTTGAAAGTGATGAAATTTGCAGAAGCAATGGATGTTCCATCTATTTTCAAAGTGACAAAGATCACAAGAAGATGTGACTAATCTTGTTTTAAGTGTCATGATCCTTTTTTGGAACAAATAGAAGTGTGATGCTGGCAGAATAAAAGAAAAGGAGCAAGAAGAAATGATATAAATGTCAAGAAGACGTGGATCACACAGGAAGAGGATTATTGCCAAGCAAAGATCTTCCACATGTGCAATAGGGAAATAGAACACTAGTTAATAGTTAATACATCTAATTTGTGCGACATTAGCAGGGCACTACTCAGAACCACATGATAGAAATATAAATAAGTGGTGTCATCATATGCATCACATGGCATTGCTTTAAGGTGTTGGCACATGCATCTATTCCACATGACAAATAGAAAATACACTAGCAAATCACATAAATCTGCTTGATAAACTCCTATTCCCGGGGCCAATAGGGTTTGAGAGCAAAAAAAGCAAGAAAGAACTTAAAACTCATGCTCCATTCATATTTATACAATGCAAACTCACCATCTTTCCATATCTATTCACCATTACAGCTTTCTGGAAAAAATTAGCTCTTGTTTTTGGTGCTTTTCCAAGTTCCTGCATGTGTTTTCAACATATTTTTGTGCTGACATACACCACCATTGATGTCTTGACAAGATCTAAAAGTCAGTATTGTTTTATTTGCTACTGTGGAAAGTTCTTTCAGCATATTGGAAATGAGACTTGCTGTGTATAAACTCTTCTTCCACCATCATAAGTTGTCATGATCATTTTGTAGCAAAAAAGATTGCTTTCTTTGTCTCTGTAAAGATTTCACCTATCATTTTCATCATCCAAGAACCCTAAGGTTGTGGAGATGGGCCAATTTTTTATTTTTATTTTTGATGAATAGGCATTAATCTATATTAATAGTAAAGATTAAAATACATATCCACAAAAATAGGGTGGGTGGTAAGAAGGCACATCCTGAGAGTCACATGGGCAGCACCCAGAAAATTAAAAAAACCAACTGTCACATAGGCCTAGCCCAAAAGTTCATCATTACAATCATAAAATAAAAGGCCATTAAGTAGCCAAAGCAGTACCAACAAAGCCAAGAGGGTCTCTGTCATCCAAGTTTTTTCCCCATACATTAGTGGGGTTTGGAGTGACGTCAGGAGGAGGACCCCAACCATCATCAACATCTTTATCTTTATCTTCTTTATCCTCGCGCAGAGGTAAGATTGCAAGCACCAGACGCGGAAAACATTTTGTAGTGTCTGGCCAACCAGAGCCAAAAGCGGGAGTATCATCAAAGGGCCACTCGGAACCGCCACCACTACTCCCCGCCACTCCTCCAGAGGACCAGCCCGTGGAGGAGGAGAACGAGACTGTTGAGGAAGGCGGGAACCATGCTGAAGAGGAGGCTGAGAGCAGGGGCGAGCAAAGCCACTCCGCTGCCAACCCCGAGAGGGCGATCGGCCACGGGAAGGGGTAGGCGAGGCGGGCACCCGAGCCACAGTGCACGGGGCATTGACCCAATGGTCCAAAAGCACCTGAAGGTTAGCCACCTCAAGTGCAACCTTGTTCGCTTGAACTTGAATCTGCAAGAGCACATTAGAATAAATAATAGCTTTAGAATACAAACAAACATTTCTATCCATTTGGGTTTTAGCAAATATGCAGGCATTTCTATCTTTCCAGATACTGAAGAGGATTTCCACTTTGAAAGTGTGCCAAAGCTAGGTATACTTAGTAGTAAGTCTGGTCGAGTCTCCTAGCAAAGCCATATGCCAGGAGAAGGGCTCTGATCTGAAAGGCCGAAAGAGGTCATGAATCCAAGTCCAAAACTGTTGAGCTCTAGTACAAAACCGGAAGAGATATTTAAAAGACTTAGCTTGCCCACAAAAAGGGCATCGAGAGTCCTAGACCCCCAAGTGAACAAGTTGAGACCCCACAGGCAAGCCTGGGAAAAGAATACACCATGCAAAGTGGGCGAGCTTCGGCTCAACACTTGCAGACTAAATGGCAGAGAATCTTTTTCGCTAGACATGAGCGGAGGATTGGAGAAGCCATCTTTGGTTAAGACTGCCAATCTGTCATGCCTCGTAACCATGAGGCAAAATTGTAAATAAATAAAAACTTGTGTAAAGTAATACATTTGATTTTATAAGCTAGATAATAAATACTTAGATTGTTAACACATTTGATCCACTTTATAAACAAATAAATAATAAATAAATAAATTCAATTTTTAAAATACCTTTTTATAATTGTGATTGCTAAAGGCAACATCTCAATTAAATTTATTTATATATATATGTTCAAAAGAATAAATATCAAAAATATAAAACCAAACTAAGTCTATTTTATCAATGACTAATCTTCATAAAAATAAACATGATGTATTCATGGGATACTGAGCCGAGCACATTAGAACATATTAACAAATAATCAAATAAAAGAACATACGCGAACTGAAGAGACGCGTCACACGCAAGGGTCACGGGCGTCCAAAAACAAAGGTATTTGAATGGCCGTGAAAGGATGAAGAGAGGGGGAAACGTGAGGAAGAGAAAGGTAGAGAAGGTGCGAACGCCATTGGAGCACAGTTCAGCCTACGAACAGAACCATTCATTCCAAAGTAGAGGCGGATTAAGGACGCTGGCAAAAGAGAAACCAGGAAAACGCGTGAGCGCCAGTTTCAGGTATGAGCCAAAATCGACATTATCTCAGTCCTGTAAATATCTTATATACCTTGGTTCAAAATCATATAGGGCAATGCATAAATATCAGTTCTGTAGATGTCTTATATACATTGGTTCGAAAATCATATAAGGCAATGCATAAATATTTTTAAAACCCCATATCTCTATTACAATAGAAATGCAATCATGTTGCTTACAGCAATCATTGCATTTCCACCAATGACTAAGTATTCTTAGTTGAAAGGATGAACCTCTAACCCAATACTCTTACATAACCCTTGATGAGGATAGGAAGTGTGTGGAAGGAAAGGCGGTTAAATCTATATTGGACGAAGCCCAAGACAGGTAACCAATCCTTGAGGGTGTCCAATTCATCCCTACTGGACGAAGCCCAAAACAGGTAACCAATCCTTGAGGGTGTCCAATTCGAGATGGTACACGCACCCTTGGCACAATTAAACTACTATCCTACACGATTAGGAAGAGAAATAAGTGGAGGTTTATTCCGTTTCGAAGTTAACAATTTGTTTAAATGCAAACAGCAATTCCCTAGTAGACAATATAGTTATTTTCTTGCTTAATTATGTAAATTCAAAATACTAAACATTGGAAACAGTGCTCTACATGAAATAAGTTTTAAGCTAACTTTCTCAAATTAAATTATGTTTAAATTCTCTATAAAGTCTTAATATGGCTCATATGCTTTCCTAGGTTTATCAAATTAAGGAACATTACACAATCATTGGAAAATGCGGCGATAGCCACATATAACCAAGTCGAGGCTTGTAATTCCTGAAAGAAGTGTCTGGGTACCACTCCAGTCCTTCCACTAGGGCTTGGACCCAGGAATTCCCACTTTATGAAGACAATCCGCAAGAATAGCATTCACCAAACCATCATAAGTATCACGGTCCTAGTTTTGAAGTCTGTAAACCACACGAAAATCCTCCCACGGCATAATGTGCATTGTGGGTCTGTGAAACACATGATGCAAGGTTTGAATGCGTTTCTTGTGGAATCTTAGCGCCTTAAGCCAAGGCGACTTGGCCAGAGGCTAACCATTACTAGCAAAGAGAAGCGACCACCAAACATTTTGTTGATTGAGCGAAAGCCCATCACAGAAACCAAATCTAGCCCAGCAGAGCCAAGGCTTAACCGCCTCCCAGACTTTCCAAAAGCTCTTAGCCACGAAAGTACCCACGATTTGGACTGGCTCCTTCATGACTAGAAGGGTTTGAAAGCCAATTCCCTTCCAGGCAGGTCTATGAACAAGAAAGATGGACTGCATACAATGCTTGAGGAGAATTTTGCAGGCTTCATCTCCAATAAGGGCTCTAATTATCCATTTAACACACAAGGCAGTCCCTTGTCGTTGAGTGGAGAACAGACCAAGCCCTCCAGAGTTTCTGGGAAGGCAGCAAAATTCCCAAGCAACACGGTGAAACCCTTTATGGGACTTTGTAGAGGCCCAAAGAAAGTCTCGAAGCAATTTTTCAAGCCTGGCATAGGTAGCTTTTGAAGGAGCCCAACAAGAGGAGTAATAAACATGAGTAGCCGCCAAAATCTTCGACCACAATTGGAATTTTCCTGCCAGAGAGAGAGGCTTAGTAATCCAATAGGCTAGCTTTTGCTCAATCCTGGAGAGAACAGCTTGCCACAACTCAGCTAGAGAAGCCTAGAAGGCAAAGGGAATGCCCAAAAAAACTAAAGATTTCCCTTGGCCCAATCCATTTCCAACCATACTGCTGGAGCCAGTGAGGAGTGGGAAAAATAGACTGCCTGTAGCATAAAGTTTTATGCCACTAGATAGCCGAGCCAGACGCAAGACAAAAAGTGTTGAGAAAATCCAAGGCCGCCTTAATATTGTTTTCTTCCTCCAGAAGGGTGAGGAAGGAGTCATCAACAAAATGGCCATTCACAAGTTGAGCCTGGGAGTTAGGAAGAGTGATGCCTTTGACAGGTCATTGAGAGATCACATTGGCCAACAAATAGCCAAATCCTTCGGTAGCAAGCACATAAAGGGAAGGAGCAAGCGGGCATCCTTGTCGAATGGACTGGAAAAGACCAAAGGCAAGAGACTAGTGGCCATTAATGGAGATACAAGCAGAGGCGTCTGAAAAAAGCATTTGGACAGTCTGAATGAAGTTAGGCCCAAACTCCAAGGCTTTCAACATGGCCAGAATAAAGGGCCACTCAATGCGGTCATATGCTTTAGCAAAGTCTATCTTGAGGAAAATAGCTTTTTGGTTCGAACGTCTGGCCCACTCCATACCTTCCCATACAACAATGATATTATCAAGAATAAATCTGGACTTGATAAAACCAGTTTGCTCCGAGCACACAATCTGAGGTAGAAGATGGCAGACTTTCAAAGCCAACGCTTTGGCGATGATTTTATAAGAGACATTGAAGAGCATGATAGGCCTCCAGTTGCAAATATCCTCGAGATCTCCAAGCTTAGGTATGACTTTAATATTTCCTTTGTTAATTATATTACCCAGGGATTTGGAATTAAAAGCCTCAAGATAGACCTTATGCAGATCATTATCAACATAGTCCCAAAGGGCCTTGTAGAACTCACAAGGGAAACCATCAATCCCAGGGGCCTTATCATCAGCCATGGACTGAATGGCTTCCTTCAAATCTTCAACTGTGAGCAATTGCTCACAAAAAGTTATCTGGGTTGAAGATAGCCTATGTGGCACAATAGCAAGACAATCTTGAAGGGCTTGTTGTCGCTCTGGCATGTAATTCTGAGCAGTGAAAACTTGCTCATAATGTCGAACAAAGGCTTGGAGAATGTCAAGTAGCTTAGAGAGCACCTGGGATCCCTCTTTAATTTTTTGATGCCAGGAGAAGAGTGTCTAGCATGCAGGGCCAAAAAAACTCCTTGGAGACACAATTGCCAATCTTTAACCAATGTAACCTGGCTTTGATTTGCACACCTTTGGCAGCATAATTGTTTGCAACTTGTTTTTTGTGTCTTAATTCAGCCACTCTGACTTGCAATGATGGGGAAAAAGGGTTGGCCTCTAGAGCCTCGGTAGCTGAGCGAAGGTCAGCTATGGTAGCCTCATAAGACCGCTGGCAAAAAATGGCCAGTTGGTGCCCATAAATGCGCAAAAATATTGCCGTACGAATGATAGCATCATTCCACCAATTAATCCAGCCTGTATCATGAGTTGGCTTGCACTCCAAATTGCAAACTCTTTGAATATGGGCCAACGTGGGTTGATGACAAAGCAGAGACGTGTTCAAAAAGAACTGCGTTTTGTAGGCCCGAGGCTGTCTTGTCTCCCATTCAATGCGAAAAGAAATGGGCAAATGATCTGACAAAGTCACATCCACTAACGGCTTAATCGGGAGTGAAGAGTTGTCAAAAAAGAAGAAAGATTGAGCCGAGATCATGGCACGATCAAGGCGCTTAAGTATCATGTCAGAGCCAGCTCTGTAATTACACCAAGTGTGCCAAAGGGAATGAGAATAGCGGCGGCCAATATTGGGATCAAAGAGCCCCAAGTTATTACGCATGTAAAATCACGCCTCTCGTTCGCCAGTTGCCCATCTGAATGGCAGAGTACCATCTTTATCATACAGCATCTCAACCATATTGATGTCCCCACACAACAGTCAGGTAGCAACTGGCAATGAGTCAGCAATCCAATGCCAAAGCAAAGAGCGTTCCACGACATCATTAGAGGCATAAACATTAATAATCCCAAAAGAGTGATTATCAATATTGAGGAGGATCTAGACAATCCGATGTGCAGGGTCAGACCCATGGTCAACCACACAAGCATGCCACCATGGGGCCAAAAGGGTGACAGCTCCACCACGTCCAGCATCATGAGCAATACAATACAAATGACTAGCTGGCCAAATAGAACAACAAGCCGAAGCAAGCAAAAAACCAGAAATTTTAACTTCTTGGAGACAAAGCACTTCAATGCCAGTATACTTTTGCAAAGTATCCCTAACAGAATACTTCCTGGAGAGGTCTGTCGGACCTTGAACATTCCATGAGAGGAAATTCATGAGTGGAACTCCTCCATATCATTGAAGTCCTACTCCTCATCCAGAGTGGAGAAGCGATTCTGTAAAAATTCTCGCAGAGCTGACCAAATTTGAATATTCGGAGAAAAAAGTCTTCGTTTCTCCTGAATATATTCTCCTTCTTCTAATGGCGGAGAAGGATTGCAAGACTGTCGTTGGTCACAACTTTTGGTTGTGCCAACATAACAGTAGCAGGTTGAGGCGTAGCCTTTGGCCTGGGCCGTGTCGGAGAGAAATTCATGAGTGGAACTCCTCCATACCATTGGAGTCTTGCTCCTCCTCATCCAAAGTGGAGAAATGATTCTGTAAAAATTCTAGCAGAGCTGACACAATTTGAATATTTAGAGAAAAAAGTCATTGTTTCTCCTGAATATATTTTCCTTCTTCTAATGCCAAAGAAGGATTGTGAGACTGTCGTTGGTCGCAACTTTCGGTTGTGCCAACATAACGGTAGTAGGCTGAGGTGTAGCCTTTGGCCTGGGCCGTGCTGATATATTGTCAGCTCCGACCGGAGCTTTTTTCCCCTTCGCCAAAGGGTTTGAAACATCTTTAGCAAGCTCAGGGACTTTGAAAACCATCCCAGAGCCACTAGACTTGTGTTTACGGTTTGTAACCGTGGTCCATTTCTCATCAATTTTAGCAGCAGAGTTATCTGCCTAATGAGGCTTTTCAAATTCCCGCGACAAAGGAGTACAAGGCACTACCAAAGGGCAGTCCTTGATCTTGTGGTCCGCTCTGCGGACTGACATCTATAGCACGTGTTTGGAAAATTAAAATAAGTAATCTTCTGGGTATACCGGATATCTCCAATTTGAATGTCAATGGAGTCTTTCAAATCTTGTGAGAGGTCAACCTCCACACAGACCCATTTTTGGGGTCGGGCTTGGAAAAACCTATCTAGCTCAATACAAATGACCTTCCCCAGAGAGGACACAAATGACTCGAAAAAGGCACACAAGGCAAGGGTAGCCCTAGAAACTCAATCCAGACTGGGACCTGCAACTTGGTGTCCTCCAAGACAGCAAAGTCCCAAGTCCACGATTGGAAAACTAATAGAGAAGACCTGACATACCAAAGACCATGATTCAGGATTGCTTGAACATGGCTGACCTCCGCAAAACGGAAAAGAAAAAAACCCTTGGTTAAATTTTGGACCATATCAAGGCGGACCCCATGAGGGATCCAGGCCTTGTGGACCCATTCTTTAAGCACACTTTCAGGTGGAGTCCTCCCCACAAAATACCCAACAAGGGTATGTTGCTCACGCCATTTGCAAGAAGAATCAAACTCAGGCAATGGTAAAACCACATCAGCTGGAGAGTCAAAAGACTTACCTTGTGGAACACTTTCTAGAAACAAATTTTTGGGGTCATTTGTTCGGAGGAGCCATTGAGCAGAACCATCGAACCGCCAACACCAGCAAGATGTTGGATTAGAGCCGGTTGAAGGCATATTAAAACAAAAAAGCTGCAGTAAATGTGATCGTACACACAGGAAAAGTGGAATTTTTTGCGCAAAGAGCGCAGTATGATGCAAGAGGGGCCAAGAATGACCGCAAACACAAGAAAACCCTAGCAGAGCTCATACACCTTCTGTCCTTTCCGTAAAATCAACTTTTACTCGAGATGGGCCAATTTTAAAAGATAGAGCTTCATAAGCATGTTGTTGAACCAAAGATGGTATCTAGGAGTGAATTCCAACTTATTCAGGATACCTTGTCATGACACATGAATATTTTTTATCCGAAAATCTGCTACAAGGTCAAGCAGGGCAGCAAATTTGCCATAAGACTAAGAGACAATGGTTTGATTGAAGTGGTTGCATTCCCAATTGCAATTCAATTCCCAATTTGCTTTCCGAGATTTAGTCGGAAAATGCATTATTATATATATGGACGACCTGACCGTGTTTTCCAAGAAGAGAGAAGATCATGTTGAAGATTTGAAGAAGATCTTCCAAAGATGCAAAAGGTTTGGCATTTCACTCAATTCAAAGAAGTGCGTGTTTGGGGTTATTGAAGGGAGATTGTTAGGACATGTCCTCTCAGAACAGGGCATATTAATTGACCCAGACCACATCGAAGCAATTTCAAAGATTGGCATGCCAGGGAGTCAAAAAGAGTTGAGGTCTTTCTTTGGCAAGATTAATTTAGTGAGAAAGTTCATAACTAGATTCGCCAAGATAGTCAGACCACTAAATGAAATGTTGAAGAAAGATGCAAAGATAGAATGGACCCCTCAAACAAGGAAAGCGTTCGAGGAAATCAAGCAAGCAATAGTGGATGCCCCAATACTGGTCAGTCCGGATTATTCAGAACCATTTTATCTATACTCTTATGCTTCGGAGCATACCTATGCGGCGGTTCTAACCCAGAGAACGAAGGAAAAGGATGAACATCCAATTGCCTTTATGAGTGTGCCATTGAAAGAGGCAGAATTAAGATATGTGAATGTGGAGAAGCAAGCTTATGCTTTGGTGAAAACAGTTAAGAAATTCAAGCACTACATCCTGAGGAGCAAAGTCCATGCTATAGTTCCAGATGCCACGGTGAAAACATTGTTAATGCAGAATGAACTAGGAGAAAGAAGAGGCAAGTGGGTCGCCACTTTGCAAGAGTATGACATGGAGATGCAGCCTATGAAGTTAGTCCGAGGACAAGCTTTGGCGCAGACAATTGCAATGGCAGGACCTGGATTGGTACAACAAACCTATGTGCTGGAAGAAGTGTCTCTAGGAGAATGGTACGATGACACTGTCTATTACTTGTTGAATCACAGGTGTCCTTTACATTTGAATTCAGTGCAGAGAAGAGCTTTAAGAATGAAGAGCCAAAGGTTTATGCTGCAAGGATCAGTACTTTATAGAAGAAATCACGAAGGGATTTATCTGAGATGTGTAGGAAAAAGAGAAGCTAAGCAGCTGATGGAACATTTACATGGGAAATTTGGAACAGGTCACGGAGGTGGTTTGGCCACAGCTCATCAAATTTCAAGGGTTGGATATTACTGGCCCACACTTTTCAAGGATGCTTATGAACATGTGAAAACCTGCCACATTTGTCAAACAGCTGCATACAGATAAAAGAATCCAGCTATGCCCTTGCAGCCAGTGGTTGAGGTCAGGGCATTTGCAAAGTCGGGGTTAGATTTTATTGGAATGATTAATCCACCTTCCTCGGCACAGCACAGGTACATACTAACAGCTACAGACTATTGCACTAGATGGATAGAGGCTCAAGCTCTCAAGCTTTGCACAACAGATGTGGTCATTAAGTTCCTCGAAGAGAATATTATTACAAGGTTTGGATGTCCTCACGCGTTGGTGTGCGACAATGGCCCCGCCTTTTCATCATTGAAGTTTTCAAACTGGACATTCAAGTATGGGATTGCATTGAAATTCTCATCCAATTATTATCCACAAGGGAATGGGCTTCCAAAGTCCACGAATAAGAATATGTTAAATGCTATTAAGAAATTGTTGGATAAGAACCCCAAAGATTGGCACACGCAGTTGAGGTTTGCTTTGTGGGCAGACAGAACCAGAACGAAGAATTCTTTGGGAACGTCTCCTTATCATTTGGTATATGGGCAAGATCCAGTCTTCCTGGTTCAGTTAAGGATCCCTACTCTCCAATTTATTCAGGAGTATCTCGAAGGAGAGGACAGAGTTCAAGTCAGGTTATCCCAATTGATGCATTTGGAGGAGAAAAGAGATGAAGCATTGGAGAATCCGGCCAAGCATCAAGGGGTCGTTAAAAGGTGGTTCGATAAGCAGGCCAAGATCAAGGCCTTCAGGATTTCAGATTTAGTTTTATGTTGGGACAAGGCCCATGAAAGAAAAGGTGATCGCGACAAGTTCGATAAACTATGGTTGGGCCCATATCAGATTTCTGAGATCCTAGGAGATAATGCATTCAGATTGAAAGCGTTAACAGGAGAGGATATCCCATTGCCAGTCAATGGACGGTTCCTCAAGCATTATTTCCAAGCGTAGGTTCCCTCCTGGGTCCTACTTTGTACATAGTTAGATTAGGTTGTTTTGTTTCCCGCTTTCCTTTTTTGGTTTGTTGCCCTTTGGGTTTTTGGTTTTGGTGTTTCTCCCCTTGAGTTGTCCGCTCAAGTGGTTTTGGTTTGGGTTTGGAATGGACATGAGTTTTGGGTTTCCCGTTAAGGGGGGTGATGATGTCTTTCATTTCACAGTTTGGTCTACTGCCATTGGGTTTTCATGTATTTATGCAAATGATCTAACGCCAAGGTTGTTTTCCTCTTGTCATCATCCGGTTTCGTATAAACTCGACTCGGAAGGTTAATCAGTTATTGTGTCTTAACACATGAGTCTGAGATCATCCTGTCCTATCAGTTCAACAAGCTACTTTGAGTCATTTTGATTTCTTGGGAGAGGTTATGGCAAGTGAAAATTTTACATCTTGCTTCAGCACCACTACAATTCTCAAACCCATTGGTAGCTTCACTGCTCGCCAACCAATTATGGAATTGACAGAAAATCAAGAGAAAAGCAAAAAAAATATGCTAAAAGAGAAATATCAAAAGAAAGAACAATGAAAGAAATATCATACTTTGAATATTGGTTTGGGAATATACGGATAACTCCACCGGGGCTATGAACGCCTGACTGGCAATGGAGCAATATTCGTGAGAATTGTGGCAACAACCTCGTCGGGGCTATGGACGCCTGACTGGCAGCGAAGCAATGTCCAGGATGCTTTTGAAGTTAAGATACTTATGTAACTTGCCATAGTCGATCCCGAGAGTCAAGATGGTTTAGAGATGAGATAAATGCATATGTTCAGGAGATCTCGGATGAAGGTGTTTTGATCCAATATCAGATTCTTCTCCCCTTTTGAGTAAGTATCCTTTTTGTATGATGGTTAGAGGGGATTGGCCAAGGTCTAATCTTAAAGTGTTTGTTAACACTTTCCCGTGGAGTCACCAGATGTTGTGACCTTTTCACACATCACCCGATCCAAGATGGGCACCCCCTAATTTTTGCTCCATTCTGGTCTTTTGGCTTTGGTTCTCTCTCTCTGGTCTTTTGTCCTTCTGGGGATGTCTCATTTGACCTAGGTTGAAGTGTTAGCTAAGTTTGTGAAATTAGGGTTTTTATCCTTCAGGCTTGTTTGAGGTCAAATAGGGTTTTCAAGGTAAAATCTGAGTTCAGCAGTACATCAGAAGGCTCAAGGCAGGATCCCACTGAAATTTTACTGAAATCTGACAACTTACTATTTTTAGTAAGTACCTAATATGAGGTCTTTCCCTCAAGATTTCGGGATTCTGACTACTTCAACACATCCAAGTAACTTCAAGGTGCCTACACATAAAATTTGAACAAATTCGGACAACTGGCTATTTATAGCAGTTCAAGCTCCAGGAGCCATTTTCAGGGTTTGAACATATGATTTTCCAATGCATGATTGGAGGATATATCTGGGTTTTTCAAGATGTTCGCAATGGTGTGACATACAAATAGAGATGGTGACTTTCAACGCTACAGCCTTCAGAGGCTATTTCTAGGGTTTGCATGCTGAGTTTTTCAACGCATGTCTGGATATTCCATATGGGTTTTGCGAGAGCTTCGCAGTGAGGTGACTGGCGAGCAGAATGGATCATTTTTCAAGGACTTACTATTTTTAGCCAGTGCATGCACGCAGACCAGTTTTTTGGGTTTTTCTGGGTTTTTTGAGATCCCACCAGCAAGTTGACATGCAAACTCATCTGACATCAGATTGACCACTTTCCGGACACTTACTATAAATAGCAGTTTCACTCCAGCAGCTACCCAACACTTTAGTTCAGCAAGCAAAACGACAGGCAACAAAAATCGAGTCAAGTGGAAACAATTCAGGGCACATGCAAGTCAAATTAGGGTTTCCATTGTTATGCCTAAAAATAGGGGGAATGAAATACGAAGTGGTCAAAACGAAGCACACCACCATAATCAGCATTTTCTAGGCTGCCTACTGGCAAAATTTGAGCACAATCTGAATACTTACTATTTTTAGTAAGTCACTTCGCGGCTATAAATAGCACGTCTGCGCCAGAGGCAAGTGTGAACAGGACACTTAGGTCATCAAGGACAAGTAGAGCAAATTTCAGGACAAACGGACCTACAAAGATCTATCAATTTTAGGGTTTGCTAAAAATAGCAAATGGCTAAAATAGCATACCAGTGTGGACAAAGGGTATAAACAAGGTGGCAAGGTCAGTGGAAGCACAGCCACGCCTACTCTAGCTCAGAACAGATAAAATGCATGGAAGTCCTCACTTCTCCAGATTTGCTAAAAATAGAAGGCTAGGGCATGGCTAGGGCGTTGGAGATTCATAGATAAAAACTGGCATGAAGGCAGATGAAATGCGCCCAAGGAAGGTGAAGAGGTTGAAAAATCTCTAAGTGTTGAAATTCCTCCTTCATATGAGAAATAAGCATGAAATTTCCTTCACACTAGGTGAAATGCGCCCTCAGGGGTTGAAGTGGAAGTAGCCTAGGCTAAATGCGCCCAAAAATTCCTTGAGCATGGGTCAAATGCGCCCACAAGGAGTAAGGGCATAGCAAAATGTACTAAGGCATGGGAAATTCGTTCATGCTAGGCCAAATGTGCCCTCACATGGAAGTTGACTAGGAGAAATGCGCCCAAGGAAGGTGAAGAGGTTGAAAAATCTCTAAGTGTTGAAATTCCTCCTTCATATGAGAAATAAGCATGAAATTTCCTTCACACTAGGTGAAATGCACCCAAGGCATGGGAGAAAATTGATAAAAAATTGCTAAGCATGAAATTTCCTTCACACTAGGTGAAATGTGCCCTTAGGGGTTGAAATGGAAGTAGCCTAGGCTAAATGCGCCCAAACATTCCTTGAGCATGGGTCAAATGCGCCCACAAGGAGTAAGGGCATAGCAAAATGTACTAAGGCATGGGAAATTCCTTCATGCTAGGCCAAATGCGCCCTCACATGGAAGTTGACTAGGAGAAATGCGCCCAAGAGTGGAAATCTGCATGCTCAAATGCACCCTCAAGGCAAAAGTGGAAGAAGCCTAGGTAAAACGCGCCCAAGGTAGGTGAACAATCACCGTGGCGTGGGAAATTCCTCCCCACCCCTTCAAATGCGCCTTCAAGTTCCTCCTCCCCATGGCAAATGCGCTCAAGGTGGCCATAAGGAAAAAATGTGGAGAAGGCAAGGGTGAAATGCGCTAAGGCAAGAAAGTTCCTACATGCTAGGCTAAATGCACCCTCATGTGGAAGTGGCAAGCGTAAAAGGCGCTCAAAGGTTTCCTCTTCATGTGCTATATGCGCCTAGGAAGACAAGGCAAGGGGAGCGAGGTTTTGAAAATTGTTCTAAGTATGAAAGTTCTTTCTCATGCTAGGAAATGCACCCTTGTTTGTGAAAAATGTGATAAAAGAATGTAATGTTTCGTACCTATCTTGTCCTTGGTTTGCTCGTTGATTAGGTTTAGAGTCTCTTCTTCCCAAAGGAATGTTCTCCTAGTTTCAATAATCCTAGATTTGAGTCCTGTATTCGACATATTAACAACATATTTGTTAGCATTAACATCTAGTATCCCAAATAAGACATAATCAGAAAATACAAATTAACAAAACATAAAAAGAGTTGCTTAACCCATCAGGAGAGAAGAATCCCTAAGGGCCAACGGTCTACCACCTCTTATTGCCCAACCCTTATCTTAGGCCAACGGGGCAATAGCCATATGTGGAATCCCCCATCCCTCCAGGACCCAATCCTTTGCATAGGGCCAACGGGGCAGTATGCCCATCCCTAGCTTCAAGCCAACGGGGCGGAAGCCTAGACGGGGTTTACAGACAAACCACTTAGGTCGTGACTCAGCTCTCCTGGTGGAATTGTTTATATATATATATATCCAAAGTTTATTTATAGATACTATTCCCAAGTATGCTGATGACCAGGTCGATCAGTCATAAGCCCAGGTTACACAATCCAATGATTTCCATTACTCTCACCCAGCCGCACTAGGCATGCACCCAGTTGCGGTTTTAGCCTGGGAGTCTTCGTTCCAAGATGGAGGCCAAAAGTTGTGTCAACCATATAAAGTCTCGTATTCACATTGTTAATTTATTCAAGGAATGAAATACTACATATCAAAGTTACATCTTTCTCATAAATGGAGTCATTCAGCATGGCAGACAATTAAAGCAGACCTTATTCTGAGTTATTCACATATTAGATAGGATGATTAAAGATAAACAACTATTTTATACTAAACCAATCATGATGTGCAGACAATAATGCTTACAAAGTTAGAATGACCAGTCCTCTATCATTACATGACTTATAAGTTCTAAAACTAGGAGTTCTAGACATTAATTACTAAGTGAATTGCTTCACCTGTTTTGTTGTGCCTCTCCATCTATTCGCATTTCTTAGTCTTTGTTCTTGTTTCCTCTCTTCTTATTACCCCTTTGTGTCTCTATATGCAAATGAAGGGATATGTCTCTTGAAGTGAGATGTCTAATTTCTCGAGATGTCACCTTAGTCAGTGTTTAGACTAACTGTTCCCTGAATTTGATGTTGTATCTGTTTTTCTTTATTTCACCGAAATATAATCGTGGCTCACTATTCCCCGATATAAGCTCTGTGGCGTATATTATCTAAAGATCACTGATTGATTGTTGGATCTCCTTGGCACGTCTAATTTATGCAATGGTGAACTCCTTCAAACTGTTCCTTCATACCCCCGCTCCCTAATTCCTATTATCTCTATATACCTTTATACCTGGAGCAGTTGTGACTCTTTGGATAGTGATGTCTCTTTATCACTACTGCCGGTCGATGCTTTTGCTAACTGATTCTAATCCATACTTCTAAGTTAAGAATTTAATCACTATCTTCTATCTATTTAGTTTTAATGACAAAAGTTTCATGAATACATTAGACCTCAATGGTTCTATCATTGCTACGGGCTTGTTCATATGTGACGGAGATCATAGATGATGTCATAGTGAAAAGTCCAATGCCTCCATATTTTTGCTATCTTAATTCTAGGAAACTTCGAGGGACTTTCCATGGTTAGTAATAGATGGCGCATAAATAATCCGATGTTACCCAGAGGATCTCTTCTCTATTGCGTGGCCTGTAATATAATGGAAATGATGGATGGTGAGTATTACAATTCTCAGGAGAAGACAAAGAAGGCGGTGGTTTATTCAGATTTCTAGGAATCCTCGATGCTTGATATTGCATAGAGGTGTTTGGCACCGACGGTGATTTTTCTGTAAAACCTTAGAATATTTATCTCGAACTATAGGTGTCCCATGGTGGCGGCACTACCCAAGGATGATATTGACCTCGATACTCTTGATTATCGAATACCTGGAGCGCCTTCCATTTCACTTTGATATAGCCCGATATTGGTCTCCATATGTGCGTCTAAAGGAATAATCCTAGCAAGCAAGCAGGTCCCGCAAATAGAAAAACGAAGGATATTATTCCCTGTGCCTCCTGCCAAAAAATATATTGCTTTCTTTTTATAATATCTTTTATACGTCTATTTGCTTTATTATTTATCGGCTATCATCTTGGATTTTATTTATTATTATAATTAGTAACATTATAATATTACTTATGTTTATGTTTTATATCTGTAGTATTTGAATTGGTAGTATTTGATATTATTATATTTATTTAGGATATTTAAATGGTTAGCTTGATCATCTTCTATAATTACAATTATAATATTACCTTTTGGTAATTATAATTGTAATATGATTGATGGTAATAATATGAAGTTGTAACGATTTATATCTGTATTTTAAATACGTATTTTATTTACTTATTTTCCAATATCACTTATTTCAATTGTTACTTGTTTGGGGACATGACAAAGAAGCCTAGGCGTGGAAATGCCTAAGGGATTTAAATGGAATCATGAGGTATGAAGTGCACTCTTGAGGTAAGATTTCCTCCACTGCATAGGATATGCGCCCAAGGCTACAAAGGTGAGTTAATTTAATGAAAATTTCCAAGGTATTTTCTAAGGAAAAATCTAAAATACGCCTAGGAAGAGGTGGTATTGAAATTTTCAAGAACAAGTGTGAAATGCACCCAGAGCCAGATAGGAAATTTTTCAGTAAAATCAAAGAGAGTGCCAAGGCAGAGAAATTAAAGATTACAGGTGTGGAAGGCGTCCAAAATAAAAATGAGTGAACCTTAGCAATTTTATTATTTTTTCAAAATAATAAAAGTTAAATGTACCCCTTCGTCAGTATACACATGAAAACGACGAGTTCTGAAGGGAATTTTCTTTTGGGTATTGAACGTTTTCAATTGGGAGATGATTTGAATTTATTCCACACCGCGCTCGTGTTGTTTTGACAGAGAATTTTGCCCAGTGCCTGTTTTGATGGATTTCCTAAGGCAAATTCAAAATTTTGTCTAAGGCAAATGAAGTGAATGAGTTTACTAAAGTGTTTTTGCTTGAGAATTGAACTAGATAATTCTGCAGAAGCGAGCATGAAATCAAATCCCCTAGCCAGATGGAATAAAATTCTTCAAAGAGATAATTGGTTTAGTATTTTAAAATACAAATGTGATGAAGCAGGCCTGTGCAGGAGTGATGAAATTTTGAAATTCTAGAAGTTCAAGATTTCGATGCTCCGGATGACAAGTGTTGCAACTGGCCAAGGAGGGAAAGTGGAATTCGAAAATTTGCTAAGTTAAGCCTCTACTGGATTTCGACCTGGCTATAAGATTTTAAGTTCTTTTCATTCTTCTCACAAGTTGTTGAGTGCAAAGCATTCTCTGAGGCTGAAGTACGAATTTGAGAAAGAAGTTTGAAGTTGCTAAGAAATCCGAATTTGAGTGAAGGCTTGAGGTTGCTGAAAGTGCGAACTTCTAAGTCTCAAGTTGCTGAATGCTGAGAAGTACGACTTGAAAGGAGGAGTCCTAAATTGTTTGGAAGTACGAACTTGAGTTGAAAGGTTTTGAGATTGCTGAAGTTCGAATCTGAGTTGGGAGCTTCTCAAATTGCTGAAGCACGAATTTGAGAGTTGCTGAAAGTGCAAAGTTAGAAAGTGAAGTGCGAATTTGAGATAAGTTTCAAATTTGCTAAGGGCGAACTGCTCCAAGCAAATATCTCCAGACATTTGGCATTGTGTGGCTGCAAATAGAGAAATTTCGGAGTGTTGAAGCAAACAGGGTGTTGAGGTTTGCAGCTCAGAATGACAAAATGTTGCAGCCTTTTTATTTGAAAATCTGCTGGCACCCTCGAAGTAATGTATTGTTTTATAAAATCTTGTTTTCTAATGACTCTCTTGCATTTGTGCAGAATGGTTGAATCAAGCAGAAGAGCTGTAGGCAGAGGAAACCACGTTGAATCCACAAGAGCAAGCACATCAAGACAGGCGGTGATTGTAAGAACCTTGGTGGTTCTCAACCCCGAAACCCTAACTGTGAATTTTGTTTTTTTGCAAGTTTTGTGTTTTTGATAGATTTTTGCAAATAAACAGAAGGCTGCGATTTTCCTCAAAATTGCTAATAAATTCAAAATAAATTAAAATCCTCTAAATAAGCTTTGAAAATGTTCAGAGAAGGTAGGTGCATCATTTTATTTCACTTCCAGAGCATTTACAATATAAAAATATGACATATGAATTAAATATGAATTTATTTCAAAAACCTGATTTTTTCTTCTTGCTGGCGCCAGAATACAGAGAGAATGGTACGGCTGAATGGAGTAATGAATCTCTGGTCTCTGAAAATCAATGTTGAATCTCTGAAAAACCCTAGGCGCACCCAAACTGACTGATAGAAGCTGAGATCTGAAGATGTCCACTGGCAACTGAGAAAGTACGGCTTGCTGGTACAGAAATGTATGGCACCAGCAGCAGCATTAAATAAAGTACGGATTCAATAAATAAGTGCTAGATCTCTGTGGTGAGAACTCTGTGAAGTCGCCTCAACTGCAAGATGATTATTCTCTGTCAAACCCTGATGAATCAATCAATAAGCTCGATCTGTAACCTCTGTGTGAAGTCACCAAGAGACAATCTTCAACTGGTATTGCACAGTCTCAATATGTCAAATTCTGAAGAGGTATCGTTCTCCAGAATCTATTCGTCTGCTGAAACCCTAGGTTTTGCAAACTCCAATGCTCAGAACAAATACAAGACAAATTTGAATAACATATCATAATGGTTCGATTTGTCTTTCCTGTGAATATATATCTCTCTTGAAAAATTCGACCCAATAGCTCTTTTTTAATAATCATTTAATGAAATGATTAAATTCGCCTTTAAGACTTAGGAGAAATTATAAATAATTAAATGACGTCTCATAAATGAATAATAATTATTCATTATGTCAAATATATCACTTTATTATAAAGAATTAAAAATACTTTAAAATATACCATTTAATTATTAATATTTAAATATATTAATAAAGTGACTTTAATATAAAGTCAAAATATTAAATATTCAATAATCATTAAATACTCCTTATTTCTCCATCTGACCATCAAACTAAAGAACTGGGTCGACTCTGAGCTGACCAGCTGAACCAAGTGCCCTGCCAAAAATAGCAGCTTCCACCTACCCTACTTTCTAAAAATAGAAAGTCTCTGAAAAACCACTCCGAATGATTCTGCGAAGGCCCAACCTGAAACAACTGCAATACTGAAGCTACAAAACACTGAGTAACTGCCTCAGAAGATCCTCTGCACGCATATGTCAGCCTACGAGGATCGAAATAATAGGCTAACCACATAATCAATTGCGCTGACTAGGATGGGGACATCACAGTCCGCCCTCCCTGAAATTGCTTGTCCTCAAGCAATCTCAACTCTGGATGTTGTAAAATCTCCTCTGACTCCCATGTAGCATCCTCAACTGGCAGATCTCTCCACTTGATCAGATATTCCCTGATCACCCGCCTCCTAAGGTGTCTCTCTCTCATCTCAAGGATGGCCTCAGGTACTAGTATCAACTTCCCTTCGTCATCAAGGGGTGGCAAAACTGGAGAGGGTATCACATTCTGACCCAATGCCTTTTTCAGGCGAGAAACGTGAAACACATCATGGACCTTGCTATCAGCTGGCAAGTCCAACTCATAAGCAACCTCGCCCACTCGTCTGACAACACAAAATGGACCATAGTAGCGAGGCTTCAGCTTCTCTGCCCCACTCTTACGCAGAGTAGACTGACGATACGGCTGCAACATAAGGTAAACCATATCACCCACATCAAAAGTACGCTCAACCCTCTTCTGATCAGCATACTGTTTCTGCTGATTCTGTGCCTGCTGGATATTGTCTCGGAGAGACCTCAAAATGTCCTGCTGACTCTGCATCATATCCCCTGCACTCGGCACTCTGCTATCGCTCAATATCAAATCCAAAAGGTTGGGCGCCTCATACCCATACAAAGCCATAAAGGGTGTCATCTGTATCGTCATGTGGTGAGTTGAGTTATAACAATACTCGCATAGATAGATCCACCTCACCCAAGCTCTCTGCTGTCCAGCTATATAATTACGCAAATAACCTTCCACCCACTTATTGACAATCTCTGTCTGCCCATCTGTCTGCGGATGGTAGCTGGTACTCGGTGTCAGTTCGGTCCCACAAAGCCTGAACAACTCCTGCCAAAAGTTGCTCATGAACCGACTGTCTCTATCGCTGACTATCGTCCAAGGCAACCCATGCAGCCGGAATACCTCTTTGAAAAATAACTCTACAGTCTGCGATGCTGTGAAGGTAGTAGTAATCGGGAAAAAATGCGCATATTTAGTCAACCGATCAACCACTACGTAGATGCAATCTTTACCTTGGGCTTTTGGCAAGCCCGTGATAAAGTCCATCGATAAACACTCCCACTTCCTGTCAGGTATCAGAAGTGGTTGGAGCAATCCAGCAGGATATGTGTGCTCCTGCTTGTTCTACTGGCAAATAGAACACTCTCGGACATACTGTAACACATTAGTTTTCAGCCCTTTCCAAGTAAACCGTTCCCGAATCATTTTATATGTCTTATAGTACCCGGGATGGCCTGCCATAGGAAGGTCATGAAAGGCTCTCAAAACTATAACCCTCATCTCAGAGTCGGGAACCAGAAAAATCCGCCCCTTGTAAATGATCAAGTCATCTACAACAGTATACCTATCATCCTGCTCTGTCCTGTCAACAATGCTAGAAGCCCATGGGTTCTTAGCATACTCCGCAATGATCTGATGCCTCCAATCCTCTGTGATCTGTGCCATGGCATTCAACTGAGGTCTACGAGACAAGGCGTCAGCTACAACATTCTGCTTCCCCTTAATGAAGGTAATGTCAAAGTCATATGACTGCAGTTTACTGACCCATTTTTGCTGCCTCTCATTCAAGTCTCGCTGTCCAAGGAAGTGTTTCAGGCTGTTATGGTCTATACGAACACTGAATTTGCTGCCTACCAAGTATTGCCTGAACTTAGCCAAAGCATGCATAATGGCTAACATCTCCTTGTCGTATATGCTGTAGAACCTCTCAGGACCCCTAAGCTTCCTACTCTCGAAAGCAATAGGATGTCGCTCCTGCATCAAAACGGCACCAATGCCCTCTCCTGAAGCATCACAGAATAAATCAAATGACTTCGTAAAGTCACCTTTTGCTTCATGCAATGCTAGCACTGGACATGAAGTCATGATCACCTTAAACCTGTCAAAGCACTCCTGCGCCTGTGGTGACCAAGTAAAAGCCCTCTTCTTTGTCAAGTCAGTAAGGGGTGCGGCGTGACGTGAGAACCCACTAACAAATCTCCTGTAAAATGCACACAACCCAATGAAACCTCTGAGCTGCGTAAGGTTCTCAGGTACCAGCCACTCAACTATAGCTCGGACCTTCTCAGGGTCCATACTCACTCCCTTGGCACTGATGATGTGCCCCAGATACAACAACTCCTCCATACCGAGTTCACACTTGGATTCCTTAGCATAGAAAGACTCATCTGCTAAGATACCCAAAACTGCATCTAAGTGAGCCAGATGCTCCTCCCATGACCTACTGTAAACCAGAATGTCGTCGAAGAAGACCAATACAAATCTCCGCAGCTAAGAACTGAAGACCCTGTTCATGGTAGCCTGAAAGGTGGCAGGTGCATTGGTTAAGCCGAAAGGCATAACCAAGAACTCAAAGCGACCGCAATGGCACCTAAAAGCGGTTTTCTCAATATCCTGCTCCCTCATCTGAATCTGGTGGTACCCTAATCTCAAATCAATCTTCGTAAAGAAGATAGCACCGTGCAACTCATCAATCAACTCATCAATGCGTGGTATCGGGTACCTGTTCTTAATCGTCCTCTTGTTTAGCTGGCGGTAGTCTATGCACATCCGAAGTGACCCATCCTTCTTCTTCACCAATACAACCGATGAAGCAAAAGGTGACTTGCTAGGTCTAATGTGTCCCATAGCCAATAACTCATTGATGGTCTTCTCAATCTCATCCTTGAGTCATTTCGGATGCCTGTAGGGTGTAATCATAATGGGCTTTGCGCCCTCCTCCAACTCAATGATATGCTCAGTGCCTCTGTCTGGAGGTCTACCAGGTGGAATGTCGCTAAACACTTTGGAGTGTTTAGTCCTCAGTATCTGGATGTCTGGATGGTACTCAGTCTTCTGCTGCTCCTGCTGTGCTGGCATTAACATACACTCTGCAGCCCAGTCAACCATGTCATGACGAATGAGTCTCTCCATCCGTCTATACGATACCATCCTCAGATTACTGTCTCTAATGGCTTTGATGACATGAGGTCTCCCATTAGCCTTGAACTTCATCTCCATGTCTCGTAGATTGAGTGTGAACTCACCCAGATCATGAAGCCATGCCATCCCTAACACCACATCGGTATCCCCCATATTAACATAGAATTCAGTCTTGAACTCATAGTTGTTCAATCGCATCGGAAGATCAGTTATTTTCCTATCACACTTGAGGGTGTATCCATCAGCTACCTTAACCCGAATGCCCTCAAACTCTTCTGTCTGTATGCCACGCTTCTCAACCAAACGTGCATCTATGAAGTTGTGCGTCGCACCTGTGTCAAGCAATGTTATAACTTTCTGACCAGCTAGGAGCCCATGTTGCCTAAAAGAGCCATCTCTCTGAAGACTAGTCAAGTGTGCCTCCTGTAATTTCCTTCCACCATCATGTTCACTATCATTTTCAGACTTTTCATCATCTAAATGTTCTGAATCAGCTTGTTGGTCTGACAAATCAGATTGCTCTTCACCCTCATAAAACCACTCCATTTCATTACTTTTGGCTTTAGGACAAAAAGGGCATATATGTTTTTCATCATAGGGTGCCTTGCACCAAAAACATAACTTCTT
Source organism: Sequoiadendron giganteum (assembly GCA_007115665.2). NCBI lineage: Eukaryota > Viridiplantae > Streptophyta > Pinopsida > Cupressales > Cupressaceae > Sequoiadendron > Sequoiadendron giganteum. Next base: position 574,087,251 of record CM021106.1, on the reverse strand, counting down.
CTTGCGTAGTTCGTTCAATGTCTCTCTATCAAACGGTGGTGCATTATTTCTTTTAGGATCAGGTGGATCTCTCTTCCTGTCAAATGGTCTATCTCTATCAAACGATCTATTTGGCCTTGAGTTTGGCGTAGAACCCGAAGAGAACCTGCTGCGAGGTGCTGCATGCTCCATACTGCGTGCCTTCCTCATCGCCTCCTGAAGGGTGGGAGGATCAAATGCCTTGACCCATCCTCTCATCGGCTCATATAACCCCTTGGTGAAGAGAATGACAAGTCTCCTCTCCGAAATACCTGTCACCATGACTGCCATTTTCTGAAACTCCCCAATGTAAGCATCCAAACTGCCTGTCTGTCTGAGCTGTGCTAGCTCTCTAAAGTAAAGTTCTGGATCTTTTTTATCAAATCGCTCAATAAGCCTGCCAGTGAAATCCTGGTAAGTAGTAACCCGATGATGACCCAGTGTGTACATGCCGTGATGCCACCAATCATGCGCCAATCCATCAAGGTGTAGTGTGGCAAATTTAATGGCCTCGTCCTCCTGCATAGGTCTCAAAGATAGGTAATTATCTAACTTCTGAACCCACGACCTCGCTGAATTCTTATCCGAGCCATCAAAATAAGGCAAGAAAATCTTGCTCACTGTATGCTGAAGATCTCTGTTCACCTGTGGTGGCTGTTGGTACTAATGAGCTCTGCGCTCAAATCTACCTCCACCTCTGGGCTTATGCACATCCATAAACTCATGAAATGTCAACGAATGTCTAATCTCAGGAGTCAATGTAGAATACTCTCCAAACAGTCTGGTCACGTCTGCCACTGAAGTGCCATGCTGTGGCTGAAACTCTGTATGGTGACCCTGTTGCTCCGTCTCCGGAGTCGATGGTGCCTCTCTACTGATAAAGGTAGGTTGTCCAGGCCTACGCTCGTGAACAACCGGTGACAGCTGCGATCGTGTAGACATCTGTGGCTGGTCTATGCCTCCCGAACCACTGGACTGCCCTATCTGAATGTAATGCTGGTGAGGCGAAATATACTGTCTTATGGTGCCTATCAGCTGTGACATCATGTCCATCATGTTGTCATGTCTACTCCTGTATTCTACCTCAGTCATCTCAGCATTTTCTTTCTCTTTCCCTGAATCTCTAGGAATTTCTTGATCTGCTATGAGTGTAGTCACACTGTTTTCACTGCTGCAAGGGCTAGACCTGTGTATACCAAGAATCCCTGATACTGTCTCACCTTCTGGAATAGGTGGACCTGTCCAATCCTCAACTCTGCCTGTTCCTCTACCCTTACTGTAAAATATAATGTCTCTACTCATGAAAAGGCATCTAAAAAGCAAACTTCTGAATGAAAAAGCACAGGCTGGCAGGACTTCTGTGCTCTGATACCACTATAAGAACCCTGGTGGTTCTCAACCCCGAAACCCTAACTGTGAATTTTGTTTTTTTGCAAGTTTTGTGTTTTTGATAGATTTTTGCAAATAAACAAAAGGCTGCGATTTTCCTCAAAATTGCTAATAAATTCAAAATAAATTAAAATCCTCTAAATAAGCTTTGAAAATGTTCAGAGAAGGTAGGTGCATCATTTTATTTCACTTCCAGAGCATTTACAATATAAAAATATGACATATGAATTAAATATGAATTTATTTCAAAAACCTGATTTTTTCTTCTTGCTGGCGCCAGAATACAGAGAGAATGGTACGGCTGAATGGAGTAATGAATCTCTGGTCTCTGAAAATCAATGTTGAATCTCTGAAAACCCTAGGCGCACCCAAATTGACTGATAGAAGCTGAGATCCGAAGATGTCCACTGGCAACTGAGAAAGTACGGCTTGCTGGTACATAAATGTACGGCCCCAGCAACAGCATTAAATAAAGTACGGATTCAATAAATAAGTGCCAGATCTCTGTGGTGAGAACTCTGTGAAGTCGCCTCAACTGCAAGATGATTATTCTCTGTCAAACCCTGAATGAATTAATCAATAAGCTCGATCTGTAACCTCTGTGTGAAGTCACCAAGAGACAATCTTCAACTGGTATTGCACAGTCTCAGTATGTCAAATTCTGAAGAGGTATCGTTCTCCAGAATCTATTCGTCTGCTGAAACCCTAGGTTTTGCAAACTCCAATGCTCAGAACAAATACAAGACAAATTTGAATAACATATCATAATGGTTCGATTTGTCTTTCCTGTGAATATATATCTCTCTTGAAAAATTCGACCCAATAGCTCTTTTTTAATAATCATTTAATGAAATGATTAAATTCGCCTTTAAGACTTAGGAGAAATTATAAATAATTAAATGACGTCTCATAAATGAATAATAATTATTCATTATGTCAAATATATCACTTTATTATAAAGTATTAAAAATACTTTATAATATACCATTTAATTATTAATATTTAAATATATTAATAAAGTGACTTTAATATAAAGTCAAAATATTCAATATTCAATAATCATTAAATACTCCTTATTTCTCCATCTGACCATCAAACTGAAGAACTGGGTCGACTCTGAGCTGACCAACTGAACCAAGTGCCCTGCCAAAAATAGCAGCTTCCGCCTGCCCTACTTTCTAAAAATAGAAAGTCTCTGAAAAACCACTCCGAATGATTCTGCGAAGGCCCAACCTGAAACAACTACAATACTGAAGCTACAAAACACTGAGTAACTGCCTCAAAAGATCCTCTGCACGCATCTGTCAGCCTACGAGGATCGAAATAATAGGCTAACCACATAACCAGCTGCGCTGACTAGGATGGGGACATCACAGTGATAAAGAAATTGAGCAAATCCTTCCTGCCAGAATCGAAGTTTTCTTCAAGGTTGGGCAAACTGAGTGACACAAACATTGGCTCGTTTAACTTGGAGACTTTCAGGAGGAGAATGATGGGGACCGGAGGCCATCATCCATCACTTACTTCGCACAATATTGTGAGGAGCAGACTTTATGCAGCTGCTAGTTTCCCTTTGGCAATCTGGTGTCCAGAGCTAATCATGGAATGCGCCAACCACTACAACACAGAGCAGAGGACAATCACTTCGCCAAATGGAAAGATATTGGCCAACCTTACACCAGAGGCAATTGGGGAGGCGTTTGGAATTCCAGTCCATGAGAAGATGATTTACAAAATAAGGGAGAGGGCTGAAAAGATGTATTCGTCCACGTTTGATCAATGTGCTGATTTGATAAATTCCAGGTGGATGAACAAGCCCAAGCCAACTCGCACGAAGTTGCCCAAGCAGATAATTTCAGAAGATTTGAGGCAAGATTTTTGTGACCTAATAATGATGTTGAGCAGAGTTGCAGGGTGCCCCCAAGCGTTCATCTTTGAACCTTGGATGTTTTATTATGTCAACTTGGTGCTGGAAGGCAAGGACTACGTAGACTGGGAACTGATGATCAGTGACAATCTACATGAGCAACTCCGTGGTTTGAGGAGAACAAAAACATTTTACATGAGCTCTTACATTGTCTACATGCTGGCCCGAATGATGAAGTATAGGGGAATTTCATATAAGGAACCAATCAGGTGTGCAGTTCAAGATACATGAGGCTTGTCCGCAGTTACATTTGACAAGTACCTCCAACTACAAGAGGGTCAATGACGCCTTCAACATGCACATAACGAGGACCTTGCAGCAGAGGACTCACCATAGAATATCTAGAGAGGCGCAGGAGCTAATTGAGAAGTTCGGATGTTGGTTTATCCAGTTTCCGAAGTTTACCTACATAAGGCTGCAAGGATTTTCCTCCTATCCATACAGATTGCCCCGGTATCCCACAAACAGAATCGTGATGCTGGAGATATCTAGGCAACTTATTGCCTATGATAAGATTCAAAAGAAGAAGAAGAAAGGTGGACTTGGATTCCCAATTACCATGGGGAATTCTGACGAAGTTTGTCCATCACTACAAGCAGCAAGGGAGGCAGAGAATGAACTCCAGTTCTTCCACCTTTCCTACCATACCAGCAGGCAGCACTATGATCCCCACAGAAATATCAGGTGGATATTGTCCGAAGAGTTCAGGCACAAAGCATAGATTGAAGACTTTTGGGCAAGTGCAGTGGATGAGATCGAGGTTAGGAGGAGGATGTTTTCTCAGATACCATTGGGGATGATCAAGGAATGCGAGATTGTCCCAGTGCCAGATCAAATTGAAGAAGATATAAATTTTGTACAAGTTGATTATGAAACAGTAAGGGATATGCCCCAACCACTCCTAGATTGGTCAGAGCCGAAGATTACCGACTTGGATACACTTTGTATTCCAGTCTTAACATTCACACGGAGTTGGGTAGAGCGGCATGTGAGCCGACTCAACGGCAAATCAATTCCCCTCACATATAATTTGATGGGAGATCACAGATCACCGACAGCTAGGCAAAGAAGGTAGGTTGATCAAGGTCCAGAGCCATGAGGAAAAGGGCCAATCCGGCCTGAACCTCTAAGAATTGAGGAATCCACGCATACACCATCACAGGCACATTCTCCGAGTATGCAGGAAGTGTCGCTATTTGTTGATCAGAGAGAAAGGTTGAATGCAGAGCAGGCAGTGCAAGTGGCAAGTCAGCCACCTCGTAGAGAATCAGTGGGCCAAAGCATCAACATGCCTAGAGAGGAAAATCAGCAAGAGACAAATGAAGGGACGGCCACTGATACTCAATTTCAGCAGGAAATTGAGGCAGCTCTTGAAGATGATGCTACTTCAGATCAAGATGCCCAGAGCTCGAGAGATACTGAGCCTATAAACGATGATGAGCCTCGTCAGCACGAAGGCGGGGAGGAAGTTCACGAGGTAGAGGCCAAAGTTGAGCAGCCTTTCGTTATCTCAGATATACAACAGGAGGTGCCAGAATGGCTAAGGGACAGGATGAGACATGATCCTGTTGATGAGACCGACCCAGCAACGGAGATGGAAGAATTGTTGGGAAGGATCAGTGCACCTCCAACAAAGAAGAAGGCTAGGAAATTTTCCAAAATATCAACAGATGAGGATGGCTCTCGAACATTGCATGTGGCAGTGCCTAGGGTGGAGTGTGATCGGGATGAGGCCGTTCCGGAAAATTATGTAGTTACAACTATGGAACTTGGCCGCCCTACTGGAGCACAGGTGGTTGAGGAGTGCAATAACTCATATCAGGCACTCAAGGATAGATTGTCCTATATCGAAGGCAAATACAAGAAATTGAAGGTAGAGCACAAAACACTGATTGGCTATGTGCACCACTTGTCCCATCCTTGTGGGCAAGAAAATCCGGCGATTGAGCTTCCAGCTGAATTTTCTAGAGAGTCAATCAGTGGCTTAGAGGATTTGAAAAGAATGGCACAACAGGCAAACAAATGGGTTGCCAACATTCGTGTCGAAACAGAAAAGTTTATGGAGGATCTTGCACATGCTTATCGGCATGCCTCCTACATTATGGCAAGAATGGATGCGGTTAACCATGCTTGGGGTGAGGCTCGTATCTATCAGACGAGAGTTGTTCTTTGCTTAGGAGCTTTGATGCACATACCTCTACAGATTTTGGTTGAGGGAAGTGTGATTCAGGAAGGGGATAGATACGACTTCGCCGGGTGGTACTCTTCAATGGTCACAGGCCGGGGATTCTATGATGCAGCACAGGCAGATTCGGTCAGGGTCAAAAAGGCCATGACAAACATCTTTGATGGAGTCCTCAATACGTTGGAGGCTATCTTTGCTAGGAGGCTGACTTCCGAGGAGGTGACGGTAGATGGTTTGAAAAATAGATTAACACCATTCTTTTCTGAGGTGAAGACCTTTGTCCAGGATGATTTCGAGAACACCTCTATGTTCTCCAGTATTATTCAAAACACCTAGGACGCCCTTGTTGCCTGGAAGAAATCTTGTGCCCGGCATGGGCAAACAGTTACAGTATTGGAGTTTCAGTTGGATCACATTCCTCCCATTTCTGATCAGGAAGTTGAAGCAATGGTGGCCAGGTTCGTCAAGTTTGCAGCCAACGAAAAGGAGAAAGGAAACGCCCTTCTGGATGATGATCTTCTGGAAGGAGATGATGTGCATTGATTGCAGCTAGTGGTTCCTGATGAGGAGTGGAGAATCTCCAGTGCATTCATTGCCCCACTCCTCTTAGTGGCAGTTTTTAGGGCTAGAACCCTAATCAGGGCTTAGGTGGCTCAATCTAAGCCTTCCATTGTATTTGAATCTAAGTTGTCCACTAGACTGGGCTTGATATAAAAGGGGTATCCCCCCTCATTTGTATTATTATTAGAGTTAGACAAAATCAGAGATAGAGTTGAGCTAGAGGATATAGAGTATATAGCATAGAGCTAGGAGTTAGCTTAGTTTGAAAAGGAAAGAAAAGCTCTCCTTTGAAAGTTTTTGTAAAAGGTGGTTGTGGAAGACTCTCATAATATAAAGATTTTCATTGATTGGTAATTATATCTTTCGTTGTGGGTAGCTGACAAGGCTTTTTCGTCTTTCCAATTCAAGTAGATTAGAGTAAAGTAGACTTTATTTTATGCAAGTAGTTGTTAATTGTGGAGTGTGGCGTTTGGTTTGAGCAAGTCTTCTTTTATCCATACCACTAGCGGGCTTGCTGATGGTAAGTCCGCCCTGCGTGGTCAACTGGAATATTGGTACTTAACTTCGGTTGTGATTTGTATGCTCACTTGCATCAATGTGATGGTGTGTGCATGCTGAATCATAATTTGAATATCTTACTCACCCTTTGAAGATTGCACCAACTTTGTCGAAGTTGTCTGAAGGGAGGCGAAGCAAAGTCTGGTTTGAAGATTGTTGAAGTCAATCCTCGCATTCCACCCCCTTAGAAGTAGATTATAGAATCCCTACCCTTTTTCCTTTTAAATTCAGCATTTTCCGGTTAGTTTAGAAATCAGAGCATCACAATCAAATCTTTCATGTGCTTCAAGAAGTCAAACAATTACGTAAGTCCCTTTGGAATACCCAGCATATTCACATCAACCAACTGAGTCTATTTGCGACATAAGGAACCTTGGAGTTGAATGCATGATCTCTCACGCAATCTTAGCATGCAGGATACTTTGATCAAGAGAGAATAGAGTGACCGTTGGACATTTTATTCTGTGTTGGTGCGGTCATAAAACACCCGTCAACAGAACCATAGTTGAAAAACTTAAACTTGACAATCACTCGGCATGCCCAAAAAATTTAAAAACTTGGGACTTGGCAAAAATTCAGGGAAAAACTCGGCAATAACTCAGCAAATTTATCGAGCATCTAAAAATACTCAATTTTTTATAATATTCTTCAAAAACACACATATAAACTTAATTTGTAGAACATACTATTGATTTCACCATATATAAATCAAAATTAGAGTTTAATACATATCATAGACCAAAACACAAGTTCAACTTTTGAATACATATCAACTTCAAGTTTCGGTATCAATGAGTAAAGACTAGAAATAGGTAAAATTGGAGGAAAAAACTTGTTCTTAAGAATGAGTGCAAATATAAGTGGGTATAAATTGATTTATGTGCAACTTATAACAAAAACTATAACACTCGTACATTTATCATTCCATAAAAAATAACCCAACTAAACTGAATCTAAAAACAATATGAAATTTTTACCATTATAATTCTCAATTGTAACACGACATGACTAAATATCATTTGTTTCTTTCTAATTATCCAAATACACCCTAATTTAAATATAAGATATATATTAAGTACATTCTTCTTTTTACAAAAGAATGTTACAAGGCTTACAAAGTGTTGATTGATAATAAAGATCATACTTCATGAAGGAAAACTTAGAGAGATACTACATCTAGGAAGCAAGTAAATAAAATGCAACGTCAAGGATCATGTTTCAATTTTGGCAGTCTTCTTGGTGGTAGGGAGGCCAGAAATGTCTTTGAATTCATACTGGGATCCACCATGTTTTGAGAATTTGAGCTTCTCGTCGTCACCCCACAGAGCATATGCCTATTCCCCATGTCTTGCGCCATCTCCAATTTCTAGTGCATCGTCCAGCATCCGCAGGGGAACAATCACCCAAATCACCAAGCATATAATGCTCGTCACCACCACATTCAACACTATGATAAACAACACAACAAATATTTGGTAGAAGATTTGTACAAGACCAGTGTGATTCCATTTGTGATACTTTTCACTAAAATTGTATATTAATCCAATGGGAATCTTTCCCAAGTCAACAATCTCAAGAAGGTTAGGTGGCCAAAAATGCTAGAAAGAATTCCTCCGAGAAGGCCTACCACAACGTGGGTGTGGAAAACGTGTCCTCAAATCCCTAAATCATGTCCCTAAATGATTCGCGGATGTTTGCAGAATGAATAAAAAGAACTGCGTTTTCCCTTTTTTCAACCTTTAAGTGAGGCTTGTCGAGTTTTCAAGGATTAAATCCCATGTTTTTGCGCATTGTTGTGGGTTTACACCAAAAAATCATTGTGATTTTATGCAATGGAGCGGCCGCGAGTTATCCGGCGATTTACTTAGCACCGCTCATGGCGTGCATGCGAGTAACCACACGTCTACCGAGTAATCGATAATTTTTTCTTCTATAAGTAGAGCCAAAGAGACCAAAATGGCTATCTAAAACCTTGTATTAAAATGACTTAAGAAAGGCCTAAGAATAATGATTACTCTTTTTAACTAAGTAATGGAGCAACTCAAGGCATGAAAATTTAGAAATTGGATGTTCTATATTATCACAATTGCAAAGGAAAGAGTTATAATGATTAGGATCATCTTGTTTGTGACAACATTATTAAACAATTGATTAATCTCTCCCAAGAAAACTACTTCCATATGATGTCTTGTTTGGTTTACACATTGGTGCAAGCAAGTGCTTTCATAGGGCCGGATAAAAGGAAGGCATGTAACACCACTTGCAAAATCAAAACCAAGACTACATCTTGGAATAGGCTAGGTCGTTCATATCAAAATGGGTAATTGGTTTATCTAATTTCCCACTTTCACCCATATTAGGGCTTGAAATTTTCATCCATACCCATTTAATTACCCTATTATTCGAGCAAAAAGTGATATTTATAGAGTATTGCAAGCAATTAGCAACGTTCCATTTTATTTATAAGAACAAGCATATAATACATGCAATTTTTCCTATATAAATTGACTCATACAAGTGCTATGTAATGTCCCCATTTTGAGCAAAATTGATTTGTGACCATTTAGCTCAATTTATGAGTCTTCGCGATAAGCTCAATTTATGAGTCTTCGCGATAAGCTTCCTTGTGAGTTGAGGAGATCTCCAAACTTCTTGGAGTGCTTGAGGTTCGTTAGCAATGACTTTGGTTCTTGGAAATGAGCTCAATAAGTAGTGTGGATTAGTATGACATTTTCAAAAGTGAATTCCGACTTTTGATGGCATTTCCAAACTTCTTGGAGGAGTAATCTATTTTTAGTAAGGTTGTGTAAGAGACCAGGTGTCTCTCAACCCAATCACTGGCTGATACTGCTATGTTTTTGTTTGTTTTCTGTGTTTTTTGATGTTTTTGTGGTTTTTTCCAAAGGTGTGATTTTGAAAGAAATGCTTGAAAAAAACAAATAAAATACTAGCAATTTAAATATGGCAAAATATCGTTCGGAAACTGAAGATAGATAATGTATTGACCTTCCAGAATGATTACAACTGTTGAAATCGAGCATATAGATAAAAAACAAACTATTTATTGAAAAACCTAGATAAGCTTGCAGCCGCCTGTGATAGAGCATGAAATGGTATAGCTGAATGCCAGATAGCAATCTCCCACCTCGAAATGGCTGCAATAACTCCACAAACCCTAGGCACCCCTGTTGGTCAAGACAAAAGACAAAAAGGCAAGGCATTTTTGCCTGTATGGAAAGTGCGGCTTGTACCAACATTAGTGAAATCTGTACAGCCTTGAAATGCGTGTCGGATACTGGACGAATCACTGTTGGAAGATAATCGCTCAATACTCTGAATGTAAACTTTACAATATGCACTGTAATGACCTCTGGATGAAGCCACTCAACTGACAATCTTCAACTGGTATTGCACAGTCTCAGTATGCCTGATTCTGAAGAGGGAACGTTCTCCAAAATCCAATGATCTGTTGAAACCCTTGTTTTGCAAACCCCAATGCTCTCAGAGAGAAAAGACATTTGAATAATCATAACATAATGAGTTTGATTTGTCTTGGCAGTATTTATATCTCCCTTCATAAGTTCGACCCAAGAAGGCATTTTAATAATCATTTAATTAAATGATGAATTCACCCTTTTTAGACTTAGGACAAATATTTAATAAATGGTGTCCCCTTTTGATTAATAATTAAATGCTCATTTAATTATTATTTTAACCCCTCTTTAATAAAGTATTAAATACTTTATAATTCGCCATTTAATTATTTTAATATTTCATTAAAGTGACTTTATATTATAAAGTCAAATTAATAACTTTTAATAAACATTAAATGCCCAAGTAAACACTGTTTGCTCATCAGATCATCAAACTGGGTCGAAACTGAGCTGACCAACTGAACCAGGTGCCCTACTATAAATAGCAACTCCTGCCTGCCTGACTTACTATGAATAGTAAGTATCTGTAAATCACTCTAGAAACGTCTGCCAGGGCCCAAACCTGAATCAACTGAAGGAGTAATGTTCGTGAACACCGGATAACTACCTCAAGTGATCCTCTACACACATCTGTCAGCCTACGAGGATCAGAATGATAGGCTAACCTCTAAACCAACTGTACTACCTAGGAAGGGGACATTACAGTCCGCCCTCCCTGAAATTGCTTGTCCTCAAGCAATCTCAACTCCGAATGCTGTAAAATCTCCTCAGACTCCCATGTAACATGAGATACACCATGTCACCCACTGCAAAAGAACGCTCAACCCTTTTCTGATCAGCATACTGCTTATGTTGATTCTGTGCCCGCTGAATATTGTCTCTAAGAGACCTCAAAATATCCTGTTGATCCTGCAACATATCACCTACGCTGGGCACTCTGCTATCACTCAACACCAAGTCCAAAAGGTTGGGCGCCTCATACCCATATAATGCCATGAAAGGTGTCATCTGTATAGTCATGTGGTGAGTAGAATTATAACAATAATCACCGAGATATATCCACCTTACCCAAGCTTTCTGCTGTCCAGCTATATAATTACGTAAATATCCTTCCACCCACTTATTGACAATCTTCGTCTGCCCATCTGTCTGTGGATGGTAGCTGATACTAGGTGTCAGTTCGGTTCCACAGAGTCAGAACAACTCCTACCAAAAGTTGCTCATGAACCGACTGTCTCTATCGCTGACTATAGTCCGAGGCAATCCATGTAACCGGAAAACCTCTCTAAAGAAGAGCTCTGCAATCTGCAATTCTGTGAATGTAGTGGTGATCGGAAAGAAATGGGCATATTTTGTCAGCCGATCAACAACCACATAAATACAATCCTTCCCTTGGGCCTTCAGCAAGCCCGTGATAAAATCCATCGATAAACATTCCCACTTCCTGTCTGGTATCGGAAGTGGCTGAAGTAAACTAGCAGGATATGTGTGTTCATGTTTGTTCTGCTGGCAAATAGAACACTCGTACATACTGAAGCACATCAGTCTTCAGGCCTTTCCAAGTAAACCGCTCCCATACCAGCTTATATGTTTTTAAATAGCCAGGATGGCCCGTCATAGGAAGATCATGAAAGGTTTTCAGAACTGTATCCCTCACATCTAAATCAGGAACCAAAAAAATCCACCCTTTGTAAATGATCAAGTCATTCACAACAATATATCTACTATCCTGCTCTATCCCATCAACTATGCTAGAAGCCCATGGGTTCTGAGCATACTCAGCAATAATCCTGTACCTCCAATCCTCGGAAATCTGTGCCATAGCATTCAACTGAGATCTGCGAGATAATGCATCAGCTACAACATATTGTTTTCCCTTAATGAAGGTAATATCAAAATCATACGATTGCAACTTGCTGACCCATTTCTGTTGTCTTTCATTTAGTTCTCGCTGTCCAAGGAAGTGTTTCAGGCTATTATGGTCTGTATGCACACTGAATTTGCTGCCTACCAAGTATTGCCTGAATTTAGCCAAAGCATGCATAATGGCTAACATTTCCTTGTCATAAATGCTATAAAATCTCTCAGGACCTCTAAGCTTCCTGCTCTCGAAAGCAATAGGGAGTCTTTCCTGCATCAACACAGCACGGATGCCCTCTCGCGAGGCATCACAGAATAAGTCAAAAGAGTTTGTAAAGTCTAGTAGTGCTAACACTGGACATGAAGTCATAATCACCTTAAACCTATCAAAGCACTCCTGAGCCTGCGGTGACCAAGCAAATGCCCCCTTCTTTGTCAAATCAGTAAGGGGTGCGGCGTGACGTGAGAACCCACTAACAAATCATCGGTAGAAAGCACGCAACCCAATGAATCCTCTGAGCTGGGTAAGGTTCTCTGGAACTGGCCACTCAACTATAGCTCGGATCTTCTCAGGGTCCATACTGACTCCCTTGGCACTGATGATGTGCCCAAGATACAACAACTCAACCATGCCTAGCTCACACTTAGACTCCTTGGCATACAAGGACTCCTCAGCCAAAATACCCAGTACTGTATCCAAGTGAGCTAAATGCTCCTCCCATGACCTACTGTACACCAGAATGTCATCAAAGAAGACCAATACATATCTCCGCAACTGAGAACTGAAAACTCTGTTCATAGTAGCTTGAAAAGTGGCAGGGGCGTTGGTTAAACCAAAAGGCATAACCAAGAACTCGAAATGACTGCAATGGCACCTGAACACGGTTTTCTCAATGTCCTGCTCCCTCACCTGAATCTGATGGTACCCTGATCTCAAATCAATATTCGTGAAGAAGATAGCACCATGCAACTCATCAATGCGGGGAATAGGATACCTGTTTTTAATAGTCCTCTTATTGAGCTGACGGTAATCAATACACATCCGTAGTGATCCATCCTTTTTTTTCACTAATACAACTGATGAAGCAAAAGGTGATTTGCTAGGTCTGATGTGCCCCATAGCCAACAACTCACTGATTGTTTTCTCCCTCCTCCAACTCTATAATGTGTTCAGTTCCTCTGTCTGGAGGTCTACCTGGTGGAATATCGTTAAACACTTTAGAGTGTTTAATCCTTATTTCATGAATATTGGGATGGTACTCATGCTTTTGCTGTTCCTGTTGTGCAGGCATCAACATACATTCAACAGCCCACTCTACCATATCATGACGAATAAGCCTCTCCATCCATCTATGAGATACAACTCTCAAGTTGCTATCCCTGATAGCTTTAATCACATGTGGCTTCCCATTAACTTTAAACTTCATTTCCATATCTCGAAGATTGAGTGTGAACTCACCCAAATCGTGGAGCCATGCCATTCCAAGTACCACATCAATGTCCCCCATAGTAACAACGTAGAATTCAGTCGTGAACTCATAGTTGTTTAGCCGCATCGGAAGATCTGTTATTTTCCTGTCACATTTGAGGGTGTACCCATCAGCTACCTTAACTCGAATACCCTCAAACTCCTCTGTCTGTATGCCACGCTTCTCAACCAAACGTGCGTCTATAAAGTTGTGCGTTGCACCTGTGTCAAGCAAAGTTATAACTTTCTGACCAGCTAGGAGTCCACGTAGCCTAAAGGAGCCATCTCTCTGAAGACTAGTCAAGTGTGCCTCTTGTAGTTTCTTTCCACCATCATGTTCATTATCATTTTCAGACCTTTCATCATCTCAATGCTCTGAATCAGCTTGCTGGTCTGACAGATCAGATTGCTCTTCCCCCTCATAAAACCACTCCATCTAGTTACTTTTGGCTTTAGGACAAAGAGGGCATACGTGTTTTTCATCATAAGGTGCCTTGCACCAAAAACACAACTTCTTCTTGCGTAAATCATTCAGTGTTTCTCTGTCAAATGGTGGTGCATTACTTCTCCTACGATCAGGTGGATCTCTCTTCCTGTCAAAGGGTCTGTCCCTATCAAAAGATCTATTTGGCCTTGAGTTAGGCGTGGAACCCGAAGAGAACTTGTTGCAAGGTGTTGCAAGCTCCATGTTGCGTGCCTTTCTCATTGCCTCCTGAAGGGTGGGAGGATCAAATGCCTTGACCCAACCTCTCATCGGCTCATATAACCCCTCGGTGAATAGAATGACAAGTCTTCTCTCTGAAATACCTGTCACCATGACTGTAGTCCTCTGAAACTCCCCAATGTAGGCATCCAAACTACCTGTCTGTCTGAGTTGTGCTAGCTCTCTAAAGTAAAGTTCTGGATCCTTCTTATCAAATCACTCGATGAGCCTGTTCGTGAACTCCTAGTAGGTAGTAACCTGGTGATGACCCAATGTGTACATGTCGTGATGCCACAAATCATGCGCCAATCCATCGAGGTGTAGTGTGGAAAATTTAATGGCCTCGTCCTCCTGCATAGGTCTCAAAGATAGGTAATTGTCTAGCTTCTGCACCCAAGACCTCGCTGAATTCTTATCCGAGCCATCAAAATAAGGCAAGACAATCTTGCACACCGCATGCTGAAGATCTCTGTTCACCTGTGGTGGTGGCTGGTACTGGTGAGCTCTTGCGCTCGAATCTACCTCCACCCCTAGGCTTATGCACATCCATAAACTCATGGAATGACAATGACTGCCTAATCTCAGGAGCCAAAGTTGAGTACTCTCTGAAAAGTCTGGTCACGTCTGCAACTGAAGTACCATGTTGTGGCTGAAACTCTGTATGGTGACCCTGTTGTTCTGCCTCCGTAGTCGGTGGTGCTTCCCTGCTGATAAAGGTAGGTTGTCCAGGCCTACGCTCATGAACAACCAGTGACGGTTGCGGCCGTATAGACATCTGTGGCTGGTCTATACCTCTTGAACCACTAGACTGCTATCTGGATGTAATGCTGGTGAGGCGGAGTCTACTGTCTCATGGTACCTATCAGCTATGACATCATGTCCATCATGTTGTCATGTCTACTCCTGTATTCTGCCTCAGTCATCTCAACATTTTCTTTTTCTTTCCCTAAATCTCTAGGAATCTCTTGATCTGCCATGAGTGTAGCTATAGTGTTTTCACTACTACTGGAGCTAGATCAGTGAATACCGAGAATCCCTGATACGTTTCACCTTCTAGAATGGGGGGACCTGTCCAATCCTCAACTCTGCCTGTTCCTCTACCCTTACTATAGAAAATAATGTCTCTACTCATGAGAAAGCATCTAAAAAGCAAACTTTAAACTGAAAAAGCACAGGCTGGCAGGACTTTTGTGCTCTGATACCACTGTAAGAGACCAGGTGTCTCTCAACCCAATCACTGGCTGATACTGCTATGTTTTTGTTTGTTTTCTATGTTTTTTGATGTTTTTGTGGTATTTTGCAAAGGTGCGATTTTGAAAGAAATGCTTGAAAAATACAAATAAAATACCAGCAATTAAAATATGGCAAAATATCGTTCAGAAACTGAAGATAGATAATGTATTGACCTTCCAAAATGATTACAACTGCTGAAATCGAGCATATAGATAAAAAACAAACTATTTATTGAAAAACCTGGATAAGCTTGCAGCCGCCTGTGACAGAGCATGAAATGGTACGCCTGAATGCCAGATAGCAATCTCCCACCTCGAAATGGCTGCAATAACTCCACAAACCCTAGGCGCCCCAGCTGGTGAAGACAGAAGACAAAAAGGCAAGGCATTTTTGCCTGTATGAAAACTACGGCCCTTGCTGCTGCAAAAGTACGGCCTGTACCAGCATTAGTGGAATCCGTATAGCCTTGAAATGTGTGCCAAATACTGGACGAATCACTGCTGGAAGATAATCGCTCAATACTCTGAATGTAAACTTCACAATATGCACTGTAATGAGCTTTGGATGAAGCCACTCAACTGACAATCTTCAACTGGTATTCCACAGTCTCAGTATGCCTGATTCTAAAGAGGGAACGTTCTCCAAAATCCAATGATCTGCTGAAACCCTTGTTTCGCAAACCCCAATGCTCTCAGAGAGAAAAGACAAATTTGAATAATCATAACATAATGAGTTTGATTTGTCTTGGCAGTATTTATATCTCCCTTCATAAGTTCGACCCAAGAAGGCATTTTAATAATCATTTAATTAAATGATGAATTCACCCTTTTTAGACTTAGGACAAATATTTAATAAATGGTGTCCCCTTTTGATTAATAATTAAATGCTCATTTAATTATTATTTTAACCCCTCTTTAATAAAGTATTAAATACTTTATAATTCGCCATTTAATTATTTTAATATTTCATTAAAGTGACTTTATATTATAAAGTCAAATTAATAACTTTTAATAAACATTAAATGCCCAAGTAAACACTGTTTGCTCATCAGATCATCAAACTGGGTCGAAACTGAGCTGACCAACTGAACCAGGTGCCTTGCTATAAATAGCAACTCCTGCCTGCCTGACTTACTATAAATAGTAAGTATCTGTAAATCACTCTAGAAACGTCTGCCAGGGCCCAAACCTGAATCAACTGAAAGAGTACTGTTCCCGAACACCGGATAACTGCCTCAAGTGATCCTCTACACACATCTATCAGCCTACGAAGATCAGAATGATAGGCTAACCTCTAAACCAACTGTACTGCCTAGGAAGGGGACATTATAGGTTCGCTCCAATCATCATCCCAAGTCTTCAGAATCATGCCAGTATGATTAGAGTTTATTTTCAATGCAATTTCAATGCTTTTGGCAACTTGGGTAGCTATTGAATTATTTAATTAATTCACTTAAGTTGTCTAATGTTGGGATATATTAAAAGAACAACTTAGTGTAATAGCTTGTTGGAAAGTTGTTAAGTTGTATTTTAAGTTGGACGTCTAGGCTTGGGGATCTTTTCTAATGAAAAGTAATATTAAATTTCTTAAAAGGCTTTTGTGAGGCAAAATGTAATGTTCCTTTCCGAATAATAATCTAGAGCAACTAATTAGCCTATTTTATTCTTGTAAGCTAAAGTCGGGTTAAAGGGAATAATTTAATTTAATTATTTAATATTATTTAATTAATTTAATAAAGTGACTTAAGTGACTTAAGTGAAATATTTAAAGGAGATTAATAAAGTCACTTTATTTCCCAAGTTTAAATGAAATATTAAAAGAGTGGGAATTTGAAAATTTCTTCTAGTGGTTTTCGGGGGTTAATATAAAAGTTCATTTTGAGGCTCATTTTCATATACTTAGATTATTTTCTCTCTTGTGAAATTTTGAGAGCTTCTTGCAAAGCAAACCCTTGCACGAAAACCTGAGGGAAATCGGTTTCAGTAGTGGAAGACCTACCCAAGCTAGTTGTAAGCGGAGTCACATAGATTTCACATTTGGATTCATCGACATAAGAGTTTCAAAATTTCCAAAGTCTTGTTCCAAGGCAAATTTCAAAGTTTGGAAGATCTTAATGAGTGCAAAACTGAGAAAAAATAATATTTTTGTTCCTGACCCAACTGTACCATTTCAGACTTGTGAGGGCCAATTTCTATGTTATCAATACCATCTATTATGAAGAAAAGGGGTTGAATTAATTTCTAAAGGCTTTTTTATAGCCATATCGTAGCTCTTTTGCAAGCCGTACCTATCATTAATGAACCACAACAAATATTATTGGTGTCATACACATTGAGTGACAAGGAGGGTGATGTGGGGTTGATTGAGGTTAAACAAGTCAATTAAACAACATTGACTCCTCTTCCTTTGTGCATATTGCTTATTTTTGGTTGTCGTACCCTTTCTATGAGCCATCATACAACTGCATAAATCTATCACCCTTTTTAAAGGTGACCATACAAGCTAATTGTTGGAGTTTCAATTAGCACCTCTGGAGTGCTTATTGGAAACAGATAGCTATGCACAATGCGAGATGACTGCTCTTCAAATTATGGAGGGGAAGCTCCCTCTTGTTTGTTGATGTCTGCGTAAAATTAAAACAAACTAAATGTTCCTATCTTTTTTTACTCAGCGGGCAGGACACAAGGGTGCATAAACACAATGCGTTGTACTTAAGATTTTCTCTAGTTTCTGCAAATCCTAACTACAACTAGGCTAACTTTTAAACTATCCTATCTCCTCAAGAAAAACAGAGCATGCGGGCATAGGAGCGGGAATGGATTGGTTGGATCACATGGATCAACCGTCTCTTCAAAATGCGTTTGAGGCTCTGAACTCTCAGATCTACGCTGGGATAAGGTATTATGCAAGCAATCACTCTTTAAGGTAAGTTGAATCTCAGGATTGCCAAGGAGGAGGAACTCCTATCTGAGGTGTAGGCTGGGAAGCAACTCACTAAAAACAACAAATAATGATGAAATGGCTAACAAGATTCCTGAGGAGGTGACGACACCTGTCCAAAGTGTAGGCTGAAATATAAACCATTACACAACATCAAACGACAATCATTAACATCAAAATACCCAAGGAGGTGACGGCACCTATCCAAGGGGAGATTCAAACAATAGATTGTAAGAACAAGACGTTGATAATACTTGAAACTTTTGATCAAACTGCATGTTCCTTTTGATTTATTTATTCAAACCTTTTCAACGAATTACAAAGATTTGGGACAGCAAAGGTAGGAAATCATACACAATTGCAATCAAACCAAATAACTCTCATCCAAGGGTGAACAAATATAGACTTGCAAACTTGTTGGCACAATGGCGCAACAATTTTGTGTAGCAAATAAAGGTTACAAAATAATGAGCAAAGGCTCTTATTTATAGAAACTCAAAGGAGTAGGCAACCCTAAAATCTTCTTGAGTTAACAATTAGTTCTTGCCAATCTGTAAGATTTATTCCTATGTCTAAATGTAGGTGACCTAGCAGTTAACTGGAAAGCTATTTCAGTTAACGGAAACTAGACTAAAGTGAACTCCAATGTACAAAGTGCCTCCAAAATAGAGATCCACAATTAGTGGGATCTAACATGCAAGATCAATGGGACGGTGAGTTAACTTGGAATGAGGCACAAGTTAACTCCCGTTTGTCATTAATGCTATTCTAGAGGGTAGGATGTCCCAACTGGGTGTTGTACACCTCATCACCTCTAGTCAACAATCCTTCTAACCAATTGTTGACTTCTTCATATGGAGACCATCACCTGCCTCAGCTTTCAGCTTACTGCTTGTTAGCAACTTGATGTATGTATCTCCTTCATTTTGCTTCCCTTAGGAGGGTTACTCCTTGTCTTTCTGTTTGTGTTTCCATTTTGACGTGGAAGGTAGTGTAGTATTAACCAATGGTGACTATGTTGGGAATAACTACCTTCCGTGTTCTTTTGCAGCTTTACGTTATTGACATTTTCCTTGATCTTTCCCAATGAAAGAGTGTTGTATGATGAAACCACGAAGTTTGACTACGAACACTCTAGTTGTGAGAAATGCACACACAAAATTCCAAAGGTATCAACCCTCTAAACTGGCCTTGGAAGGCTATCAGATAGACGAGGTGAAACCATTATGGAACTTGTGGACTTGTGTGTCCATGCTTGTCGATCTGTCCAAATTGACCTCTAGGTGTGCCCAATGCAGATCGGTATCAATCATTTTAAGTCATGGAATAAGACCATCTTGGCCTTGTTCTCGGGCTTGGGAGAACTGCATTTTGAAAACCTTGAAGATTGACTATGCACACGATATTGTTCGAACAACTTTTTTGGAACTTCTAAAAATAGCCTTGTCAAGGGTATTTTTTACGAAAAATTCTGAGACATGGGTTTTGTTATGAATAATTTTCTAAACAAACCCAGATCGTCAAAAATTTGAAAAAATGATTTTTCTCGGAAAATTTCAATACATGGGTTTTGTTTGTGCTCCAAAGCTGAACAAACCAGTTTGTCGAATTTTCAATTTTATGACTTTTTCCAAAAACCCTAAAAAATAGGGGCAGTAGGGCAACTTTTTATAGAAAAATCTAACATGTAGGTTTTGTTGAAAAAGTTGTGTTGATCATACCCAGTTGGTCAGAGCTGCGATTATGTGCTATTTTCTTGGACATGCAAGAAGATCTAAAACAAGAATAGAGGAAAAAGACAAGAAGAAGATTGGAAGTTATCAACTGTCTTTCTGAAAAATTGTGCCTTTTGATGCACCATCTGATAAACTTGTCCCTCTGTGCAATAGATCTTCAAAAATATGCAGAATGGTGAAAACCCTTCTGTTAGATCTTCAAAAAATGTCGAAGAAGAAAAAAGTTGTTCTTGAGCTCCTCAACTTCCAAAGAAATAATGAAATAATGGACACCTAGGCTTTGATAATATCAATTTGGAGTTGCAAGCATCAATTGGGCATCCAAACCCTGATTGGGGAGTTACTCTGCCTGATCAAGAGTTCACTAGAGCAAATTCCACCAATTTTGGGATGTTTTAGCCATGTAAAGGCCTTCAAAACTGTCAACTTCAGTCAACTGAGCCTTATTTTGACTTTAGGCGTCCCTTTGAAGAGTTGAACACTTTTTCATTATTTTTTCGTGGTGAAATGCCTTCGTTCAATACTTGATCCTGGTTGCTCAGTTGATCTTTAAGTGTAGCTAACAGATGCATTGCTGAGATGGAACAACTCTGATGAAGTGTGCTTGGGAGCTACAAAGCTCAAAACCTGAGTCTGAGGCCTCTAATTCTTTGGAACCTTTTCCCAAGAAGATGCATTTTTCACTAGACTTAGTCAATTTTCTTGAGTGTTCTTCAATTCCTCCAGTTTGACCCTCGGTGCTCTAGTCTGAGATCACCTATGACTGATGAGTTTGATGATCTTGCTGAAACATGGGATAGATAACTAGTTCAATCCCGGAAAGGATGACTAGTTTTGTGAGTCCTAAAAGTTGATTTAAGTACTTAAAAAGCATGCAAGGGCGCTTTTGATTCTTTGACTTGTGATTTTCAAATTGCAAACTTCCACGATCGGTCCCAGTTTGATCTTTGTCGTCAAATGTTAGATTTGTCTGTTGTCTTTGTTGACGGTGTCCTTGTTGAGATTGATCAAAACGAAGGTCATCTTGGAGGTCACTGAGCTTGCAGACTGCATCTGATTGCCTAAAAAGCTAGGTGCCTATTTCTAGGAAGATGCATTTTCTTTGACACTTGTTTGCATTTTCTTTGACACTTTTTCGATTTCTCCATGTTCTTCATTCTACCTTCACCTTTGGTGTTTTCTGCTTGATCTCTGCTTATGACTACTTGACAAGTCCTATGAACGCGTAGCTGGATTGATCGTGAAGCTGAGAGATAGCTAAACAGATGCCTTGTAGAAAGCACCTGTTGAAAACCTCAATAGGTGGCTCAAAATGAAGGGTGCCCTTGACCTGCAAGGGCGCTTTTGCCTTGATGTGCATTGATTTAGCCTTCATTTGGCATGCTCTAACGATCATCAATTGTTGTCATTTGATGT